>CM076580.1:1408238723-1408799404 GCA_034641835.2 Pinus albicaulis | reverse complement strand
AATTAATTGTAATTTTTCTCATTGGCCTTGATGCCATCCTGTACAGCTCCATTCTTATTTTAATACCCAAGAGGTGATTTTTGAAATACTTTCATATCTAGTTTTCATATCTGGATTTCACATTTCAAGTTGACAATATAACAGATAAGTTGACAATTTTTTCAAATGCAAATCTAGATAAAAGCATGGCTGTCTTTGTCAATGATTTTTGGAATACCTCTTATCGTCTAAATTATTAAAATATGAGTTCTGATTTGTTGCATTGTTTGTCAAACCACCTTTTTTGTTGCAGTATTTGTAAAAACCAAAGTTTGATAATATAAGTTTATTAATGTCCAGCAAATGATCAAAGGAGTATGTCAATGGGAAGACCAAGGGTTAGCTCAACTGGTTTTTTTTCATGTTGTTGGGCATCTGCCTAGTTCAACCCTCCTGGTTAGGCACACTAGTCTATGACTTTAGCGAACAGGGTTACTAGGGATGCCATCCACAAACATGAGGAAGCATCTCTTGGGTTTCCCCACAAGGTTTTCCTTGGGGAAAATGTTAGGTCAATGGGATTATAAGAGTACATCACTAGCCAAAATACAATGTGGAAGTGTGGAAGTGTGGACTATAAAGATGCTAAAAATCATATCAAAACAGATTTTTAATTGTGCTAGAAGCAGAACAACAAGAGAAGATAAGAAAGTACATGACTCGGAGTGGAGATAAAGTAATTACAAGAAAAAGATAATATGTATGATATCTGAGGACCAAAGGAACTTTAGTTTGAACTAGTCATGGTATGCTAGTGCTGACAGGTGAGGACGAGCAATTAGATCAAGGGGGGTCTCCCTGCTAGAGTCCTCAATGACCGCAAAATTTTTTTTGGACTAGTGGATGATGTCCTTTGGAGTGTGTCTGGGACTGATAGGGCTCTACAGTATGATCCTTGTGGGAAGCCCAAATTTGAGCAAGCTCTCCTAACATCCAGGCATGGAAAAATTCTCCTGATGGATGGTTGGCTGTGTGGATTTGGGGGCACCCAGCTCCAAGGCCTTGTCGAGTTGTCTACTAAATTGTCTTGTTGGTAAAATGGTGTGCACGTGTGGCCTGGAACAACAACTCCATAAGGACCTTGTGAGGTAAGTGACTAGTCCACTCCTTTCCCATATGGGAAGGGGATATTGAGAAATATATGCACAGATCGACAAAATAATTGTATTAGCGCTGAGAACTCTATTATCACAGTGGTTTGTGAAGCTTTCCAATGAATGAACAAAATGTATTTCATTCTGAAAGTACCCTATAATATATTCTACTATCCTATTATCAACTATATAATTTAGTTTAACTAATTATATAAATGGATGCAAATTAATGCTTATTTAGAGTCTTGTTGATCAAAATAATAGTTTATTGCACCTATATTTTATAGTATTATAGTATTTTGGTATTAAAAATAATATCTTCTAAAATTTGGGTTTCGAAAATTGTTGATAACTTCTTGACTGAAGTGCTTGAGTCTCTCCAAGGAGATGCAATGAGTCACAAATCAATCAAAGTAAGGCAGCAAGCTTCACATTAACAAATCAGCCATATCTTCATCTTCTACTAGCTTCTTAACAATAAGATCTTCTCATCCTCCCAAGTGGCATCCTCATCCGGCAGGTTCTTCCATCTCACCAAGAACTCTCTGATCTTCCTGCTCCGCAACTGCCTCTCCCTGGTGTCAATAATGGCCTCCGGCTGTAATACCAAGTGCCCCTCATCATCTGTCGGTGGTAGCTCCCCAGTGGCTGTCACGTGCTGGCCCAGTGCCTTCTTCAGGCATGATACATGGAAGATGTTATGAATCCGGCTGCCTTGGGGCAGTTCCAACTCATATGCAACCTGCCCGATCCTACGTATCACCCTGTACGGTCCATAAAAGCGAGGCTTAAGCTTCTCTGCCCCCTTCTGTTTGAGTGAAGACTGTCGGTATGGCTGTAACCGTAGGTAGACTAGGTCCCCTACCTCAAAGTGTCTCTCCACCCAACCCTTATCAGCATACAACTTCTGCTGATTTTGTGTTGTGGCTATGTTGTCCTTGAGAGTCCGGAGGATATCTTAGCTCTCTTGGATCCATAACTTGGCTCGCGGAGCCCTGCTAACCCCAAACATCATGTCCACAAAAGATAGGGAGTGATATCCATACAATGCATAGAAAGGTGTCATACCGATAGACATATGGTGGGTTGTGTTGTAGCAGTACTCGCCCAAATGTAGCCATTTCAGCCACGCTCTCTGCTACCCACTGACGTAGTTACGCAAGTAGCCCTCTAGCCACTTGTTAACTATCTCCGTCTGCCCGTCCGTCTGGGGATGGTAACTAGTGCTCGGTGTTAACTCTGTCCCCACTAGTCGGAAGAGCTCCTGCCAAAATCCTCCCATAAATCGGCTATCCCTGTCACTAACAATGGTCTTGGGTAGACCATGCAATCTGAAAACCTTTCGGAAAAACAACTCTGCTACCTGTGCTGCTGTATGATGCGCCGAAATGGCGAAAAAATGGGCATACTTCGTTAGCCGGTCAACTACTACGAAGATGCAGTCCTTGCCCTGCACTGTGGGCAACCCCGTGATGAAGTCCATCGAAATACTTTCCCACTTCCCCTCCGGAATGGGAAGCGGCTGCAATAGCCCTGCCGGATGGCTCATCTCTCCTTTGTTCCGCTGGCAAACCTCGCACTCCCTGACATGCTGGAGTACGACCTCCTTGAGGCCCTTCCATGCAAATCTCTCCCGGATGGCCCTGTACATCTTGGTGAACCCCTGGTGGCCCGCCAATGGTGAATCATGTGAAGCCTGGAGTATCTTCTCCTTGAGCTGAGACCCCTCAGTCAAGAAGATCCTATCCCTGTAATAGATGACTTCATCGGTCACCTTGTACCTACTATCTGCTACCTGTCCATCCAGCACCTCGCATGCAAATCTATCTTTGGAGTACTCAACCAGTAGTCGAGCCTTCCAATCAGCGTCCAAGCTCATGAGTGATAATGTGGCTGGTCTACGGGAAAGGGCATCAGCTACCACATTATTTTTCCCTTTGACATACTCTATGTCAAAATCGTAAGCCTGGATCTTGCTGATCCACTTTTGCTGCCTCTCCTGCAACTGCTTCTATTCCAGAAAGTACTTCAGGTTGTTATGATCTGTCCTCACCCTGAATCTGCCGCCTACTAGGTACTGCCGGAATTTGGCCAATGCATGCATGATGGCCAGCATCTCCTTGTCATAGATGGGATAAAGCCTCTCGTGTGGAAGGAGCTTCCGGCTCTCGAACGCAATCGGATGACCCTCCTGCATCAAAACTGCTCCAATCCCCTCTCCTGATGCATCGCACTCAAGGACAAAGGGCTGCGTAAAATCAGGTAGTGCTAACACTGGGCAACTGCTCATCACCTCCTTGAGCTTATCAAAAGCTCGCTGCACCGTATCCGACCAACTGAATGCTCCCTTCCTCGTCAACTCCGTGAGGGGTGCAGCAAGCTGAGAGAAGCCTTTGACGAACTTCCTGTAATAGGTGCAAATACCAATGAACCCTCGGAGTTCCGTTACATTCCGTGGCTCTGGCCAGTCCCTGATAACCCGGATCTTCTCATCGTGGACTCTCACCCCGTCCACTCCTATGATGTGCCCCAGGTATAGCATCTCCGTCAATCCAAACTCACACTTGGAGAGCTTGGCAAAGAACTGCTGCTCCTCCAGAATGTGCAAGACCGTCTCAATGTGCTGTAGGTGTTCCTCCCAGGTCCTGCTGTATATAAGGATATCATCAAAGAAAACCAGCACGAACTTCCTCAGATGATCCCTGAAAATGTGGTTCATACACGAATGGAAAGTAGCAGGTGCATTGGTCAACCCAAATGGCATGACCAGAAACTCAAAGTGCCCGTAATGACACCTGAAAGCAGTCTTGGGAATGTCCTGTTCCCTCATGCGTATCTGATGGTACCCGGATCTCAGATCAATCTTTGAGAAGAACCGTGCTTCTCTCAACTCATCCATCAACTCATCGATCCTGGGAATGGGGTACCTGTTCTTTAGGGTCTTTTTGTTCAGAGCCCTGTAGTCAATGCACATGCGTAATGTGCCGTCCTTCTTCTTCACCAGCACTACTGAAGAAGCGAAAGGACTGGTGCTGGGTCGAATGTGCCCAAGGGCCAGCAGCTCCTGAATGGCCCGTTCTATCTCATCCCGATCGGCTTTGGGATGCCTATACGGTGTGGTGATTACCGCCTGTATCCCCTGCTCCAGCTCGATCGTGTGCTCAAACCCCCGATCCGGTGGCTGTCCGGGCGGAATATCTCCAAAAACTACTGCATATCTGTCGAGAAGAGTCTGTAGATCAGGGTGCACCGTCCGTCCTGTATCTACTGCCTCTGAAGCCCGCAACTCGACCGCCCACTCTATATCTCCCTTGCGGAATGTCGCCTCCATGCTGTGTGCTGATACTGTCTGGGGTGGATATGTGTTCTGCCCTCGGATCTTCTCATGCCTTCCTGTCTTGGGATCATCCCACTCCATCTCCAGGGCCTTCCAATCAGTGGTGACCTTTCCCAGAGTAATAAGCCACTGAACTCCCAATATCACATTGGTGTCCGGAATGTCCACCACAAAGAAGTGATCGGTCAATGTATAGGTGCCCATTGTCACTGATAACTCTGGTACATATCGAGCACAAGCCATGGTCTGATCTCCTGGGACCAAAACGGAAAACCCATCGAAGCCCTCCGTCGGTATGCCTCTCCGTGCAACCATCTGGGCATCAATGAAGTTGTGGGTAGCCCCACTGTCGACTAAGACCGAAACTCTCTGCCCGCGCACTGTCCCACGTACGCGCAATGTCAGATACTTGGGGACTCCTCGTAACGCTGCTAGAGCTCCCCCAGTAGGTGCGAATGAAGCCCCACCTACATCGGGTGGTGGAGGTGGTAAGGTACTCTGCGCTGCATAACATCCTCCTGTCTCCTCATCATCCCCCTCATCCTCTTCCCCGCTGCTCTCGGAGAAGACCTCTATGAAATGTGCCTTTCCTGCCGTACACTTGTGTCCCGGTGCCCACGGCTCCTGGCAGGTGAAGCATAATCGCTTCCGTCTCAGCTCTCTCCCCGGCCTCATCATCCGTGTCCCTGCGTCACGGATTCGCCTTGGGAGGGCGGAACCCTCGTGTGTGCCACCACGGGTGGAAAGCACGATAAGGATAAGGTGGCCGAGGTCCTAGAGCAAGACATCTTGTGGGTCACGGAGCCCTGCGGCGGCATCTGTGGTGCTTGGCCGGTTTGTTCGACCGGACTGGGCCACGAAGTGGCTACGTGACCCTCACAAACATGAGACCATCAGGGGCATCGATAAGTGGGTACCATCAACGCAGAAACCCTCCAAGAGTACGGGATACATGTGCTACAACCCGAGTACGTACGAGCTTGGCCGGTGACTCGAGAAGAAAGGCACTCGGGTCCCTTTTTGTCCAAAATGTTCACCAATCTCCTGGTGAACTCAGCATATGTCGTCACTGCGGAATGTCCCAGTGTTGTCAACCCATGAAACCACCAGTCCTGGGCCTCACCCTCTAAATGTAATGCAGCCATCTTAATGGCCTCCCTCTCTGGCATCTGGTTAAGCTGAAAATAGAGGTCCAACTTCTCCACCCAAGACTTTGCCGTGGTCTTCTGTGATCCATCAAACATCGGCAAATGGAATTTACTTGCTGCACGGTGACTATCACGGTGGGATCCACGTCCCTTGTGTTGGTCCTGCTCATGGGCCTTGCCTCCACACCGGAACTGGATATAGCGATCTAAGGGGAAAGCATCCATGAACGCCTGACCCAGGCTCTGCCAGTCTGCAAAAATGGCCGCATGTTGAGCTAGACCCCCATCTCTTGGTGCTGTCGACCCCTCGTCCTCTACCGGAAAGGTAGGCATGGTGGGTCGAGTGGGTGCGGGATTGACCCTCTGTGCACCACCCCGCACTCCTGTCTCTGCGTCTTCAAATGTGGGCATATAGGGTCTCTACGCTGTCACAATGGGAATAGCGTCTGGTATGTAGTGAGACACGCCCGATCCCTCTCCCACCTGGAGAACCCTAGGGGGTTCTTTCTGTGTTACCTCTACAGCTGCAACTCTCTTGGTTACATCCTGCATGTGATGGATGAGTGTATCTACCTTCTCAGCCAACTTCTCAACTATGTCCTCCATTGGATTCCGCTGTTCTGTCTCTGAATCAGAATCACTTCCCCCGAAGAGACTCTTCCGATGGGTGTAAGGGTTACCCCCGGGCGTCATAGACTGCTAGCACCACAGGCTGAGCCAGATCTATGCTCTGATACCACTGTAATATCCCCAAAGGGAAATAACCAGTAATAAACAGAAAATTGCCAGACAGATATAGAAAATACAATGCGAACACGGATCGCCGAACAGTGCATAAGTTCGAGAAAAGGCGAGCCATTTGTTAATGCGAATGTACACATGAGGGAGGGAGTACAAAATAATCAGAATGAGTGCACCTATCCTTGCCCTAAGCAAGTGGAGACCCTCTCGGACGAGAATAATAGGAGCAACAAGGACGACGTCTGGGCGCACTGCGAAAGGCGGAAAGGCACCGGGCTGGCGGTATATGGTGAGCGGAAAATAGGCCCGATCCCTCCAAACTCCAAACCCCCACCAATGAGAAAACGCGTCTCTGCCCCTGATGACGGGCGCGAGCGGTCAAGCAACGATCACCCAAACCTCCCGGACGGATGGATGGGCTCTTGAATGCTGAAAACGGCGGTGAGCCTGTCTCCACACAAGCTTGCTCCTCAGATCAGCGTCCTACCTGGTGGATCTGCCTCCTGAATGCTCAGATCTGCTGGATCTGAAGCCTCCAAACCAGATCTGCGTCCTATCCCTCCTGATCTGCGTCCTCCTTGGCCAGATCTGCTACTAACCCTTCAGATCTATGCTGGATCTGACAATATCTCTTCAGATCTGCAACCTCCAAGGCTGGATCTGATGTTATCTCTTCAGATCTAGGCTAGATCTGCCAATACCTCCTCAGATCTGCAATCTACCCAGCTGGATCTAGTGCTATACCTTCAGATCTGCATCATACAAAACTAGATCTGCAAATATCTGCTCAGATCTACCCTCTCCCAGGCTGAATCTATCAGTGTGCCTTCAGATCTGCGTCCTCCTCTTCAGAACTGGACAGCGTCCTCACTTCAAGGCTGATCTGCGTCCTTTCTCCTCCTGGACAGCGTTTTCCCTGCTCAGATCTGGACTGCATCCTCCCTGGAACAGCGTCCTCACTCTCCTAGGCTGATCAGCGTCCTCTCTCCTGCAGGAACAGCGTCCTTCCTCCTCTGAACTGCGCAGCCACAAGAGGGCTTCTTCCTCTCCAGATCTGTTCCAGAAACTGCTGCTACCTTGCTACTGAAACTGAAAGGTGTACTCAGAACAGAACCTTACTAGGGCGGGCACTCGAAGTCCCCCGAAGCTAAGGGTGAAACCAGAAATAACCTTACCAGGGCAGGCACTTGAAGTCCCCCGAGGCTAAGGGTGAGATCTCCGACCGGAGACACTCGGTTGCACTAAACAGTGCTGCAGACCGACTAAACAACCGGCGTGCTGAAGCAGACAGAAGCCTAGCTCTCAATAATAATATCAAATCATGAATGATCCAAATGTGGTGAGAACCTCTCCTTTTATAATGCCAAACTCCCTCCAAAACTTAACTCTCCTTTGACCTGCGCAGTTTACCTTGGGTCAGCCTGATGCCTCCCCCATCATACTCATGTGGACCCCCAAGGCCCCCTCTCTAAGTTATAACGTCAATCTACTAGGAAAGAACACTTTATTATAAAGTGAGGTGACCCCTCTTATTCCTCACTTTATTTATTATTTCTAGCTAAAGCGGCAAAATAAAGCAAAAATGAAATATTCCAATTAGCAAGGCTAATTGGGAATATTACAGGTTTTCAGCATATTTTGTTGAGATGGCAACAACCAGGCTGCGAGATTAGGATAGGTTGTGTTACCCAACACTTCGTGGGTGATATCCCTAGGAGAAAAAGTTCTCCATGATGGACCTCAACCGATAGCCAGCAGCCCCCTGCAGCCTCTTACTAGCTCGTTGTGCCATTTCTTTGTCACCTGAGCCAGCCATGTGGTCCCTAACCCATCTGTACTGATCATATGTTTCAAGATGGGCCTCCTGAAGCTAAAGGTATTTCTTGTCATTTGGTAATTGGGTATTGGGTTTACTTATCATGGATACTTATGGGCATGGATTGATGGGGGATTTGGTGGAAAGAGTGGGCTTAGTCTGTGCTCTTGTCCCCTTGATCTATTTTGGGTGTTACCTTTGCATCTTAGTCCCGTGGGATCTCCTTTATTGACCATTTGGTTCTAAGGTGGTACTACTTGGGAAACCCCGACTTTGGGTGCGTGGCCCTGCTCATTTATCCACATGTATTACTCCCCTTCCACTCATTATACTCCCATTCATCATTCTTTCCACCTGGGTCCACATAGCCCCCATGGGTCCACATGGGGTCAGGCCTGGAATGATGCCCTGAAGGTTGAAGCAGCTAAAAGAAAAAGAAAAAGCATAATTGGCCACAATTAAAAGGAAATTGTACCACAAAATGCAAAAGATGGCCGGGACAAAAATAATTAACACGTGGGCAAAAGGCAGTGCATGAGCTTTGCCCCTTACCCATGGCCATCACCCTGGTTCCATAGGCCTTAAATGAGATTCCTTTATCATACAAGAACCCATGATTGTCCCAAACCTCCAGAGGGCAATGAACCGCCCTACCTTAAAAGGGGTAATCACTACTATATCTGACACATTGTGTTCTTATCCTTGAGCCCCAAGTAATTAATTAAAGAAAATTCACAAAAGGAAAAATACATATAAAGAAGGGTGGAAAAATCTAGGCTGGGACAGCTCTTGTACCACAACTGCTCCCTCCTACACATTATATACCCACGTGTGGGCTTCTCCTTATCTGGCTGCCCCTACGAACCAATATGTGGCTCAGGATTGCCTCTCATTCCCTACTCTGTTTCACTTATTTATCACTTGCCACCCCCTTTCAAAGGATGTACCTTGGACCTACTATCCCCTTTAAAGGTTGAAACCACTTAATAAGGTACATGGCTAACCTCCTTTGGAGTATGGAGACACTAGCACATGCCAAAGCCCACTACGGAAGGGCATGCGATTGTGAAGTGCCCACTTTGTTATATATGATTTGTAAGCTCTTTTACATGATTATTCTAATGAATAGTTGTACTGGAAGCCTAGGGGACACATTGGCTCTTATACAGGATTGTAACTAGTTTCCACTTGGGTTTGGTCTCCCTATACGAGATCCTAACCCCAAAGGGCTACATTGGCACATATAGGGTGTTCAAGAGATCCATGGGCCTCCATAGTAGTAGACAGCACTGAACGGATCCTCATTGACCTTCAGAGACTGTTAACGATCCACTTTTGGGATGATGGTGACGTGCTTGGTACATTATGCCCAGCAGGCCCCACAGGAGCCCCACACTCTTGGCAGGTGTCCCAAGACTTGTACGATGTCATGACAACGTTCATTTCATCACTCGAGCCCTTGCAGAGGATTTACAAGCATCTCTGATTCATATGGAGACCCATGGGGTCATTTGTGTGCCCCCACATCCATTGGGAGCACCACAGGTCTACTACTTGGAGAACAAGGGGCCACCCCGTTTTCCATCATATTTTGAGGAATTGGGAGCACCACATGTCTACTACTTGGAGAACAAGGGGCCACCCCCTTGTCCATCATATTCCGAGGAATTTAGTCCTCATTATGGCACTTCAGGACATTACGAGGCCTTTGGAGGGCTCCACGACATGTATACATTATTATTTGGTCCCCTGTGAGGCTTGTTTTTTCCATTTTGAGCTAGTTTGGTGGGCTTGTCACCAATAGGGGGTGTTATTTGCATATTATTTTATCATTAGGGGCTAATGTAGGCCCATTTGCTAATTCAAACTCCTTGGGAGGTTATATATTGATGTTAGATACATTCATTTGTATTATCACTTCAATTGGGAACTCTGTAATCATAGAGAACTTCACATTTTTTTCCCTTGGTGGACATTTTTGGAGATGGATGAATTTTGATGTATGGATTTGGGCTATTTTTCTTGTCTTGGAGGTCTGTCTGGCAAACGAAATTCTGGTTGGATATACTCTATAACATTGTAAGTAAATTATAACTTTGTTATTCTTGTTGCTACATACTGCTAAAATTAGGGCTAGTTGCTGCATGATTGAAATGTGGAATTAAGCATGTTCTAGCTAATTTAATGTATGGGCCAATGTTATATGAATGAAATGTCCTAGAGATTATTTATCTCGATAAGCTTGCATCATTTGATTTGAAGTATAAATGCTTGAAGGTCACTTTTCTTTTCTTTCTTTCAACATTGGATGAAGCTGGCTTTCCGGGCCTCCTTGATCAAGAAACCAAGTTCTTACTCATCATCATCCTTGACTCCATATCCCCAAGTGGATTAGGCACTGATCCCTAAAGAAGGTGGTCATCCTTTTCACTTCTCTCACCTTTTTTTCACCTTTTTTTAGGTCTAGCCCTCAAAGGCCACCTAAGGGATCAATTTCCCAAGAATTGATGCAAGGAAAAATTTTGACCTCCTACAGGCTACTGCGCTAGTGGGTCCCCTCACTCTCCTCCGAATTTGAGGCATTTCTAACGGTGGTATCTCTATGAATCTTAAGCCCTAGCTCTAGGATCAAATTTTGCCTAGGCATCCCCAAGGCTAGACCTCAACAGGATCAATTCGGCCTTTTGAAGTAAATATTCTTGTTTGGTCCTTTCCTTTCACCTTGTCCAGGATAGGAACATCATTGGTTGCTGTATTCCATCCCCGAACCTGGGCTGGGTCCACTTGGCCCTGTGTTGTCCCACTTCTCAATAAGGATTATTTGTCAAGGATCATTTGGAATCCAAGTTTCCCAAGGATTATAGGGATTGGGAACCTCGTCTGTAAGCCCATTCCTTCTCTCTCAACCCTCCAATCCTCATCACTTACCCCTAGTGGACCAAGTCCCTTGCTTGAAGAGCAAACAAGCTCCATTCTTCACTCCATCCTAGGGAAAGGGTTTCAAGGGTCACTTTTCACCTATCCCTCATAAGTGGCTTCCCAAAACATTAGGACTCCTCCCATCGGTGAAAGTCTATAAAGAGCAGGGAGCCTTAACTGTGGTGACAGGGGGCTAAGTCTCCATTGTTGCCCTTGACCTAACAGTTTCACTTATAGGAACCCCTCTTAGGTCTCTTGCTGGTTTGAGTGGTAATAGGTCCACATTGATCGATCATTAGAAGAAGTTAAAGGAGTCATAAACATTGATAGTAGGTTAACAATACAATATTGTAGGTCATGGTAAGTTGTCTCGTATTCAGCGAAGACACTCCGTATAAAGCATAGAATGACAGAGGGAGACATGTCATTGATGCAAGTATTGAGGAAGACATTTCGATGTAAACAAGTACTTTGCAGGAAGATAAGAGAAGGCTTCCCGTCAGGGGGAGCACAAGTAGGTTACAGGTCCACAGGGAGCAGGCAGATTGTCAGGGGGAGTCACCCTTTTCCATTGATGTCAAAGGGAGAGAGAAATCATGAGAAGGAGACCAAAGCATGAAGTCAGGAGGAGTTATACTCGCAGATGGAGTACGTGTGTTGCCATCAATGAAAAAGGTTGGGATTGTTGGATGGTGTTGTCATTGATGTCAACCTTGGGGTTTAACTCTGACTAAAATACTTGTCATTGATGTCAAATAGTTCATGAATGCTTCCTAATAATTGTCTGGGTTACATCAAGTTGGAAGCTCCACTATTGGATGGTTGAAAACCCTAGTCCTAGGGTTTGGGTACCTTGGACTGAGAATATACCCCACATTTATCGAGGGTTTTTGAAGTAGAAAATCATTGATTTTGTCCCGATGATCACTGCTAATGGATTCTTGTTGTCGAGATGTTTCCGGTGGTATGTGGTATGACTCGAGAGGCCTCCTGGTTTGAGAGATAATTGCGTTTGAAGTTAATGATCCCAGTTTTTGGGCTAAAACCCCAAGGGGTGGTGACATGGCACAATTTCATTGGTTGTGGGCATAAAAAATCAAGATGAGGGTTCCTTGTCATAAGTATCATCTTAGGAAGGGCATCAAAAATATTATGCACCCATAAGACTTTTACATCCTATTGAAAGGCCTAATCTATATACCAAAGTGGAAACTCTCTTTCTACTCAAGGCTTAGGGAATCAAATTAATTAAATAGGTTAAAAATTTTAAGAAGTGTTTAAACCCCTAAGTCTCCTCTAAGGCCTATCTTAGAAGCCCCTCCTTAGCCCACACATATGTCTATAAAAAGAGATCTAAAACACGTCTCAAAGCAATAATTTCAACGCATGATCATAGCTTTGAAATTCGGTTAACTTACCTCTGAAATTCTCGGCCTCCAGAGGACAGCGAAGTGTCTTGAGATAGTAGGGTTTTGGTCTTTGGTTTTGCGCTCAAAACTTTTGTATTAATTTTATCCTTGGGTTATGGTGGTTCGTTGAGCATTAGGCTATAGATTTCCCTTTGTTTTCTTACAGGTTCAAGACATCAAACACAGGTGTCCATTCAAGGGTTCAAGGTCGAATTAGGGCATCATTTCAGAACAAGCGAAGATAGTTTTAGGTGTCAACATTTTTTTTTGTTTGGATTCATTTAGGTCATTTTGGAAGGTTTTGTTGAGGCATAACCATCATAATCTACACCACTCCTTGGCCCTTCTCTAGAAGAAAAACCAAAGTCTATTAATTTTCTCCCAAGGCTCGAAACTGTGGGAGTATAGGCATTGATTTGGGTTGGGCTTTGTTACGAACAAAGTTCGTACTTTGCAATAATCTTCAGAATACTTGGTACACGAAGACATCCATTGAGGATAAAAATATATATTGAATATTATATAAAAACATTGATATGAGATGTGATGAGAATGTTACAAATGAGGCCGACTTATATACCTATGCAAGTGCCTCTGCATGAATGGTCATATCCCTTAGACATGCCTCTTTAGCACTAATTATTATTTAATTAAGTATTATTATGATCATTATGATTATTTATATTTATAGTATTTTTATATGAATTATATTCATAACATTGCCTTCCTCTTCAAAAAGCTTTGTCCTCAAAGCTTATTGCTAACAAGGTTTGTCATCTGTTCTTTGTCTTTGTAATCTATTTGCATCTTTTGGAATTCTTCAATTTGTCATATTTGTTCATAGAAGATGATAAGATCCTTGGAGTGATAAATAAAGTTGTCTTGCAAAGAAGGATCTGACCATCCTAAATCAATCTTCTGTGGAATCTTTCGATTATTGGAAATTTGTAATGAATTTTTATCGTCAGATTGAATTGTGCACACTTTAGTATTCTTTGGTGTTGAGAATTTGGTAGGTCGATGATTAATTCAAATTCTCTATTTGATAATTACTTTTGAGCTTACTTATTTCACATATGTATTTTCTTCTTAGCTTATTATATCTTTCATCAAGTCAATTATCAAAAACACAAGGGACACAAATTTAGGCTCTTTAAGCTAGGGCCAAAACCTCTCCCTCTTGGAGAGGAAAACCGCAAGAAATTCTTCTTATAGTCATTCAGATGACAAATACCATGACCATGACTATGACACAGACCCTTGACTTTTACATGCCTTCAAGACCTTGTCACTGCTTTGTCAATGACTCCTTGAGCTGATCCTTCTTTCCTGCACCTTCCTGCACCGGTCTGCACTCTTCAACACCAGCCTTAGAGAGCTCGGCCTCTAATCTTCAATTTCTCCTTTACCTTGGATCATCCTTGGCTTCTTCTTATCTAACTTTTATGCCCAAGACAGTGGTACATAATCCTTTATAAGCAACCCTTATAACATGTCTCCTTAGCACTATGTAGATAACCTTTTTCCTGCCTTGAATACTTCGCTAGAAAGCCCTTACATGACTTCGCCCTTCACCGTGTGTTTGTTTCTCTTCCGCATCAAAGTACAACCCTGTACTTTAGTCCTTTCTCACACTTAGTATGGTTTAGTTCAACGCATTAGATACTGTCATGTTCCTGCATTTATTTCGACCCTTCACTTCACACTTATTATAACTCTGTTCTCTCATATAGTTCTGATATATACCACCAAAGTATATTAGACTTGTTTGTAATACTGTTTCATGTTTGACCGCATTACTGTTTCAGACTTATCTGCATTCTTTGTTCCAGACTTGTCCGCAAGTATTCACATATTATATGATATTATATCACTCTTCCTTTGCACTTTCTTCATACTGTATAACCCTGATCCTCCAGTCTGTAATTCACAACCTTCTTCCTGAAATTGATATACGAAATCTTTCTTCTTTTATTGCCGAACTAGACTCCATTTTACTTCAGATTTTTTTTTTAAAACTTGTTTTTAAGTATATTTCAAGTTCCTTTGAGCTTTGTACTTCAAGCCTTCACAAATATTTGGGAAACCTTCTTTAATAAGACTTCAATTTTTAATTTATTTATTTTTATATGAATTTCCCTTGATAATCTTCTCTTGAATAATAATTTTTAATTAATCTTTTTCTTTTTTAACTTTATATAAAGTATACCTTTTAGTAAAGTATTTTTTTTATAATCACTTTTGTATTTTTCCTTGATATATAGTCACTTTTAGTAATTTTACCTTCTTAATAACTTATATGTTAACCTTTTTAATAATTTTCTTTTTCCAAGAGGCGTGACTCTAGTGATCGATCACTTTCCCCTCTCATAGTTGAAATAATTGTTGACTGTCTAACCAATACGAGTGCTTGGATGGCAGTCGTCGAGTGGCTATGCCTGCAAATGGTGGTTGGGTGGCCCTCGAATTTTGAACGTCCCAGATACGCATCCTATTCGCGCAAGTTGTCCTCTACTTCACTTCTCGCCACAGTACACAATCGACGAGGGATCAATGGCGGTGTGGGGGACTATAGCAACACTTTTTTATTTTTTATTTTTTTGTAATTATGGGAGTGGGCCTTAGCATAATCTATGAAGTTGTAAGGCGAGGTGGTTGTAGCACGGCCTAGTGAGGGTGGCATGCGTGAGAGACATGGACAATCTAGAAGTCACATGGGCAATGGTTGTTACGTGTTGTGGTCACGATGGTTAGCCTGGCCCAATGGTGGTGGCGACTGCAGATGTGGCAGTGTTGTATGGACTGCAAACAATGATGGGTGTAGTCGGATGGTTGACAATGGGAGGAACCGCAACGCAGGTGCAGCGATAATGGCTGGAAGTTTGTTGACGTCAGATACACCACTATATGGTGGTTGGCGGCGTCGCAGGAAGGTCGGCGACGATTGTAGAACAGGGCATAGTAGGTTGATGGTGGGGCCGCGATAGGTTCTGGTTGTGTTTGGCAGTCGGTCGACTGCTTTCCTTTTATTCTTGTTTTCATTTTTATTTAAAATATCTTATCTTTCCCTTTGTTTTTTTAACTTGTTTTTGTTTTAATTTTGTTTTGTTTTTTTTTTATAATTTTTTTATTTTTTATTTTATTTTTATTGTTTTTCTATTTTTTTTTAATTATCTTTTTATTCTTGTAATAATTTTTTTTATTCTAATATATATATATATATATATATTTTTTAATCTCTTTTTCTTTAGCTTTTTTTGGCCAAGGGCCAATTGGCGAAAATGGAGAATCTCCCAATGTGTAGCGAAATGCGACGACAACAAGGTTGACAAATTTAATGGTCAAAGACTTGCATCGGAGAGCGTGGCTCTGTGCAACGGTTAAGCGACCGAAGGCTCAAACTGCTCTGATACCAAATGAAGTGAACAAAGTTCGTACTTCTCGTTGAATACTCCAGAAGACTTGGAATATGAAAATATCCATTGAGGATACAAGATTAAATATTAGAATGTATGATGAATGAATGATGGATGTTACAAAGGAGGCTTGCTTATATACCTAGACAGGTGCCTCTTCACGAAAGGTCATGTCTCATCAGACATGCCTCTTTAGTACTAATTACTAATTAACTAATCATTATTTATTGGTTACGTTATTTATATTATTTTATTCATAATAGAAGTACACACAATTTTATAGATGTCAATGTCACAAAAGGACTGAACATTTTTTCCTATCCCGTAGCAGATTTAAAAGTTATGGTGGCAAATGGGAAACAAATATATGGAGTAGGGAAGTGCCATAAAGTTAGAATGCAACTAAACGAATATGAAATGGAGTCCAGTGTTTATACGGTCCCCTTAGGAGGTGTAGATGTCGTCTCAGGAGTACAATGATTGTAAACACTAAGGATGTATTCTGCTAATCACCAAAAACAATTCATTAAGTTCAAAATGGATGGGAGGAAGTATAAGTTGTTCAGATTCCAAGCCCCACCTACCCAAATCATTTCTTATTAGCAAATGAAGAAGCTTATTCGCAAGGGAGTCCTAGTATTCGTTGCACAATGCCAATGATTAGAGTTATTATCAATGGAAGGGAACACCTCAAGCATCTAGAGGAAGTACTGTTTGTATTCGAGAAGAATCAATTTTATGCCAAGTTATCAAAATGTACCTTTGGGCAAAAGGAAGTTGAATACCTAAGACACGTCATATCCAGAGGAGTCAAAGTGGACCCCAACAAAATTAAAGCGATTAAAGAATGGCCCAAACCTAGAAACATATCAAAACTAAGAGGATTTCTAGGTTTAACTGGGTATTACAAAAGTCTCATAAAGAACTATGCACATTTGACTGCGCCACTGACAAACTTGTTAAAAAATAACGCTTTCCAATGGTGTAACCAGGCATACGAATGCTTCAAGAATCTAAAAGAAGTAATGTCAACCACACCGGTACTGGAAACTCCAGATTTCTCCAAACCATTCATAGTCGAATGTGGTGCTTCAAGATATGGAATTGGAACAATATTAATGCAAGACAACCAGCCTTCGAAAGCAGGAAGCTTAACAAACGGGAAAGCTTGAAGTCGACTTACCAAAAGGAGATGCTTGCCATCATACATGCATTAACTAAATGGCGACAATACTTGCTCGAAAGTAAGTTCTCAATTCGAACCGATCACAATAGTCTTCAATTTCTACTTCAACAAAAAACATTATCAACAGAACAACAAAAGTGGATAGAAATTTTTGACTTTCGACCTAGAAGTACTGCATAAAAAAGGAAAGGAAAATGTCGTAGCTGATGCACTCTCACAGAAAGATGATGACAACACAACATGCGTTGCCTTGGTAGTTGTTCCTGACTGGTTAGACGAAATACGATCCGAGTATGCCAAGGATTTGGACTATGGTTCTATGATTGAAAATATTAGTCAATATGCCAACTTTGAATGGAAAAATTACATATTATGGTACAAAGGTAGAATTTATCTAACCCCATCATCCAAATTTAGAATGAAAATTCTAAAAGAATCTGACAGTTCTCCTACAGTTGGGCATGTTGGATTCTTCAAAAACTACTACAACATTCAACAATCGTTCTACTAGAAACATATGAGTAAGGAAATCCAAAAGTATGTAGTTGAATGTGATGTTTGTCAGAGAAATAAGGGTGAAAATATTCCAACTCCTGGTTTACTAAATTCGTTACATATTCCAAATAAAAATGGGAGGAAATCTCGATGGATTTCATCGAAGGACTACCTATGATTGATGGTAAGGACAAGATATTTGTCGTAGTAGATAGACTCACCAAATATGCCCACTTCATGGCAATCAGAAAAATTGACACAACCAAGCAAATTGCCTAAATGTTTTGTAAAAACATTTACAAACTACATGGTTTTCCCAAGGTTATTGTCAGTGATAGAGACGCAAAATTTAAAGGCAATATTTTGAAAGATTTCTGCCACCAAACAGGAATATCTCTCAACATGAGTTCGACCTTTCATCCCCAGACAAATGTTCAAACTGAAGTTGTAAATAAATGTTTGGAAACATATCTTTGTTGTTTCGTAACTGACAAACAAAACAAATGGTCTCAGTGGCTACACCTGGCAGAATGGTGGTACAATACCACCTATCATACTTCAACTAAAATGACTCCCTTCCAAACCCTATATGGCTATGAACCACCCAGGTGGAGGGATTTTGCGCTGCACAATTTTAAGGTTCAAGCAGTAAAGAATCACTTAAAAGAAAACCAAAGAATTATTTTCTGCAGAATTTTGTTTGTGAAGATTGCAGTGTGTTTATTTCGATATTGCCAAAGCAATAAATTGAATAATTAATTTATCAGTTAGGAGAAATAATGCCAGTTACTGCAATAGGATTCTAGTCTTGAAATTTTCACATTTTGAATCACAAATATTCTTGTTAGGGTGATTAATCACTACATTGAATCTACCCTCATCATACTATCTCTTGCCATTTTGTTCATTTTGGTGATGCTCTAACCTTTAGGGTTCACTGTAAAACCCTAGCCTTTTGATACTTAGGGCATGATAATAATGAAACCCTAGTCTTCTTAGGGTTTGTTGATAAAGTTTAGATCTCATAATGAAATCCTACTCTCTTGATGTTGAGGGTTTTGGTAATGTTGTGGTAAAAACCTAGCCTTTTTAAGATTTGTTGTTGATGTCTAGAAACTCTAGATTTTTAGGGTTTGATAAATGAGGTTTTATGAAAAATTCCTTGCTATAATCAATTTAAAGGTCCTAGGAATAAAACCCTAGGTGTATGTACTTTTGTATGATTGAAACCCTAGCCTAGTCAAAATGGTTGTATATCTAATTTTGAAATTTGATGTTTGTATCTAGGGTTTACAATAAAAACCCTAGGGAATAATAAATGCTAGAATGCTAACTTGATTGTTGATATCCTTTTTTATTGATGAAATCTAGGGTTTGTAACAAAACCTTAGTAGTATTTGTCATGAAATTCTAGAACATAATGTTAGATATAAAATGCTATGATTGGATTGATTTAGTTGTTGATATCTAGGGCTTTAAGTCTCGATGATGGTATCTAGGGTTTGTGACAAAACCCTAGCAAAGTTGTTAAAGTCTAGAATATAAAAGGTGTAACTCTTGTTGATTGTGAACCTGAATAGGTTTAGGTTTTACATGTCTAAAGTTTGGTTTCCTGTTCAAAGTATTAAACATTCCCATTATGATAACTTGCTAACCCTATTTAGATATAATTAACTTCATGCTCATGTATATTTGTACTTGTTGTTGAAGATTTGCAGGTACACAATCTTCAAGTTGTTGAAGAAGTTCATCTACCTTATATTGAATATGGCTTGATTATAATAATGATGAGCATGATGAAAAGGGGACCTGTAAGAATGATGATAGCATTAAAGATAAATAAATGAACTTGTTGCCATGAAGCTTTGAAAGGTTGAAGTTTCTCCGATATCACTGAAAGAATGAAGTTGCTGATTTACCTAAATTGAGAGGGAGCTTGGATGAAGGAAAGTGTATATCCTCCATAGTTGAGAAAGGAGGCTTGATCTTGGAAATATGAAGAATGTCAATAAGGAAAGAATAAGATCGGAGAATAGCTAAAGCACTACAGATGATTGTTCATGATTGATGAAGTTATAAGCAAAATTTAAAAGTGATGATATAAAAGTTTGGTGTTGCTGAAGAATTGAAGAAGGAAACTTCCAACAAAATGTGTTTGGATAAAATAATTATGACCTAAGTAGCATTAGTATATTTGATAACCCCGAAGGTTTGAGTTAACTTATATATATATATATATATATATATATATATATATAAGTTGAACATCTTGGAAGCATGCTTGGACTAGTGCATATATCTGACTTAGTGTATAGGGAGAGATGACGCATCTTGGGGCGACAAGATGCATGGGAGGACATCTAGTCGACGTGTATCTAGATCCCGAAGTAAGGAGGGCATCATTGGTCATGAGGAGCTCCGACCTTGGATATGTTACCTAGATCCCTGGGTTGGTGATAGAGCTGAAGTTTGATGGTACCTAAAGTGGCTGAAGCTTGGAACACACCTTAGTCCCACCCGATTAGATACTCTGGTCAAGTATCTAATTTGTAGCACTGCGTGTGGTGTAACTCTTTGTAGAAACATATCATTTTGAGTTCATCCATGTACCTATGTATATATGTAATTATGAATACCTCCCTAGTTAAGAGGGATTGTTAAAGAATATAACTAGTGTCAGTGTTCATAATTGTAATTGAGTCAAGATGTATTATATTTGTCAAAAGAAAGAAAATTAAATTTTATTATAAAATTATTTATTAGCATGGGTTTCATGCTTTATTATTTTCTTTTTAGGTCAAAGCTTCCATTGTAGGCTTCTAGGGTTTATGTCAAGAGTCCTTGTTCTTGTCATCATGTAATAGACCCTTCTTGGACTTTGTATATCAAAAAAGAAAAATTATTGTGATGTAAGCTAAGTCAAATAGGCCTCCTCCCCCAAGTCGACCTCAAAGAAGACAAGTTGGCCTCATTAAGAACAAGTCAGCCTCGAAGGGAGACAAAAACCACTATATATAGGAAGCAACTCAACCTCATTTGTAGAACAAGACAAACAAGTTCAATTTGTTGTTGCTAGAGGAGAAAAAGGAGGCAAAATACCTAAAGTGACGGAGAAAACCCTTGTGAAAGAGACCCTTGTCAAGCCAAAAGAAGCCAAAAATCTTTCTTTTCTACCACACATGCAAATTTCTGGGTAGCTGCAAGAGGGCCGAAATTTCAGATCTGCAGTAGGGCCAAAATTCTGGGAGCTAGGAGGCCGAAATTCAATGTTGTAATTGGGTTGAAGATGTTTGACTAGAAGAGACCACTGAAGTTTGGATAACCACTCTGGAAGGTTGACTTGGTGGAGTGAGGAAGGTCTTTTGGTCTGGTCCAAGGTCTTGGTTTGCCCCAAATTTGATTTGAATCTACTAGTGGAATAGTTTGACTGGGTTTTCCCCTTCATAGGGGTTTTAGCCCTGGCCAAGTGCCTATATCTGGTATCAATGATCTTCATGTTTTTGATTTGATGATTGCTTGATGAGATGAAGATAAAAGAACATAAATAAAATTAATAAGAATACAAGAATATCACAAGTAATTGTCAACATAAGAAAATCTTTATGCCTTTCTGTTTTTCTAACAGGAGAGAGCTTAAACAGAGAGAGTAGTGAATATGTGACAACCCCTGCTCTGAGCGTCACGCCTTAAAAACTATACCTTGTGGGGTTGGAAACTTTTCCCACACTTAGGTGTACATCTTAGGCGACAACATATCTCATTTCCAAAATGGGTTCTATTAAGGAGATGGAACCATTTTGAATCTCTTGATGGATTCTATCAGATGTCTCTGATCTATGATCCAACTAATTACTCGAACAAACTTCAATTAAGAAATGGAAAAATGTGAACATTTATTGTAAAGATGAAAGACATTTTAGGATGCTTAAGAAAGGCTATTACATTGTTTATTGAATTCAGTGTATTGAACTTTTTTTCCAAAGGAAAAGAACTGTCTTTTCATTCACTTGAAGAAAAGATATAATTACATTATGTATATGCACACTTTGAGTTCGTGTGTATTGAACTGTGTTTGAAAAACTTAATTTTTTCATGAGTGTATAAATTATTTAAATTTTATTATGTTTTACATGCCCATAAATTTTTGAAAACTCTTCATATGACAAATCCATGAATTCTAAAAATTCAAGACTTCGTTGCACCCACTCCTAGTAACACACTCTAGCACTTGCTAACATTATTTTATATCGACATTTTCTGTGAATTGATATTCTGCTTGTTTACATACTGTGTTCCTTGTGATTGTGGCATGCAAGAAGCTGATTCTTATAACCTCTCAGGTTGATCTGGATGTAGGTTTTTCAAATCAGTAAATCTTCAATTCACAACTCTTATATGCTTTTGCTAACTTTTGGTTAATGTAACAGGGGAATTCAAATTACAGAGGCGTTACAGTTACAAATGGAGGTTCAGAAGCAATTACATGAACAGCTTGAGGTGTTTGTACTTCCATATAGTGATGATTATCTTGCTGTCATGCAAATATAATTATGTTTATTGTGTTGTGATTGTAACGATATTATATGCTTGGGATCTTTAAACTTTAGTAATTTTGTCTATGTTTTATATTGGTGCAGGTCCAAAGAAATTTACAATTGCGAATAGAAGAACAGGGAAGACGCCTACAGAAGATGTTTGAAGAGCGACAGAAGGCAGATTGTTTGATTAGGGGTCCTCAGGCATCTTCTGGAGATCCCTCTTGCCAATCATCTGAGACTATTCCAAGTATGGATACAACAAAAAGGAAAAGTGAGTCCGACATATCTCCCGTTTCTGACCTAGTTGGTGGAAGCGATTCACAGATGCTTAGAAACCATAGCGACTCAAACTCTGGAGGAGAAGGTGAAAAACCTAGTCACAAGTCAACCCCAGCTTCAGAAGGGACAGAATTGCCACAAATCAAACGAGTTAGACAAACGAATAGTTTAGATCAGTAGTCCATAGGCCTGTGTAAATGATATTTAGTCATGTATTGAATCTGTATAGGATGGATGCATATCCATGGTTCTCATCTAGTGATTGCACACGAGCTGTTTTCTGAAGTTGTCGATGGAATAATATTTCAAAGCCCAACTTCAGTGATGCTTGGGAAGGCTTGATCTTCATACTGCTAACGTATATGACAATTAGGAAGTTCTATGAGGTTCATTGCATATGTAAATTTGTTTCTTTCAATTCTTTTGGAAGTAAAAGGTGTAGACTGTTTTTTTAATGCTACTTAAAAGCACGCAGGAAGGACATCTCTTGTGAAAAGAATATCAGTGCCCTCATCCACAATTTACAAGACATTGGAGAGTTCTCACCCGCAGTTTATCTGTAGATACAGAAGTGTCCTCAGACACATAACTTTATTGATCATGGAAAAGATTACATAACAAATTGCAGGAGTTTACAAACGGAAACTCTCACTCTCACATTACAATGAAATTAGGAAACTAACCTATTTATAAGTTCTATGTTCTAACTTAATTTAGTTATGGATCACTTGAAAAACCAACAAGTGTCTATTTACAATAAATGACCTTCTAACCATCTTACTAACTTTATTCTTATTTTAGAGCTTAGGAAATGACTCTATTCTAGAGTCCTATTTTTACTAACAAAATAATATTTCTAAGTATCTCTAATATTTATTAAATATTCTAATTTAATAAATATATTTATCCTAACTTTACATTATTTAATTTATGTATTTTTGGATTTATAATTGCCTTTATGAAAGAGGCTAACATTATCTTCCTTCCAAATCTTTTTAAAAGTCAATGTTTGAACCAATCTAAAAAACATCGCAGATGCCTCATTTACTTTTGTAAGTCAGGGAGATTGTCGAAGGTGTACAGTCATCCATATCATCCTTGATCCTGAAGTTGTTGATGATCATCAATATGATAGAAAAGTTGCATTATGATGGTACATTCTGCCACAATGCTTTCCACTCATGCAAGGGAGAGGCTTCTGCCCTGCTTCTAATCCTCATTGATTGCCATGACATAATGTTTGTCAAGGACATCAATAGCAGGGGAATTTATCTAAAAGCATTCACATATAAGTGTCTCTTGTGCTAAAAGAGGTAGTAATTGAACCCGTAGAAAAGAGGATAATATGTGTTCCATAGTAAATAAATAATGCAAACAGTGGGCTTGAGCCAGTGTAAGCTTAAAAGAATTAGAAATTCTAGTTTTTAAAGGCTAATTTATGATTTTCATGTAGGAAACCACCTGCTCCTTTTATGGTCTATGCTGTTAAAGGACTCAAATAGTATTGGAAAGTAAGTTGCAGGTTGAAAGTCTCACTCATTTTTTCTGGCTGAAATAGTGCAGTTATATTGCGTGATAATATTGGAAAGCACAAGGAATTTGAAACCTGCTCCGTGATATATTATTTGTGGCACTGGAACTGTTTTTCCCTCTGAACTTGGTGAGTGAAGTACTATGACTCTACTTATTCTTGCCCTTCAGTCCCGTGTTTTGGTTTTTTGTCATTAGCTGCCCCTTGAGCAAATTTACTGTTGAGATATGCTCTAAAATGATGAAGAGAATTATTTCAATGTTATTCATTTACATTTTTTTACATGAATATTTTTGCATTTGGAAATAAAATTTCCACGCAGTCCGACCAATCAAGCGATGTTGTACGATTAAACTTATTTTTCTGTCTCGAGGTAAGTTTTTTTTTGCAATACTCGACCTTTCAAATAAACAGAAAATCTGAACCTTTTATACTAACAAGAACAGTAGCATTTGTGTAAATGGCTGGTCCCCTTCTTGTTTTCAATATACATTTTGGGTTATATGAAACAAGTTACATAATATACATTTGAAATTTTTTTACACGATGATTTCGCATTTGGAAATAAAATTTTGATTTAATCTGAGCAATCGAGCAAGGTTGTACTAATACCCTTGTTTGATAGGCAGGCTTTTCACAACACTCAACGTTTGAAATAAACAGAAAATATAATCGTTTTGTCCAAACTAAATCGGTAGCGTTCGTGTAAATGGTTGGTCCAAAACGTTAAAATTGATGCAAAATGGATGGAGTATTACGGAAGAACCCTCATAATGATATTATACATAAGCAATTAACTCATCCTCTCTTAGCTATAGTAATAAGATTTCCCAGTTCCTAAAACCGCAGCTGTTTGTAGATTTTGCAATCTGAAGTATTACTTCCAGAGTCTTATTGTAGTTATGTTAAGAATTATATTAAGAGAACAAGTGTCATTAATTTATTTAGAAAAAAAGATTGTAAATGTTGCTTTCCTATTATGAAAATAAAAGGAACTTTCAAGTTATTGTGATGAGAGACTGAGGTGGTTTACAACCTCACTCGGTAGCGTTTGTGTAAATGGTTGGTCCAAAACGTTAACATTGATGCAAAAATGGATGGAGTATTACGGAAGAACCCTCATAAGTTGGGATGGTTGTAGAAAGAAAAGAATTTTAGGGGGTTGGAAAGCATTTTATGCTCTTCAAAACAGGTGTAGAGAGGCAGAGCTGTGGGACTGGAAAACCACCCTAACTCTTTTTTGGCTTCTAGTGATTCCGGTGATTCTCTACGGTTGTGAACTATGGGCCAGCAGCACAACCAAGATGCAGTGGAAACAAATTGAGAAAATTCAGAAACGTTTGATTACAAACAAATTCAAAATTAAAAGTGCAGTTCCTTATGCTATCCCGTTAAGTGAAACAGGGGCTGCTCCTATTGAAGCAATTGCTATGGTGCGAGTCATAAGGTATCTGAAAAAAATTGAGCAAATGGAAGAGGATAGATGGCCTAAGGTTGTGTTTAGTGACAGATTGTGCAAAAGATAGAAGACGTGGATGCGGCAAAATAACAAATGGTTTAGTAAATGGGGTATTTGCTTGAGCATGTGTCCTACAAATAGTAAAGAGATAAAAACTTTTGTTATGGATAAATTCCACAAGCATACTTGGAAGAAAGAGCTAGAGAGAAAGAAGAAGTACTACATAGAAGAGTTTAACTCCACGCATAAACATCAACAAAAGGCATACATAAGGGCTAATATTTCTTGGCGATCTAAAATTCTTATTGCTCAATTAAGGACTAATTCTCATCAACTCCGCTGTGAAACAGGGCGCTGGAAAAGGCCAAAAGAAATGTGGAAGAAAGAGTATGTATTTTTTGCTCCTCCGGAAAAGTGGAAACAGAAAAACATTTCATTCTAGAATGTGAGGCCTTCAAGGACACCAGAGAAAACTATGCAGGTATTCTGGCAGCTAATTCTTGGGATAATCTATTCAGCGAAGAGTTTGTCGATACGCTGGGAGTGCTCATTGTAAAACTTCACAGGAAAAGGGCCGAATATAAGAGTCAGATAGAGAAGCAATCTGTCCCATAGGCTATTTTTAGCCTCGTGGACATTAAAAATTCTTTCTTTCTTTCTTTCTTACATAAGCAATTAACTCATCCTCTCTTAGCTATAGTAATAAGATTTCCCACTTCCTAAAACCGCAGCTGTTTGTAGATTTTGCAATCTGAAGTATTACTTCTAGAGTCTTATTGTAGTTATGTTAAGAATTATATTAAGAGAACAAGTGTCATTAATTTATTTAGAAAAAAAGATTGTAAATGTTGCTTTCCTATTATGAAAATAAAAGGAACTTTCAAGTTATTGTGATGAGAGTCTGAGGTGGTTTACAACCTCACTTGGGGAGCTCCCTTTGCATCTGCGATGCTATCGTGTAATATGTATATTGGATTGATAAATATAAAATTGTAATAGATCTATTTTAGCTTTGGAATTATTAGGTGTACTTTTGGGTTTTTTGATCCTTCACATTGCATTGCTTGATATATCTAGAGTTAAGATGTATCTATGCTAGTATTAAAGCATATCTCATTGATGGTGTTTGACAATAGGACATAGGTATGGACAGAGATGGAGAAAAATAATGTCAAGAATTATTTAAAAAAAAAAACTTTAGTTATGAAGAGTGTATTTCGTGCTTGCGTGTGTGTTTTAAGCCGCATGTATTAAAAAAGGTGCAAAATCTCAAAATAATTGTAGAAAATATGAACAGTGATTATTTTGCATTACTTGCATTTGGTTATTACATTATTAAGGAGTTTAAAATGACATCCATGGTAAAATAATAATACAACCTATTTGGCAATTGCAAAGTTTACTAAAAGGCAAACACAACTTTTGAATATATCATGTATTAACATTGTTAGATCTGAAAACTTAAGGACAAGTCTACGCTCTAGTTAATTAGTGACATTGAAATCAGGTAATCGAGGTGCAAAGCTTTATTTATAACCACCACTTAATTAGAATATTTTGAAACCCATCGAATGAAATCTTAGGGTTAGACAAACATACATTTAGAATAATCCATTTTTTTTTATCATGTCGAGGCATGAGCCTATTTAAAAGCACTTCTTAGTAGATGAGCTTGTTTTGTGACACAATATGTCATCTTATAAAATGTGATAATTGGTATGATTCATTTTTATTTTTATCTCGAGGTTTGGGGTGAAGGCTTCACCATCGTTAGGTGCACAACACAAATGATAGAAAAACAATGTTGCGACTTTGTAGGGTGTAGAAAATAAATAAAAATCATATAATAGCAATGACAATTTAGAAATATAGGGTTAAGTAATGAAGGCGAGTGATGCTAAAATGCTAGAATAAACAACGAAATGTTATTGCATAATCAATAAAGTTTGTTTGCAAATAACACTAACGAAATGGATTTGTAAAAGATAAAAAATGATCAATATATTTGAATTTAACCCATAAGTAGATGATACTTCTTTTGAATTCACATTGTTATTATATTATTCTATTTATAGTAATCAATTTTTGGACCTTCCGTATTTTCGCCCTTTATTATATATAGCACCACCCTATAGATTTACAACACTATGTTCATCATTTTATTGTATGATGCCTTTGATGAGGGATCACAACTTCACATGAAATGATGGGATAAAAATGGCACACACACACACACACACACACACACACATAAAGTTAAAATCACCTCTCTAACAATATGTCCAATTGCAAAACTATGCTCATTGATATCATAAATCTTTACGATCATTAGCTACTTTGTACTTTGCCAACTCTAAGTTTGTGTTGGGATAGTGTATTTAACACATTCTAGATCATATTGATTTTTAACTGTTCTAATGATGGCAACAAATTGTTTCCCCCTCCCATATACATAAAATATTTATTACATTAGTAAAAATACGCCACACTTTGTTATTAACTAGTTGCTTTGCCAACTTTTCATTGTTTTGGTTAATTGTTGGACTCTATCTATCTAACTGCTTAAAAGTTGTTCTTTTGAATCATTTATATTTAAAATTTGTTTGAGGTGGGTACTTGTAGGTTGTGGTATTGCTTAGAATGGGGATAGAGAAACTAGTGCGTGTCCTATTTTGGTTCGAGTGCACTCTCAAATGCACATGAAGCTTTGGGATTGTGTTTTTGGAGCACTTTGGCCTAACTCTTTTTTGGAGTGTCCTTTGAGAGTGGGGGAGCATGGACATCTTTGCCACATATCATTTGTTTCAAAGGTTTAGAGTGATGCAAGATTGGGCTTTCCTTCACAACATCCCCCTCCAAGTTATGTAATTCATTGTAATAGAATTTTTGGTTTATTTCTTAGTAGTGTCCCTTATCATTCAAAATATTATCTAAATTAGTATTTTTTGTTATAAATAATCTTAAAATATGTGTACTAGAATCTCAACTTTTGTGCTCAATCATATATATGAGTCAAAATGTTCTTAGAGCTAAACGAAATGGTTTATGGAACACCTAGCTTATTTATCGATTCAAGACAAAAACACTGAGAGTTTCTTTGTATGGAGGATGGTGATTCAAATAAATGAGGTTACATGATTGATCTTCGAGAAGATGACGACCACATGTCATGATAAAGGGGGTGTGCTTGTTGGGGGTGTGACATTGTAGGGACGAAAAATACATGTTTGGAGGGCATTCTCGAAAAATCCCACCCTAAGGTCTTGATATCCAATGAAACGAGACATGGTCATTCACTATAGAGGCATTGCAACTTGTGGAGAGGTTGTTTTGGCTTACTTCGTAATTTGATAACACTTTAAAATTAATGAGTACTATTTCATTAAAATTTTATGTTATGGGTCTCTCCTTGAACATTCTAAAATTTTGTGTTCTAATCTTATCCATAAGAGGCATCAAGGAGGCTGTACATGTTGTTGCATTGTCCAATGATAGGTTATGGGTTGATCTCCTATGTTCTTGGGATTTGCACTACACTTTATGTGATTTCTTTAAAGTTTTGGAGTTAATTACACTACAAATGGAATCACAAATATTTTTTGGGAAACAAAGTGGGAGAATTATTATTATTATTATTTAATCCTTTTTACACATTTTTGATAGAAAATGAGGATGGCAACATTTAGGTTGATTTCTAAAACTTTTTTATGCATAATTTGGATAATTTGGCTTGATATTTGAATTCCTCTTGAAAAATACCTAATTTTAAAAAAAAGTATGAAATGAGGTATGGGAAGTGGACATATCTTTTGAGTATATGTGTGTGTGTGTGTGTTTGTGTTTGGGAAAGGTGCGAATTTTGCAGAGTTGATATCTTTTGATAGAGTGCACAAATTTTAGTCAAACTAGTGTTAATAGATTTAGATAAGTTGTGACATTTTATAATTGGAGCCATAATAGCCAATACGAGAAGTATAGTAGAAGTTGTGATCATTTTACATTTTTAACTTGAAACCCTCAATTGGACAAGTTATTCTATGGTGGTTTTAGAGATCTTCCTTGGGTTCGCAAGTTCCTTTTTTAAATATGTATTTTGACATCTTTAAATAACACAATGATTTGTAATTTGATTGATAAAACTATTCGATGGAAATAATACACGTTGGAGATACAAGTGGAATCACATTGTTGGAAATCCTTGAAACTCTTATCGATACTCCTTCGAGTAGTATCACATCAGATAATATCTATGTATGGAATTTCAATTCCACATACCTTTGGGTATATAGGAACTCTAGGTATTCTTGAAATCGACTTCTAAGTTAATGTCATTTTGTTGCTATAGGACATCGAGAACAATGCTCTAGAAGACCACTCTATAGTACATGGGTAATCGAGTAGTATAACTAAAAACACAATTGAATCTTCTTAATGCCTTGAGATAGTGATGTTGGGTATCACTATTGGACCTACCACATATGTCATAAAGCTATAACACCTAATACAACTTTTCCCTTGGGACCTTAAGACTTTTTTACTAAGCTTATCCATGAAGGATGATACTTATAAACCATCTCATATCCAATCCTAAAAAAATATGCCCACTCGCTCTACTACCAATAAATTAGATTAATTGGAGACTTAATGCATTAGTGTTAATGACCAACTTTAGGGAATTGTCATCCACAAACCAACAAACCCTCCAACTCCTAGCCCTTTCGGTAATGACCTGCTTGCGCAGATCAAAGTCTCACTCGAAAGAAGTATGAGGGGGGGGGGTGCTGGAACTAGGTTTCTGCACCATGAGGGAGAAAGTAATGAATTGGTTCTAAGAAAATCGAATGCAGAGTTGTATCAATCATAAACAGATGCGCGTAATAGAATAAGGCAGAATCACGGAACGTGTGCAACCCTTAACATAACAAGACATAGTCGCAGATCGCTTCAACGCAGATAAGCATAACATAACCAAATCCAGATCTAAATAATGCAATTACTTTAAGCAGATTTATCGATAAGCATGCATAACCATAACTGATATCTTCGCGCAATAATCAATAAGCAACACAGAGATAGTGCGATCTCAATATAATAGAAACAGTAAATAGATCACAACAAGTTTTCCAAAATCTAGCCTTTGTATTAATTCAGATCCTTTCAATACATATCAGACTTTCCCTTACACATAACCCTTCCGTGCAAACAACCAGTGGAGTCCGCACACAACTAGGACTTGGTCTCCATGCACACAGCCAGCAGGAGCCTTTCAACCCAACTCAGAAAAAACCCTTCACAACATATTACAGACGCATAAACTTAGTTCTAAAACATTACATTTCATGACTACTTTCCTTAGACTTGATCTATCTATTTATATTCCTCTTCCACGCAGATACTATGGTCTCAAACCATGGTTTGAGGCCCATAGTTTACCCTTAAACCCATTTACATCAAAATTAGGGACTTTGACCCACCCCAAAGCCCCTTGACTCATTCGCCCAACGCGCATATACAAGACTTATACAAAATTTTATCAAAAAGTGTGCCTCAGGAGACCTCGCTCCAACAGGCCCCCTGTTAGGTCCTTGTAATTTGTCAGATTGGAAAGACCAAATGAACAAGGGTAACATCAAACCAACTTTGGACTCCTAGGACCTAGCCTTCCTGGACTCAGAGATGACTCTCTCTATATTTGTGTAAAAGATATGATTTGATTGATTTAGGATGCTGATTTTAGGTTAGTTAAAGTGATAGGGTTGTTTGTTTTGTTTTGTTTGGTTGGGTTGCTTGTTAAGTAGAATAGATAGAGTAAGAGAAAGGCTTGAAAAGCACAACAATAAATCAAGGGTGTTTCATAGGGCAAGTTAACAAAGCCAAATGGATCTTAATAGCTTATGTGGGTGTGAAATGAACATTAAGTTTGTGAATTTAGTAGGTTTAAAGAGCAATTAAGAATCTTTTAACATATACTATAACAAGAAGAGTCTTTAAGATCACTATGCTTAAGAAATAACTAAAGCACAGGGCGCACCATAAACTTCTTTGGTCAAACTTCACCAATTAAACTTTAAAACAAGAATCCAGCAAACCCTAGAGAGCAAGGAACTCCTAAATTCTCTAGCTATTTATCTTCAGAGAGAGAAAACATTTAAGATAACAAACAAGTGATGATTAAAGAGCAGGGAACTCCTAAATTCTTCAATCAGACTTTAAAGACCTTCAAAGTGACTATTCAAGATGGACTAAAGGACATGGCAAACCATAAACTTCTTCAGCCAAAACCTAATCAGTAAAATTAAAAAAAAAGGCCTTAAAAACAATGTTTCATGCTACACCAAAGGACAGAGCATACCATAAAATTCTTTAGCTTGAATCCATTAAATCATTTTTAAGACAAGCAGCTAAGTGGAACCAGAGAGCAACTAAGAATATTCCAATCAGACCCAGTAGAGGAAAACATTTGAACAATAGAAGGTAGACAGACTTAAGGTGCCTCTAACAACATATCTTAACCTAAATTTTCTGCTCTACCGCAAGAGAAAAGATGAACAATATGGAAAACGCAAGGAAACAAATACAAGATGAGAACAACATTACCATTTAAACAAGTTCATGAATCCTATGAATATGCTTGCTCCATTGATGTTCAGTCCAAAACAGTCACAAAACTCCAAAGCCAACTTCTTCACAACTCAAAATCGATATCATATTGTGCTCAACAATCAACCAACAACAATTATGAAGCAAACATGAAATATTTATCTGCAAAATGAGGAGGTGAAACCCTAGCTAGGGTTTTAGAAGTCATTTATTACATAGTAAATGTATTTTGACCTTTGAGACCATGCAAGGCCCAAGGTAAAATATCTAAACTCATTTATGGCAAAAATAACTTCTAACATAACTATTTGAGCTAATTTTCTAAAACGTTTGACTTTCAGGGTCCAAATATCTTTTGCAATAACTCCTGGTAACGACGCAACTCCAAGGTACAGGGGTGCAACACCAGTGCAAATGCACAACGCTAAGACTAAGAAAATGACCTGTTTTGCAGCTGACTTTTGGAGGCCTTCCCAGTGTCCAAATGAGCTCCATGGTAGCTCATTGGAAAACATGTCTTGTCTAGTTTCCAGATCCGACTTCAGTTTGAAAAATGGTGCCCATTTGCCTTGTCAAAAATCACTTCTCCCAAGACTACTAAACGCGCAGCACCAGTGTTGAAAATAGGGTAGAAAGGTGATTTTTTGGTAGTTTTTGGCCTTTTTGAGGGGCCAGTTTTGCTCCAAATCCTTTGAAACTTTCTTAGGATGATGTACTTGGCATGAGGAACATGAATATGTTGACTTTTTTTCTATTTGAGTGCCCCAAAAAAGAGCGCAACGCCAATGGTGCTGCGCGTTTGGCCCAATTTCTACAAGTCAAACTATCAAAAATAAAAAAATGTGCACAAAGGTGCCAAAATTGGAAAATAGCTTGTTGATTAAGATTTAGATGCTTGAAGGGACACATCAGCAAGAATATTGAGCTTTTCCTTCTCTTTTGCCTCATTTAGTACCTGAATCTTTGCATGGGCTCGTTTGAGCTTGGCCCTTGCAATCCTGTTTCTCATGGCATAATGTCTTGCCATCTTCCTCTGCATGTCAGTGTCTCTTTTGGCCTTCTCTAGCTGACCCTCTAGGTGAAAATTTTCTCTCTCTAGCCAAGACTCTCAATCCTTGCTAACTTCTATGGCAAGCAAGTCACTTGGAGTGAGCTGCTCTGCCAATTCTGCCTCTTTTTCTCTTTCTCGGGCTAAAGCCCTCTTCAGCCCAATGGTCCTTGGTCTCTGCCTAGGAAGCTGTTCTTCCTCATCAGCACTGTCATCAAAAGTGCCCAAGGTCTCATCTAGCAAAGCCTTGGCCTTTCCGGCCTCCTTCTGAGCTCCGATTGCCTTGACCTCACTGATGGTTTGCTTTGTCTTCAACTGCTGATTCTCTAGCTCATAAAATTTGATCACATTCTTTGCCCTACCAAGATTAGCTTGAAGCTCACTAATCTTGGCATCCTTGATTTTGAGCAGCATATTGGTAATCATCTCCTCATCCTCATCCTCATCCTCAAGGTCAATTAACTGAAACTCCTAGTCAATTTCATGTTTATCCTCCTCTTCAACCATGACATGCTCTGCAACCTTTTCCTTACCTTTATCAAGACGTTGTGTTGATGAAGAAGGCAGGGCCCCTTTCACCTCAAGTGAAGCAAACACCTGCCTGTGGCCTCTCTGATATTTGAAAGGAAATGGCTTAATGTCAATCATTTTGGTGCCAGTTGTTTCAATGTTCCTTTCCATGCTTGATGCTCCGGTGTCATGAGATGAGGGTGAAGGATTGTGGAAAGGTTATGAGGAAAGATCATCATGAGGTGAATGGATGTGAGTGGATGGTGATGTATGAATAGCATGATGTGATGGAGAAGTGGATATGGGAGGATGAGAAGGTGAAGGAATGTCTTGTTGATTATGGCCAAGTGGAGTAGTGAAAACTTCATAGGCAATGAAGATCTCCCATGGAATGTTTTTTTGCTGTAGCTGATGCATGACCACCATCTTGATAAGTGAATGATGAAAAATGCTTTGCATTCGCTGATTATAGTCTCTCTTTTGCACTATGTAGGCCATTTTTTCAATGCTAAGGAAAAGATAATATGGTATGTGTATCATTCTCACTCTAGTAAAATGCATAAGAAGACAGATATAGTATGAGTAAAGGCGAGAAAACCTTCCCTCACAAGTGAAATACTTCATTATTATCCTCATCATGGGTGCATATCTATCAAGAAGATGAGAAAAAGGGAAGATGGACTTGTTGTGATCCTTATACCTGGGTTTAAGGTATGGTTCAAAAAAACTCATGTCCAGGTTTGCTTGTTTGAACCACTTCTCTCCCACACTAGGTATTCCCGTAGCATTTGCAATGTCATTGGTAGACAACTCAAAGGTGACCCCTGCAAGATTGACTTGTCTGTCATGCAAATTGATAATGAATAGTCTTGTTAGCTCCGGGTGGTTTTGGATTTGCTGTACTCTTTCACAAAATTCAAAGCAGCCTACATGTTTGAAGCAGGGAACAGTAAGAGGAGATGCCATGAGTTCCCTTGTATTGAGGGGTTCAAACCTATTTATCTTCCCTCCCTTGTGATCATGTCTCCTTGGAATTTGTGCCTCACCACCACTGTCTTCACCTTCATACATTTAGACTCTGTTTTGTAAACCCTAGGGCTGATGTGAGATGAGATGAAGGGAGGATATGAAATGGCAGTTTTGCAAAATGAAGGGAATGAGTGAAGGGGTATAGGCGTAGGAAATGAGTGAGGGAAAAATTAACTCAATGACAACCCTCAAGCTATGTAATTACCCTTGTCTATAACTGATACTCTGTTTATGAGGATGAAATAAGTATATAGACAGTGACCTCTGATTTGTAGCTAGGGTTTGATTAGGGTTTCATTTCCATTGATTAAATGATGACCAAAATAGCTTGAAATCAAGGTGTATATCAGGTACCTACCCCTCAAGAGTGCTTGGAGGACCTTGGCAAGAGTTTGGAAGCAATTTGGCTTGATTTGGATGGCTCCAACTCTTAGCAAACCCTTTTGTCCAAGTGCGCAGCCCCAGCAGCTAAGGGCGTAGTGCCAAGCTAAGCGCGCAGCCCCAATCCTTGAGCGTGTAGCGCCAAGGATTTTTAGCACAGGGTGCTTTCTAGCAAGAGCGCAACGCTCTGTCAAGGGCGCAACGCCAACTTCGAGGCGCGCAACACCTTCACAAAATGTATGGAGGAAAACTGTCAAGCGCGCAACACCAACTCCCAGGCGCGCAGCGCCAAGAAAATTTGCCCGAATTCTGCTTGCAAACTCAAAAATTTTTCCTTGCTGAGTGCTCTTGATCTTTTGAAAGGTAACAATGGTTCTCTTGAAGTGTGAAATGGGCCTTTATAAGCTTATGGATCTAATTTAACTTTGAAAACCCACTTTCTAATGTTTGAAACCCTTTTTACTTTGTCACTGATACTCTTTGACACCTTTTTGCTTGCAGGTTGCTGAAGTCACTGAATTGGCTTTTCTTTTGATCATTGATACTTGAAAAGTTCATTTTGACAACTTTGGGATTTAATCACATAGTAGCATCTTCAAAATCTTCTGTAGTTTCCACCATAAAACGCAACTCAACTTTTCCACCTTTTCTGGCTACCTTTTTCAAAACCCTAGGTGTCTCCAACTCTTTGCAGCAACTATTAGTGTTGTCTTATAAGTTCTCTATAGCCCTTTCAAGTTCATTCATTTTTGTCTAGTTCACTTTACCTTTTCCCATATTCCATCAATCTTTTCTGATAGACTTTCTTCATGCTTGGCCTTGTGTGCTTCTTCCATGTCATTTTCTGCAAGTGATCACTACTTTGGCACTCAAACAGACTACTCAGTTCATAACCCTAGTCATCTACAAGATCAAGTGTTTCCTCTTTCCTTTATTTGTTTTCATTCAGGAGTAGACAGTGTACATCATCAGTACCTTCTGCTGAAAAATATTTCAACATGCTCGTAGAAGTGCTAAACTTTTTCCATTTTTCTCACTTGCAGACTCTGAACTGAGAAGATAATCCTCTTTGGAAAATTTTAGATCCTTCTTGAATAACCATATCTTGACATTCTTTTACATCCGAGCCAGATTTTAGCAAAGGAAAAGTAGTGCCTGAAACATCCAAGGATGATCTTGAAAAATGTAAAACCCTAATGACCTAATGGGAGTGTCCTTTGACCTGATTTTGACTGAAATTTGACTTGGAGATTTTCAAGTGAAAACGGAGTATTGTTATAGGCTATTATGCCCAAAGGGACATGGGAATAAGTTGGCAACAAGAAATCCTAGAGGGAGGGTGGAGTTTATTGACAGGGGAAAATGAGAAAACGAGGTCTCAGGTAGGAAAGGAGGATGAAAATGGGAGGCATAAGCCCATAATGAGTCTTTTAAGAGAAACAGGGTGGCTTTGGGAAGACCAACTGAGGTGTTAGTCATCAGTGTTTTTCACTATTTGTAGATGACTATAGGATGGTTCTAGTTTTCTGAAAACAATATTCCTTGAATATTGTGAGTTTTAGAAATCTCACTGCCTTCATTATCCTTATAAATTTTTTTTCACTATTCCTCAGTTTTCCATCTCAAGGTCACCCTATTTCTCTTAAAAGATTCCTTATGGGCTTATGTCTCTCATCTTCATCCTTATTTCCTGCCTATGACCTCATTACCCTTTTTTTCCCTTGTCAAATAGACTCCATCCTCCCTCTAGGGTTTCCTAGTGATGATTCATTCCAATGTCCCTTTGGGCATAATAAGCTATAACAATACTCTGTTTTCACCTAAAGATCTCCAAGTCAAATTTCAGTCAAGATCAGGTCAAAGAACACCCCCACTAGGTCATTAGGGTTTCTGCAGTGTTTAAGGTCATCATTGGATGTGTCAGGCATTGCTTTGCCTTTGCTAGAATCTAGCTCAGATGTAATAGAATTTCAAGACATTATTATTCAAGAAGGGCCTATGAGATTTCCGAAGAATATCACCTTTTTAGTTCAGAATCTACAAATGAGGAAAATGGACAAAGTTTAACACTTCTGCAGGAGTGTTGAAGGTTGTGTTAGCAGAAGGTACTAATGAGGTAGACCATCTACTCCTGAATGAAAACAACTTACAACAAGGGAAAGAGGAAAAAATTGGTCTTATAGATGACTAGGGTTTGTAAACTAGTTGGTCCTTTTGAGTGCCAAAGTAGTGATCACTTGCAAAAATGACATGAAGGAAGCACACAAGGCCAGTTTCGCTTCAAATTGTGTTTCTGAACAAGCAAAGATGAATTTGACAAACGTGAGAGAGGTTTTTTTCAATCATAGGTAAAGGAAGAAAAACCTCCTTCATATTTTACACAGGTATCATGGTTTGGGAGAAATGTTAAATTTACAAGAGCTATAAGAGGTTAGTTGCACTTCTTGAGTGACCTTGGGAAAATCAAGTTTTCTCATAGCTTGTGTGTCCAAATGACTTGCTTGATGAGTCAAATGACAACTAGATTGGAAGAAATTTCCAATGAGCTATCATGAGCTCAATTTGGAGTTGAGGAAGGCCTCGAAAAGTTGGCTGCGCCAGCACTCTACATTTCTGCACCATCATTCAACACTTTTGACCAGTCTTGGGAGAATCAACTTTTGATAGGTCAAATCAATTCCAATAAGAAAAAAAAGGAAGATTTGGAAAGTAGACATGATAATATTTCCAACAAGATATCATGGGCCCAATTTGGACACTGGGAAGGCCTCCAAATGCCCTCTGCAAAAAGGTGTTGAACCCTTAGAAACTGACACTGCGGGCTCAGAAACTAGCGCTGCACCCTCAGCCGTTGGTGCTGCGCCCTCAACACTAGCGCTACGCCCTTGGAATGAGAAGTTTTCTAAGTGATTCAATCACCCAAATCAAGTCAAATTTATTACAAATCTTGGCTCAAGTATTTTAAGGCACTGATAAGAGGTAGGTGCATACCAAAACCCTGTTTTTCAAGCTATCTTGGTCATCATTTAATCAATGAAGAGAAACCCTAAAGGAAACCCTAAGTTAGCTTGAAATGATTTATTCATCCCTACATCATCCTCCTTAAAGGAAAATCAGTCATAAGCAGGGGTCATTACATTGCTTAAGGGTTGTCATTGAATTAGTTTGCCCTTCATCCATTTCCTACACCTATACCCATCCACTCATTCCCTCCATTTGCAAAAATGTCATCTCATTCCTTCCCCTCATCCATTTCATCCCCACCCTAGGGTTTCTAAATAAGGATTTGAAAATGTCAGAGGAAGGAGATAGAGATAGTGGCAGTGGTAGTGAGGCACAAATTCCAAAGAGACATGATCACAAGGGTGAAGATAGTGGTGCTGAGGAACAAAGACCAAGAACTACTTCAAGAAAAACCAAATTGCAAGCTCAAAGCTACAAAATGCCAAATCAAGACTTGAAACCCTAACCAAGAAAACTGAAGGGGACACGCTTAATTTTCTTGATGATGTGTCCTTGCAGGCCTCCCAACATGATCATCAAAGTGAAATCCATTTTTGTCACTTTGGTGCAAATTTTGAAATTTTGACAGTTGGCTTGCAAAAAAAAGGGCCAAATGCGCAGCGCCACTAGCGCTGTGCTATTTTTTGGGGCACTAAAATGGGGAAAAATTTACATTTTCATATTCCTCATGGAAAGGACAAAAGCCACAGAAAATTCAGCTCATTTGGAGCAAAACTGGTCCTCCGAAAGTGCTAAAAACCACCTAAAAATCACCTTTCTGCCCTATTTTCAGCACTAGCACTACGCCCTGAGCAGTCTTGGGAGAATGGGTTTTTTACTAGGCAAATGGGAAAACAATTTGAAACTAAAGACATATTTGGAAACTAGACAGGACAGGCTTTCCAATGAGCTATCATGGAGCTCATTTGGACACCGGGAATGCCTCCAAATCTCAGCTGCAAAAGAGGAAAATTTTCCAGATTTGGCACTGCGGCCTTGGCCTGGCGCTACGCCCTTGCACCTTGGCGCTGTGCCCTTGATTGAAAGTCAATGAAAGACACAAGAAGTTATTAAAAAAATATTTTTAAAGGCTTGAAGGACAAATATCTACAAAGTTAGCTTAGAATTTATGTTAGAAGTTATTTTTGTAATGAATGAGGCTCTGATATTTTGCCTTGGGCCTTGCATGGTCTCAAAGGTCAAAATTCCTTAAATATGTAGTAAATGACTTATAAAACCCTAGCTAGGGTTTCCACCTCCTCATTTGCAAGTTAAACATTGCATGGAGGCTTCATGTTTATTTTTGGTTGGTTGTTTTATGGAGATGAATACATAGACTTGGAGTTTTGAAGAAATTGGTTTTGGAGCTTTGTGACTGTTTTGGATTGAATGCCATGGAGCAAGCACTTTCTTAGGATCCATGAACTTTGTTGAATGGTGATGTTTTTATAATCTTGTATTTTTTTCCTTATGTTTTACATATTTTCCATCTTTTCTCTTGTAGTAGAACATAAAGTTTAGGTTAAGACATGTTGTTTAGAGGCACCTTAACTCTGTCTGCTTTCTATTGTTTAAATTTTTTCCTCTACTAGGTTTTCTTGGAGAAATTAGGAGTTCCATGTTTCTCCATGTCCATCTAGTTTGTTTCCTTGAGATTAAATTAGTAGAGTTTGGCTAAAGAAGTTTATGATTTTCCCGGTCCTTTGTTTTTGCTTGAAATGTTGTTCTCAAGGCTTTCTTTGAAGTGTACTAATTAGGGTTGAGGCTAAAGAATTTTATGGTTTGCCATGTCCTTTAGTTTATCTTGAAATGATTACTTTGAAGATATTTATAGTTTGATTAAGGAATTTAGGAGTTCCCTGCTCTCTAGGGTTTGCTAGATAGTTGTTTTTAAGTTTACTTGATAGAGCCAGGTCAAAGAGGTTTACGGTGCGCCATGTCCTTTGATTCTTTCTTGATGCATAGTACTTTTATAAAATCTTTTTGTTATAGTTTAGGTTAAAGGATTATTAACTACCATTTAAACCTACTACATTCACAACTTAATGTTCATTTCACACTCACTTAATCTATTTAGATCCATTTGGTTTTGTTAAATTGCCCTATGAAACACCCTTGACCTATTTTTGTACTTTTCAAGACCTTTTGAAGACTCCATAGCCGAATGGTTTAAGTCTCTCTCACTCTATCTGTTCTGCTTGACAAGCAACCCAACCAAACAAAACAAACAAACAAACCCTATCATTATAACTAGCCTAAATTCAAAACCCTAAAATCAATCAAGTTTACATCTTTTATACAAATATAGAGAGAGCCCTCTCTGAGTCCAGGAAGGCTAGGTCCTCAACCTCCAAAGTTGGTTTGATGTTACCCTTGTTCAATTTGGTCTTGCCAATCTGACAAATTACAGGGACCTAACATGAGGAATAGTGAAAATAAGTTTATAAGGATAATGAAGGCAATGATATTTCTGAAACTAAAGTTATTCAAGGAATATTGTTTTCAGAAAACTATAACCATCCTATAGTCATCTAAAGATAGTGAAAAATATTGATGACTAACACCCCCAACACAAACATGTGACTCATCCCGCATGCTCCTCCATCAATGATTTCCTGAACAACATAGGGCCCTAGCCAATGCATCTTCAATTCCCCTGGGTGGCACGCAAACTTTCTTTCATATTGTAAGACCAAATCATCTTCCTTGAACACCTTTTGCATGATATGCCTATCATGCCATCCTTTTTCACGCGCTTTTTGAACATGCTGGTGATAATTTGCAATAAAATGATCTTCTTTCAAAGCAATCAACTGTGACAACTGGTCTTCCAGAGCATCTTCTTCAACCATATTGGTGAATGCTGTAATGCGCAGACTAGGAACAATGAACTCCGTTGGAAACACACCTTCTTGCCCATATACCATCCTGAAAGGTGTCCTTCCAGTCAACATCTTGCAAGTGACCCTATATGATCAGAGAACTACTGGCACTTGCTCATCCCAATCATTTTGGTTAGCATTTCACACCTTGGTTAGCGCAATTTCCAGTATCTTATTGAATGCTTCAACTGTGCCATTTTCCTGAGGGTGATAGGGAGAGCTCTTCTAATGACACATCTTTAATTCTTCTGTCAAGGCTTCAATGGTGTCATTTACAAAATGCATACCCTGATCGATGATTATAATCTTAGGACAACCAAACCGAGTCACAATATTCTCAAATATAAACTGCGCAACAGTATTAGACGTACAATCCTTCACAGTTTTGGCTTCAGCCCATCTGGTGACATAATCCGTCGTAGTGATAATGTAGCGCGCACCACTGTTGCCTCAATGACTCAAGACGAGTCACATGTTTGTGTTGGGAGCCTGTTGGAGTGAGGTCCCCTGAGGCACACTTTTTGATGAAATTTTGTATAAGTCTTGTATATGCGTGTTGCGCGAATGATTCAAGGGGCTTTGGGGTGTGTCAAATTCCCTAATTTTGATGTAAATGGGTTTAAGGGTAAACTCTGCGCGGAAGAGGAATATATATATATATATATATATATATATATATATATATATATATATATATATATATATATATATATATATATAAAGTCTAAGGAAAGTAGTCATGAAATGTAATGTTTTGGATCTAAGTTTATGCGCCTGTAATATCTTGTGAAGGTTTTTGTCTGGGTTGGGTTGAAAGGCTCCTGTTGATTGTGTGCTCGGAGACCTAGTCTTGGATGTGTGCGGACTCTGCTGGTTGTGTGCACAGAAGGGTTATGTGTAAGGGAAAGTTTGATATGTATTGAAAGGATCTGAATTAATACAAAGGACAATTTTTGCCGAACTTACTATGTTATGGATCTGAGTTATTTATTATTTATGTTCTGTTGAGATCGCACTGTTTTCTGTTTCTTATTTACGTTATGGTGACCCACGCTGCACAATGATGCCTATGCACATTCCTGCGCATGTGATGTATGCCAGAGGACGGGAAAGCCATCATGCATAGACGAGATTCCCTTGCATCCACAGATGGCGCAACAACCTTTTGAGAAATGGGCTATATATTTTGTGGGACCTATACTTGGAGCGCGCTAACATAAGATTTTAGAGGGAGCACTAATTTTGGACTTTGTGTTGCAGCTCCTTGCGCTTGCTGAATAACTCCCTTCTCACACTATCCAATGAGAGCAATGATGTGCGTGAGCACCTCCTTTGGTCTGCATTTTCGCTTCATCTTGCACACCAAGACGTGCGTACTGAATCGAACTGCTGGGTCATTTATTTCATCTACAATGAAGCACCAGCTCTTGCACGAGACTTGTTATTTCTTCTTAATTTGGTTCGAGACAATTTTCTCTTGCGCATTACCGCCAAAATCAACAATAGGGTCAGCTCATTTAGCAGGCAAACCCATGATCCTATGGATCAATGCGACATCAATAGGGATGCACTCTTCGAACCACAACGTATCATCGTGGTACCAACGCGAGAAATTTCTGGACGTAGATGTCATTTTTGGGGCTGCGACCAAAATGAGGGATCTGGAGTAAGTTTAGTAGGCCTGCCTTGTGCATACCTAGCACCCATATCTTTGGTTCGAGGTGCACAATGCTTCCTTCATATGTGATTTGATCTAGATACAGTTCCAACGCAAGATCTTGAAACTTGTCGACATTTTCAATGTCTCAATCGTCGAATCTGAGCTGTGGTACTTTAGCAAAAATTTCCCCTTCCATTAAGACATTCTCAGGGATTAATGTCATTTGGATGCTTGCACGCACATTCTCCAGGTCTTTGGGAATTCTAACTGAGGCTTTGCACGACGCAACATAACTCGACAACGTCCGCTGGAATGGGGCCACTTCGAACAAATCATCCTCTCCTTCAAAAATTGTACCAAGGACCTCGACCATAGGCCTTTTAAGCTTCTTAGCCACCATAGAGCGTGAATTTGGGGTCTTTCCCTTGGAGATTTTTTAGTACTAGAAGACTGCCCCTTCTTAGACTTAGAGGGCACATGTGTTTCAACAATTGGGAGCTGAGGCACAACTGGGTTATCTCCAGGTCTTGTGGCCGTCATACTTTCAGGAATAACATATCCCAACCCTGCTCGACACAACGCGTCCTCGAACCCTAGATCGACACAACACAGAGTATGCATCGTCAATCAGGGAGCTCAAAGCAAATAATTCACTCAGAAAGCAAAGAGAACTATTGCTATCCTATAGGTCATATTTATACTTGTGGCGCGTCTTCAATGACTCCTTCTGCATTAATGTGTCTCCATAAATGGAAAAACGGTCCCAAATCTGGAAAAATCCCTTCATTAAATGCAACCTAAACGCTCCCATAAACGGTAATAAATCTATCTTTTCCTATTTTATTGTTCCAACGGATAGTTTTTGACACCACTGCGACCCAGTCAAATTCCTCGCTAGCTACCGCACATGCGCCACACCTTACTGTGCATCTGCTATCCCATTTGCGTAGGTCTGATTACTCCAGCCATATAGTCATTTGGTAGGCACAGGGTCATCCTTGTACGGCTTCAAACGACTTGTATTGACATACCCAGGAAGGTATTCGCCGCTCAATGTGGCCAGGCACATTTCTCCTCCATCAGTGATTTCTTGAACAAAATAGGGCCCTAACCAATGCATCTTCAATATCCCTTGGTGGCGTGCAAACTTGCTGTCATATAGTAAGACCAAATCACCTTCCTTGAACACCTTTTGCCTGATATGCCTATCATGCCATGATTTTTCATGCGCTTCTAGAGCATCTTCTTCAGCCATATTCATGAATGTTGCAATGCACGGAATAAGGAAAATGAAATCCTTTGGAAACACAGTGTCTTGCCCATATACCATCCTGAAAGGTGTCCTTCTAGTCAACTTCTTGCAAGTGGTCCTATATGCCTAGAGAACTGCTTGCACTTGCTCATCCCAATCATTTCGGTTAGCATTGCACACCTTGGTCAACAGAGTTTCCAGTATCTTATTGAATGCTTCAACCACACCATTTTCTTGAGGGTGATAGGGAGAGCTCTTCTGATGACGCATCTTGAATTATTCTGTCAAGGCTTCAATCGTGTCATTTACAAAATGCGTACCTTGATCACTGATCAGAATATGAGGACAACCAAACCGAGTCACAATATTCTCAAATATAAACTGCGCAGTTGTATCAACAGTACAATCCTTCACAGGTTTGGCTTCATCCCATTTAGTTAGATAATCCACCACAGTGATAATGTAGTGCACACCGCTCTTCTTTCCTGGATGATTGATATGTCCCGCAAAATCTATAGCCCATTTCTCAAAAATCTTGTAGTGCCATCTATGGATGTAAGGGCATCTTGTCTTTGTGCGATGGATTTCATGTCCTCTGACATACATCACATGTGCAATAATGTGCATAGGCATCATTGTGCATCATGGGCCACCATCACCCAGCTCGCAAAATCTTCTGCGCAGTGGATTTACTTGCATAATGACCACCGACAGCCCCTCCATGAGCTTCATTGAGGATTGCACGTCTCTCATACTCCAAGACATATCTTCGTAGAACCTCATCCACACCAATTTTGTACAGCTGCCCAACAATAATGGTGGAGTCTGATGCGCACGCCACGAGTTTTTTCTTCTGATGAACTGTGTATTCTTTAGGTTCGCGTTTAGTAGTCAGAAACTAAATGATATTATGGAAATTCTCATTAACCACCTTTATTGAAAATAATTGCACATCTAGCAAACCATCTTCTAATTTTATAGGTTCCTCACCTGTTTCAATGGGCGACAGATGGTCTAGCCCAACATTCAATCTTCCCAGTTTTATCATAATCTCAAAATCAAATTCCTGGAATAGCAACAACCACCTGTAGATCTTCCCCCCCAACACAAGTTTATTGACACAACCACCTGTCTCCACATTATGTCATCAATGACAACCTTGATCTCTTCACATGAAGGTGTCTCCGCTATCCTTCATTGTACCCAAACACTTCTATTTAAGGTTGCATCATGAAGGCCTTCAATACTGCATCATGACCTCCAATGACCTAAAGGTTCTCAACAATATGACTCCAATAATGTCTTTAATAGGCTTCTAGATATCTTCAAAGTGTTTTTAATATGCTGTCCCAAGAACTCTCCAAGAGTTCCATATACTTCTCTTCTCTAAGCCTCTTCAAGGGATTCTTCAAAAGGTCTACAATGTTTTCAATGAGACTGATCCAAAAATATCCTTAAGGTCTTCACAAGATGCCTTCAGAACAACTCCATAAGATAAGCCCAACACTGTTGTAAGGTGTCTTCAGCGAATGTTATTCAGAGTTATCCAAACGTTGTATTTAGTCTGCTCTAAAGATGTTACTGGGTTGCTCCAAAATATTTTCTTCAACATAATAGGTTGCTTCAAACAATGCTGCTCTGCTCAACCAGTTGCTCCATGTTCAGCAAGATGTTGCCACAAGACAACCCAAAATTACACTTCAAGACTACAATTCATGCCTCTTAGCACTGTCACAAAAGAGGGCTGAATTAGGCCTTAAAAAACTTATCCACAAATTCACCAAACCATGCTTCAAGAACAACTTAGATATGCCTTTGGAATCACCAAGAAAACAATCCTAAAAGGGTTCCACTGTTTGCTTCAAAACATGCCTTAAAAGAGGCCGAAGTAAGGTTGAGCTAGCACAATATGACAATGTACTGCTTTAGGTCCGAGTTCTTACAAGATGACTAGTCCAAGCTGTCCACAAAGTCTACAACAATCCGAGTAAAAAAAATCAACTTGATAATCTCAAGTCTGCAGTATATTATAATTGTGACAGTCCACCACACTGTTGTAATTCGAGTTTAAGGTATCCGAAACACAAAAAGTATTTTCCCAAATATATTCTTCTCTACCCCCTTTTACTTATCTGTAATCTCACTCTATTATCTCTGAACTTCTCACCGAACATGATGCCAAGAATTAAGGTCTAACATTGTATATATAATGGTCTTTACAAGCTAAACCGAAAAGGCACATCACTGTTTGGAGGCCAACTTGTGTCCTTGAGCATAGGTCGGCTCAATGTTAGAGTTAATTTCCTTAATTTAAAAAATCAATATCTCCCAAACTATTTGGAATTTCTGGGAAAGTAAGGGCTCATTAAAAAGAGGAAAAATTCCTCTTTCAGATGGTCTAGGTCCCATGTTGAAAGGATGCATCTAAGGTTGCAAAATTTATTTTTTTGTGTCTGTCCTTAAATTTAGTGCATAAAATATTTAGGACAGAATGAGGAGTATTTGGGACAACGTGTGTTTATAATGGATTCTCCATTTTTTGCACCAATAATATTATATGAGTGTCATCATGAGAGTATCCAAAAAAGTCATCATGATAGTGAATCCATAATTTTCCATTTGGAGAGCTTCAAAGAGTCTTCCAACCACCATCTAGATCATTAAATGAGATCTACCAACTATGTCATCATATGCCATCAAGTGTTCTTCAAGTCCTTTATGTCATGTCCCCAATCATTGTCCATGTCATCAAATGGTCCTCGATGTCATCATAAAATGGTCCTCCATGCCATCATATAGTTTCCAACCATGTCATCAAGACCTTCATCGAATGGCATCATCAAGTGTAGTCTTCTAGGTTACCAAAGACGGTACATCTTTGACACTTGGTACCTTAAGAATATTTTCCATCTTGACATCATGTTGGTTCTAGAATTCTTCATCAAGAGTAAGCACATCATCATTAACGACATCTTTATTAACCAAGAGGGACTTGTCCTCATGAGAAAGGACCTATTCATACGAGGTCTGCATGATATCATTGCAAGGGTTTTCCATTATGGTTTTTAGGTCTTAGAATATTGATCCTCATATTGATATAAATTAAAACCTTAGACCAACAATCTCCCCCTTTTTCATTGATTCCAACATTTTCTCTCCCTTTGATGTTAATGGAAAACGGGGTGCCGAAGTGCTCCCTTTATCATGCTGCTTCATGCTACTTCTTTTCATCATATTTTCTTCATCAATAGTAGTTCTTCATAGGAATTTTTCTCCCCTTGTCATGTTGCTCTTAATTTTGGCAATGCGGTTCATGATAGATGTGTTTACATTTATTCATGTGATGAATCAACTCCCCCTACTTGCATAAACACCTCTAGCTCTTCTTTTTTCTCAAGAAAGAAAGATTGTTGCCTGGTGATTAAGCAGAAGACATCTTCAAAATTTTATGATTTAACTCAATGGAGTCACTCCCGAGATATGATCTATCAATATTTTCCATGTGTGACTCATCAACGATTTCTTCACGGATAATATCCGCAAGAATGGTTAAGAATCACAAGCTCCCCCTATCAGAATGCATAGTCTCCTTTTTGGCAGAGTCTCATCATCAAATCAACAACATGTGTTGTTGGCTTGAGTGTCTAAGAGACTTTCCGATCCAATTTTCTTCCATCTCCATACTTGTGTAACTTTATTTTCTGGCTTGGTTGTCATGGTTTTAGCTTCTTTAGGGGCCCAATTCAAGTTACAATCACGAGCCATATGTCCTATGTTATGGAAATTTAAGCACTCCATCTTGTTCGTGAATGAGAGATCATGAATTATTTTTGCAAAATTGCTTCTAGAGGATTGACGAGGACCATTATATTTGTCTTTGTGATATGCCCTAGAATATTTTTCCATGTGCCCAAAGTTTGTACAAGAATATCAATAAGCAAGAAATATACTTAGGTACCTGGGAGATGAAGAGTTCCTTGAAGTAATTATGAGATATTTTTGCCTTGGGATTACTTGATGGTATTCATTGCCTTTTGTATTCTTGACACCATCTGCAAGTCTCCTTGGACTAGGGTTTCTTCTAATGTCATATTGACTCTTTCCTTTGCTGGAACTGGGAGTATCATTTCTTCCTAGATTCCTCACATCCTTGTTGTTTGAAGCATTATCATTCTTTCTTGAGGGTTCACCTGTATAGTCAAGACCTGATTTATCAAGAGGATATCTTTGATGTCTTAGGATGTCATTTAGGGTTTGAGAGATTTTCAAGTTCTTATTTAGCAAGACAACTTCCTTTTTAAGAGTGACAATTTCTCCTTTCATTTTTTCACAATCTTCATCTTTCATGACTAGTTGCTTCTTAGTTTCTTACATCATCCTTGTTGCTTCGTGTGCTTCGATTTTAAGGGAGGTGATATTTGATTTCATTACGAAGATTTCATCATTCTCCTTTGTTATACTGCTCTCCATTTCTTCTTTAATTCTTGTAGCTTCACATGTTTCGTCCTTGAGAAGATTGATGTCTGATTTTAGTTTGAAGATTTCTTCATCCTTTTCTTCTAGTTGGCATATCATGGTGTTTCTCTCATTTTCTGCTTCATCAACTTGTCCTTCTATGAATACCAAAGTTTCCATCACCTTCTCGGCTCCTTGTGCTTGTTTCCTTGCTTCTTCTAGTTGAGGTCGAAGAAAGGAGACCTCTTCCTTGTATTGACCAATCTCTGCTCTAAATTTGTTCAAGCTCTTAAGTCTTTGTTCATGGTGTCTTGACAAGTTTTCTTCCCTTTTCTTTGCCTTATCCAATTGATTCGTCATGGATATGACTTCTTCATGATGCTTTCTTTTTTTTTGATGAAATTCCTCCTTACGTTTGGCAAGCTCTTCATCTCTTTCTTGAACTTGAAGCTTGACAAGGTCAAATTCCTTCCTTGTCTTGTTTTGGTCACCAACTTGCACTTTCTTCTTAAGTTCCTCATTTTCATTTTTCAACCTGTTAATCTCTTCCATGGAAGCCATAATTTTATTCAGGAGATATTCTTCAAAGTATTCTTTGTTCTCTTCATCTTCTAGGTTTTATTTAGCCTTGTTCTCATCTCTCTTATCTTCAGCTTCCTTGATGGATTCTAGACTTCTTTCTTATTTTCAATCATCTTCTTGACTAGAGATCATTGTAAACTAACCTTTTGAGTGAAGATCATGAAGTTTGTCCCATATGATTTTTTCTGATGAACATTTTTCAAAATTGGTCTTCACAGAATTTGGTAACCCATTCAAAATTGCCTTTATTGCTCTTGTATTGTACTCTTGAATTATTCGTCCATCGTGTCATCAATAATGATTGATTTCCAAACTTCAATTCCTTGATTCTTCAAGAAATTCCTCATTCTTTCCTCCCATATATCAAAATTTCCATTGAACAATGGATCTTTGTTGACCTAGTTTACATCTGAATTCTTAACTAAGGAAGGGACATTTTCACATGCTTTGGAGCCTTTATTCCTTGGCTTTTCCATTTGTGTTCTAATGATCAACCTTCAATCTGTTAGGATTTGAATGAAGGTACTTTCTCTGATACCAATTGTTGGAAATACTGAGAGGGGGGTTAATCAATATTTATTTTCAATTGTTACTTTTACCAGTTTAGATCTCTTACAATTAGAACAAAAAATGAACAATAAGAATAAAACTTTTATTAATCTCTTCTTTATAATAAATCCAATACATAGTATAGAGCTCCAACCATAGATGAATACACCAATCTTCAATCCTTCCAGGCACTAACCTGTACTATGCCAAGCACCAACTTGGCCTTCACGAGGCTCTGACCTCTAGGGCTCCAACCTCTGGGGCTCCAATCCTATCTTCCAAGGCTCCAACCTTGTCACTTTGAGGCACCAACCTCTAGGGCTCCAACCCTATCTCTTGTATAGGCTCCAAAATAGTCTCTTGAGGACTCTTATCCTCTAGGATTCCAACTGTATCCTCCAAGGAACCAACCTTGTCTTTTCGAGGCTCTAACCTCTTGTCAAGATATATTTGGTTGTACTTCACGACTCCCAATGTCTTATTCACCAAGCCTTGTCAATCTTCGTCTTCACTGTAGTCTCCACATTATGTCATCAATGACGACCTTGATATCTTCACATGAAGGTGTCTCCGCTATGCTTCATGGTACCCAAACAATTATCTTTAAGGTTACAGCATGAAGGGCTTCAATAATGCATCATGAAATCCAATGAGCTAAAGGTTCTCAATAAGATGTCTCCAATAATGTCTTCAATGAGCTTCTAGAAATATTCAAAGTGCTTTTAATATGTTGTCCCAATAACTCTCCAAGATTTCCATATACTTCACTGCTCTAAGCCTCTTTAAGGGCTTCTTCAAAAGGTCTACAATGTTTTCAATGAGACTGCTCCAAAGATATCCTCAAGGTCTTCACAAGATGCCTTCAGAACAACTCCATAAGATAAGCCCAACACTATTGTAAGGTGTATTCAACGAATGTTAATTAGAGTGCTCCGAACGTTGTCTTTAGTCTGCTCTAAAGATGTCAATGGGTTGCTCCAAAATATTTTTTTCAACATGATAGGTTGCTTCAAACAATGTTGTTCCAAAGTGTGACATCAAAGGTGCTCCAAGATTTTCTAGAAGTCAACACAAAGGTTCTTAAATGGCTGCTCCAATTTTGCTCAACCAACTGCTCCAAGCTCAGCAAGATGCTTCCACAAGACAACCCAAAATTACACTTCAGGACTACCATTCACGTCTTGAAATAAGTCTCAAACAAAGATGTGAAATTTGTCCTTAGCACTCTCACAAAATAGGTCTAAATCAAGCCTTAATAAAATTATCCACAGATTCACCAAACCATGCTTCAAGAACAACTCAGATATGCCTTTGGAATCACCACGAAAAAAATCTTAAAAGGGTCCCACTGTCTGCTTCAAAACATGTCTTAAAAGAGGTCGAAGTAAGCTTTAGCTACCACAGTGTGACAATGTACTACTTCACACCTGAGCTTTTACAAGATGACTAGTCCAAGATGTCCACAGAGTCTACAACAGTCTGAGCAAAAAAAAGCAATGTGATAATCCCAAGTTTGCAATATATTAGAATTTTGACAGTCCACCACACTGTTGTAATTTGAGTTTAAGGTATCCCAAACAAAATAAGTATTTACCCAAATATATCCTTCTCGACCTCCTTTTACTTCTCTGTCATCTCACTGTGTTATCTCTGAAATTCTCAACGAAAATGATGCCAATAATGAAGTGTCTAACGTTGTATATATAGTGGTATTTTCAAGCTAAACCAAAAAGGCACGTCACTGTTTGGAGGCCGACTTGTGTCCTTGAGCACATGTCGGCTCAATTTTAGAGTTAATTTCCTTAACTTAAAAAATCAATATCTCCAAAACTATTTGGAGTTTCTGGCCACGTAAGGGCTCATTAAAAAGAGGAAAAAATCCTCTTTCAGGTGGTCTAGGTCATGTTGTGGCTCATTTGCATTTACCTTTGAAATAATTTTCAAAACACCAAAAAAACATATATGATAGAAAATGCAAAATTTTGTGTCGTAGAAGAATTTTGATTTATATGTTGGTACATTAACATTACGTGATGAGATGTGAAGGTGGGTCGAGTCAGGCTCATTCACGTGCAAAACGGTTCAAGGGCCGGACCGATGGGCACGTTCAGAACATTGCACACCGGACATGGTCGAGTCAGGCTCATTCGGTAGCTTGGGAGAGATCAACGCTTTTAAAGACCGAATGAAGCTCAAGAAGGATAGCGGAGATGCAGGGCGGTGACGGTAGAAATCAGAGAAATTGACTAAGACATAAACACTTAGAAGATTTCCAAAGGAGGTGATCGGACGACAAGGATCAAATCACAGATCTAAAGGAGAAGGGACACGTGTCGGCATAATGCACTTTCGCATCAGAGATTATTTAGTTTATGTATTAAGGACTTCACAAGTTAAACAAAATAACTTGCGATGTGATAAATGGAGGAGCCACATGTTGGCACAACGATTCAACGCATATCGCACATCGACAGGTTTAGAGTTTAGCATTAAGACTTCGCAAGGTAAAGTATTTTGGTTGCGATGTGAAAAGGACGAGAGATGGCAGTGTGAGATGCTACAGCGGGGCCATTAGATCAGGCGAAGATCTATGATGGAGATTACGTTGCAACTTCGCGTCAGTGTTTGTATTGTTTACCATTAAGCTATATGTTAAGTTCGCCGATATGCTATGCACCGTGATTGGTCACCATATTATGGGACCCTACAACCACTGTTCCATATATATGTAAGTGGTTTGAGTTATGTGCGATCTGTTTTAAATTAAATCACTGTTAATTGCGCACGTATGTATGTCGAAGGAAAAACACGACAGAGAGACTCGTGTAAGTGACCCGACACAGAGCCAAGGTGAAGAAACGACTAAACACAGTAGGCATGTGCAGAAGAGGCAGAGTTGGGTAGCAAGCGACATGATGATAGTGTTTGAAGCATAGAGACATTGGCAGAGTCGGGAAGAAGAATGTATACTGGCATTGATGGAAGAAATATAGCTGGGTCAGGTCAGGCACTGAGGCGTCGTTACAGAACTGTGTAGCTGCTGCATCATAACCAGAAAGGACACCTCAATACTTCTGGAGGACGCATCAACAACATCGGATTAAAAAAAAACGAACACTATTTCCAGTTTCAATTTCTTTTCTCGGTATGATTGCATAAGTAATCTTAACAGTTTAGGTAGTTGATTAGTATCAAGAAGTTCAACAGTTATGAACTACTTTGATGTATTTAAGTAGATAGAAATAAATTAAAGGGGTTCGAAGTTTTGGACCTCTGGATGACTGTTAATTTGGTATTCAAATTTCTAAGAAATAAAAGAAAGAAGATCAAGTTTCCTACACCTGTTGATGTTGATATGTCTTTCCAGTTTCGCTCTGTGTTTATTCCTCTTTGAATGAAGCGAAGTAATGTAGCAGTCGGTCTCTTAATTACATCTGTGAGTAAGAGTTAAACAACCTTAATTTTCACTCCTTCACTTCGTCTCTTCTCCCTTCACAAATTCTCCTTGAAACTTAAAAGTAATAGATTCTGTGTTTACAACATGTTATTTTGAGTTTCCTCTCTCTTAGCGAACTTCTGATGAAACTTTAAAGTAACAGATTCTGTGTTTACAACATATTATTTCGAGTTTTCTCTCTCTCCATGAATTTCCTATGAAACTTAAAATTGGTAGGTTATGTGTTTTCAGCATATCATTTTGAGTTTCCCTTACTATTCTTCTTTTCATTTCATTCAAATATCAACAGTTTATGGCATTGTGAAAGCTTTCGTTATCTCAGATTATTGAGGTTATTAAGTGATTAAATTCCAAAGGTGTGAAACATAGGCCATTTGATATTGTAATTGTGACATAAATTTGTAAAATGTCTTAAGCACTGATTCCTTACCACAACCAAGGGATTGTTTCTTGAGATACAACATTTTCTTGTGCCATTGTTGGGGACGAAGAAATGAAGTTTATTTTACCCTAGGTTTTTTACATTATTTCCTCTGGTTGTTCAATAAGGAGGAAATATTGGGTTGTGTTTGTTTTTTTCAAAATTCTGGCTTTCAAAAGGTCTCACACGAGGTCAGATACCTCATAGCAGATAGTCCCTGCTTTGCTAGACCTAGAAAGATTGGTTTCTAAAAAGGCTCAGAAACCTGAAATTCCTTCAATACCTGATCCTACATTGTCTGCTCCTGAGAGTAGTTCTCATAACCATTTGTTTGAATATATTTCCGAGGAACTCTCTTTCTTGGAACAAGATTCTCCTTCCGCACCCATTCATTGTGAAGAACCTAAGTTAGAAGAAAATTCTTTCGAGTCTGTTTATTTTACCTTCACTCAAGCTCAACCAAATATAGTTGCTGGTTCTTTTGCCATTGCTCATCAACCCACTCCCATATTAGTTTTGCCTCCACCCTCATTCACTTTCACAATAGGTTGATCAACCTAACCTACCCAAGGAACATTTAACCAAGGTGTAAATATGGCATCACCAGCCTTTTTGTTGAACATATATGCTCCACTAAATCTTGCGCAACCAATGAATGCCATGCTTCAAGAATACCTCAAATTACTTCCTCATTTCACTTGAGAAGATGAAGTAGCTGCAGAACAAAATTTACCCTTGTTTTTCACTTTTGCTGAGAATTAATGTAGAGCATCTTGATGTTTAAATGAGACTATTTGTGCAGTCTCTAGATGGAGAGGCTAGAAAATGGTTCAAAGGTTTACCAAATGGTTCAATAAATAACTGGGAAGAGTTAGAAACTCAGTTCACTTAGAGATGGGGAGAAAAGAGAGATTATGGTTACTCATTGACAAAGTTTAATGAAATTAGAAGAATGCCTAATGAAAGCATTTATGAGTTTGTAAAAAGATTCAACAAATTGTACAATAGTTTATCTATAGAGATGAAGCCCCACCTGTAGGAGCAAAGGTAGTTTTTGCTGGGGCTTTTGACGCTGATTTTAGCGTTTCACTGAGAGAGAGAAGAGCCCCTATTCTTGAGTAGATATAGACAAATTCTCTAGAGATTGAACCTAATATGACTGCAGTTGGAAAGCCGAAAGGGAAACAACCAGTCCAAGAAAAGGGGAAAGCAAAAGAAGAATCATCATAAGATCTAAGAATTGAAGATATAACAAAGGTGATGAAACATCTGACCAATAAGCTAGCTAAGACAGACTTGGAAAATAAAAACTTCGATAGACAAGTACAACAAAACTGAAGGGGGTTCAACCCTCAATTCAGAAGACATCCCCTGCAAATTTTGCAGAGGGACAGAAGATGACCAAAGGGAGGCCGAGGATCAGGTATTTTCTATGTATACAATAGAAGAGGATGAAGAGGAATATTGTGAGGGAGAATATGCTAAAGCTGAAGTATCTTTTGGTCAAGAAGAAATGGATGAATACTGTAGACAATTCACAGATTTCATGCAAGCTGAGTTACATAAAAAGTACGATTTAAAGTCTAGAAAGAGATCTAGAGTGTAGGATAATGAAAATGAACAAAAATGTTCCGTTCCTCCTTCAATGTCAACTCCACAACAAAAGGACCTTGTGAAACAGGTCAGTAAGGGGAAATAACCTGTAAATTTACTTAATAGAAAAAATGTGCAGCAGACTGAATCTTCCCAAAAAATATCAGTTGACACTGATATTTTGGAGAGAGTTGTTCGTATACTCGAACAAGGGGAAAATTCTAGAAAGAGTGAAGAAGAACCTGAAAATAACGTTAAGAAAAATTATGCTTTCAGGTTGGAAAAAGAGTTGGAGAAGGTTAAAATCGAGGTACCTTGTCTAGAATTAGCTAAAATTCCAGCTTACAAGAAAGAAATTTTAGAATTTATTAATCTCACACAGACGGGAGATATAAGTGACATAGTGAACTTACAAGAAGAAAAGCCAGTGGTCACTTTTGGTCCTCATGTAGAAGAAGTAGATCCTTCTGTTCCACCCTTCTATATTTCTCTGTTGCTCCATGATTTTACTCTACATAACTGCATGCTGGACTCAGGAGTGGCCCATAACCTCATGCCATTGTTTGCTATGAAGGAACTAAACTTGCAAATTAACAAACCTTATAGGGATTCGTATTCATTTGATTCCAAAATGGTGAAATGTGTTGGGTTAATTAAAGATGTGGCAGTTTCATTGGCACAAATCTTAGCAAAGAGTATAGTCATGGATGTAGTGGTTGCTGACATCCCAGCCAGGTTTGGAATGCTCCTATCAAGATCTTGGGGAGAAAATTTGGGAGCTGTTCTAAAATTAGATTTCACTTATGATATAATTCCAGTTTTTAATGGGGAAGAAAGGAGATTGTATAGGGAAACAAGGTTTGTGAAGACCACCTCCAAGAAAGATGTAGGAAATTCCCCCATTTATAGTCAAGAAACAGAAGACTTTTCTTGTTTCATGCTGCATGAAGATGCAGAATTTGCTGAAGACACAAGGAAGAAACTCTCTTCAACATTTTTAAATAATGAGCTACACTCAAGGAAGATTTGGAAGTTCTACTTTGATGGTGCCTACTCCAAGGAAGGCACAGGTGTTGGATTCTTGCTGATATCACAATAAGGTAACCTCATGCCTTTCTTTTTTAAACTAGAATTTGATTCAACAAACAATGTGGCTGAGTATGAGGCCTTAATCTCAAGCCTAGAAGTCGCTGAACATATGGGAGTTCAATGTATTTCAATTTTTGGTGACTCTGAATTGATAACAAGGCAGATTAAAAATCATTGTCAAACCAAACATCTGAGATTGAGATCATATAGGAATGAAGTTTGGGATCTGATAGAAAACTATTTTGAAGCCTTGAATCTTCAATATATTTTGAGGGAGGAGAATAGATTGGCTGATTCTTTAGCAGTTGCAACCAACACCTTCAAAACTCTAATAAATCCAAGGTTAAGGTATGAAATTAAAGTTAGACATAGACCTTCTATCCCAGACAATGTGAAACATTGGCAGGTGTTTGATGATGATGAACTGATAAATCAGTTCCTGACAATTATTGGAAACTTTGAAGATGCTGAGATAGACCAAGAGGAAGAAAAAACAGAGCAGGAAGCAAAAATAAGAAACCTTAAGAAGTCAATGTGTGATCAGAAGTTTATCCAATTGAAAGATAATGTTCTCCCTAAAGGGTTGGTTCCCCTTGAAAGATTATTCGATGATAATGATGTTGTTATTGATTCAAAGAAAACACATCAAGAAGAAGAGATGGACGATTGTAATTTGGGAACTCAGCAGGAACCCAAAATAGTGAAATTTTTCAAAGGTGTTTCAGAAAAAATACAAAGAAAGATACATTGATCTTTTTAAGAAATATATGGATGTGTTTTCCTGGTCATATGAAGACTTAAAAACATATGAAAAAATCATAATTCAACATAAGATTCCATTGAACGATGGACTCAAACCACACAAAAATAATCTCAGACAGATCAATCCATTGTTGTTAGCTCCAATCGAAAAAGAAGTGAAGAAATTGTTGCAGGCGGAAATTATAGTCCCTATCAGATATCCAGACTGCGTTTCTAATTTTGTCCCTGTAAGAAAGAAGAATGGAGAGATAAGGCTGTGTGTAGACATCAAGAACTTTAACCAAGGTGCATCTCTAAACGATAATTATCCTTTGCCGAAAATGGATTATGTCTTACATAAGGTGACAAGAGCTCACAGGTTGTCTATGATTGATAGATTTTATGGGTATAATCAGGTAGCAGTAGAAAAAAAAGATCAGAAGAAGATTTCTTTCACTACGCCCTGGGGCACCTTCATGTACGCAAGGATGAAATTTGGCCTTATGAACGCAGGTGCAACATTTCAAAGGGCCATGGACATAGCCTTCGTTGGTGACAAGTTTTTAGTTATATATCTAGATGATTTAACCGTTTTCTTAGGGTTAGATGATGAACACTTGGAGCATTTGCAATTTTTTTTTCAAAAGTGCAGAAAGTTTGGTCTGTCATTAAATCCCAGAAAATCTTTATTTGTATTAGAATAAGGTAAATTATTGGGTCACATAGTTTCTAAACAAGTAGTAAAGATTGACCAAGCAAGGGTGGAAGCCATTCAGACTATTCCTTTACCCATAAGCAAGAAAGATATCCAAAGATTCCTGGGAAAAATAAAATTTCTGAGGACATTTGTGCCTAATTATTCTGAGATTGTGAGAATTATAACATATATGTTGAAGAAAAATGCAGAAGTGAAATGGGATAAGGGAGCAAGAGAAGCATTTTCTATAATAAAGGAAGCAATGCAGGAAGCTCAAGTTCTGATTAGTCGAGACTATCAAAATGCCTTTCAGTTATTCTCATTTGCATCCCCCACTACAATTGTTGTTGTGTTGTTGCAAAAAAATGAAGATAGTAAGGAGCAGCCAGTTGCATTTTTCAGTAAATTTCGCAGAGATGCTGAGTTCAAATACAATATTCTGGAGAAACAAGTATATGATTTGGTCAAAGCACTGAAAGCCTTCAGGAATTATGTGTTACAGTCCCAAATAACTGCTCATGTTCTTAATTTTGCTGTGAAAGACGTGCTAGTCCAAAGTGATGTTGAAGGAAAAAGGGGGAAGTGGATAGAAAAAATCCAAGAGTATGATTTGGACGTCAAACCCACCAAGTTGGTCAAGGGACAAGGGTTAGTGAAGTTGTTGACATAGACAAATTTTCAAGCATTGGGAATCAATTTTTTGACACCAGTGGATGGAGATGTTAATGAAGAAGGTCAAAACAAGTCCAAAATAGGTATTCAATACAAATTTTTGTGCTTTGATTGGTATAAAGATATTGTGCATTACTTGTGTTTCTTTTCGTGTCCAACTTCACTAAATAGAAAAAAATACAAAGCTCTCAAGCTCAAGTCTCAGCCATATGTTATCGTAGAAGTGAAGCTATGCTGGAAATATCCTGCTGGTATTCTTTTGTTGTGTTAGACCAAAGGAGAGTCTTTCGAAGTTACCAAACAATATCATGAAAGTCTGTGTGGAGGACATTATAGCTAGAAGGTCACTGCTCATAAAATTGTCAAGTCATGCTTTTATTGGGCAAACCTGTTTGCAGATGTTTATAGACTCGTCAGAAGTTGTCAAAAATGTCAGTTGTTTGCTTAAAAGAAAAAACTTGCCCCATTACTGTTAGGATATTCCGACACATAGGAAATAGTTAAGTATAACTTGGTCTAGTGTAGAGTTAGGTAAAGTGTGTTTCTTTACTATGTACATTTGTAACTTATAATCCAACAATCACAATTTGTAGTGATCCGACGGTTCACTATCTTCTCAGTATTACTGGACAAATGACCCTCCATGATCTTTAAAGAGAGACAATGGACCAATCGAGTGGCTTACTCTCATCCTAGTATTTATTGAAAAACATTTCAGGAAATGGGGATTGGATTTTATTAGAGATATCAATCCACCATCAAGTGGACAGTCCAAGTGGATTCTGACTGCCACTTATTACTTTACAAAATGGGTTGAAGAAATACCCACTAAGATGGCGAATGACCAGGTAGTGAAGAAGTTTTTGGAGGAAAACATTTTCAGCAGATTCAGATGTCCAGTCAAAATTATGACTGATAATGCTCAGGTATTAAACTCTGCTCATTTCATTAATTTCTGTCAGACATATAATGTAACTTTATCACATTCCACAACATATCATCCCCAAGGGAACAGATTGGAAGAGTCCTCAAATAATACATTGGTCATAATCTTGAAGAAGACAATCACTAAGAATCAGAAGGATTGGGATATGAAGTTAAAATTTTCCCTCTGGGCAGTTCGAGTCACCACCAGGAGATCTGCTGGGAAGTCTCCCTATGAACTGGTTTATGGGACTCAAGCATCATTTCCTACTCAACTGGCCAAACCAGTGATTTCTTTCCTTCAAGAAGCTCTGGAAGAACCTAAAGCTCTGGTAGGAAGATTGAAAATAATAATTGAATCAAGTGAAAATAGAAACAAAGTTAGGGATAACTTGATTACTTATTAGGAAAATATGAAGCCTATATTTGACAGAAAATAAAAAGTATTTCTCTTTCAAGCAGGAGATTTGGTACTAAGATGGGACACCAGATGAGAAGAAAAGGGGAAGCATGGTAAATTTGACCCTCTCTGGTATGGTCCATACAGAATCTCTGAGGCAAGGTCAAATAACACATTCATTTTGGAAGATCTAGATGGAGTTTCAGTACAACTGCCTGTGAATGGGCAGTATCTAAAGAATTATTTCCAACATTAAAGGTCAACATTCCACCATTGTAAATACCAGATTTCTCATTTTTCATATGTCACCAAGCAATATTTGAATCCATGCCAATGGATAAGGCACTAATCTACGGTTCTTAGTGCTTCCGTGGAAAAAAGCACTATCCCCAGGTGGAGCCAGATGTTGTGGCTCATTTGAAATTAGCTTTGAAATATTTTTCAAAACACCAAAAAAGAATATATGATAGAAAATGTAAAATTTTGGGTGTCGTAGAAGATTTTTTATTTATATGTTGGTACATTAACATTACGTGATGAGATGTGAAGGTGGGTTGAGTCGGGCTCATTGACGTGCAGAATGGTTCAAGGGCCGGACTGATGGGCATGTTCAGAACATTGCACACTGGAAAAGGTCGGGTCGAGATCATTCACAAACTCAGGAGATATCAACGCTTTTAAAGACCGAATAAAGATCAGGAAGGATAGCGGAGTTGTAGGGCAACGATGGTAGAAAGCAGAGAAATCGACTAAGACAGAAACACTTAGAAGATTTCCAAAGGAGGCGATCGGATGACGAGGATCGAATGGCATATTTGAAGGAGAAGGTCCACGTGTTGGCATAGCACAATTTCACATTGGCGATTATTTAGTTTATGTGTTAAGGAATTCACAAGTTAAACAAAATAACTTGCGATGCAGTAAGAATCGAAACTTGTGATGCGATAAAGGGATAAGCCACATGTTGGCATACCGATTCAGCGCATATCACACATCGATAGGTTTAGAGTTTAGCATTAAGACTTGGCAAGGTAAATTATTTTGGTTGCGATGCGAAAAGGACAGTAGATGGCAGTGTGAGACGGTACAGCGGGGCCGCTAGTTCTGGCGAAGATCTACGATGGAGACTACGTCGCAACTTCGCATCGATGTTTGTATTGTTTACCATTTAAGTTATATGGTAAGTTTGCTGATATGCGATGCACCGTGATTGGTCACCATATTGTGGGAACCTACAACCACTCTTCCACATATATGTAAGTGGTTTTAGTTATGTGCAATCTGTTTTAAAGTAAATCACTGTTAATTGCATGTGTATGTATGTTGAAGGGAAAACAAGACAAAGAGACTCGAGTAAGTGACCTGATGCAGAGCCAAGGTGAAGAAACAACTAAACACGACAGGCACATATAGAAGAGGCAGAGTCGGGTAGCAGGTAACATGATGACAAAGTTTGAATCACAGAGGCATAGGTAGAGTCAGGTAGAAGAACGTATAGTGGCACTGTTGGAAGCACAACAACTGGGTCAAGTTAGACATTGAGGCGTCGTTACAAAATTGTGCAACTACTACATCATAACAAAAAAGGACACCTCAGCACTTTGAGAGGACGCATCAGCAACATCATATTCAACGAAACAAACAATATTTCTAGTTTTAATTTGTTTTCTCGATATGATTGCATAAGTAATCTTAATAGTTTAGATAGTCGAGTAGTTTCAAGAAGTTCAGCAATTACGAACTAATTTGATGTATTTAAGTAGATAGAAATAAAGAAAATGGTTTCGGAGTTTTGGACCTCTGGATGACTGTTAATTTTGTACTGAATTTTCTGAGAAATAAATGAGAGAAGATCAAGTTTCCTACACCTATTGGTGTTGATATGTATTTCCAGTTTCGCTCTGTGTTTATTCCTCTTTGAATGAAGCGAAGTAATGTAGCAGCCGGTCTCTTAATTACATCTATGAGTAAGAGTTAAAAAACCTTAATTTGCGCTCCTTCACTTCATCTCTTCTCCCTTCACAAATTCTCCCTGAAACTTAAAATTAATAGATTATGTGTTTACAACATATTATTTTGAGTTTCATCTATCTTAGCGAACTTCTAATGAAACTTTAAAGTAATATATTTTGTGTTTACAACATATTATTTTGAGTTTCTTGTCTCTCCATGAATTTCATCTAAAACTTAAAATTGGTAGATTCTATGTTTTCTGCATGTCATTTTGAGTTTCCCTTACTGTTATTTTTTTCATTTCATTTAAATATCAACAATTTATGGCATGGTGAAGGCTTTCATTATCTCGGATTATTGACGTTATTAAGTGATTAAATTCCAAGGGTGTGAAATAGAGGCCATTTGATATTGTAATTATGACATAAATTTGTAAAATGTATTAAGCACTGATTCCTTACCACAACCAAGGGATTGTTTCTTGAGATACAACATTTTTTGGCACCATTGCCGGGGACGAAGAAATAAAGTTTATTTTTCCCTGGGTTTTATACATTATTTCCTATGGTTGTTCAGTAAGGAGGAAATATTGGGTTGTGTTTGTTTTTTTCAAAATTATGGCTTTCAAAAGGCCTCACACGAGGTCAGATACCTCATATATGATAGTCCCTGCTTTGCCAGACCTAGAAATATTGGTTTCTAAAAAGGCTCAAAAACCTAAAATTCCTTCAATACCTGATCCTACATTGTTTGCTCCTGACAGTAGTTCTCATAACCCTTTGTTTGAATATATTTTTGAGGAACTCTCTTTCTTGGAACAAGATTCTCCTTACACACCAATTCATTGCGAAGAACCTAAGTTAGAAGAACATTTTTTTGAGTCTGTTTCTTTTACCTTCACTCAAGCTCAACCAAATATAGTTGCTGGTTCTTCTACCATTGTTCATCAACCCACTCCCATATCAGTTTTGCCACCACCCTCATTCACTTTCACAACAGGTTCATCAACCTAACCTACCCAAGGAACAGTTAACCAAGGTGTAAATATGGCATCACCGACCTTTTTGTTGAACATATATGCTCCACTAAATCTTGTGTAACCAATGAATGCCATGCTTCATGAATACCTCAAATTAATTCCTCGTTTCACTGGAGAAGATGAAGTATTTGCAAAACAAAATTTACCCCTGTTTTGCACTTTTTCTAAGAATTTAAATGTAGAACATCTTGTTGTGATGAGACTAGTTATGCAGTCTCTAGATGGAAAGGCTAGAAAATGGTTCAAAGGTTTACCAAATGGTTCAATAAATAACTGGGAAGAGTTAGAAACTCAGTTTACTCAGAGATGGGGAGAAAAGAGATATTATGGTTACCCATTGACAAAGTTTAACACAATTAGAAGAATGCCTAATGAAAGCATTTTTGAGTTTGTAAAAAGATTCAATAAATTGTACAATAGTTTATCTATAGAGATGAAGCCCGCCCCTGTAGGAGCAAAGGTAGTTTTTGATGGGGCTTTTGAAGCTGATTTTAGCTTTGCAATGAGAGAGAGAAGAGCCACTACTCTTGAGCAGATATAGAAAAATTCTCTAGAGATCGAAGCTAATATGACTGCAGCTGGAAATCTGAAAGGGAAACAACAGGTCAAAGAAAAGGGGAAAGAAAAAGAAGAATCATTATAAGATCAAAGAATTGAAGATATAACAAAGGTGATGAAACGTCTGACCAATAAGATAGCTAAGATGGATTTGGAAAATAAAAACTCCCACAGACAAGTACAAAAAAACCGAGGGGGGTGTAACCCTTAATTCAGAAGACATCCCCTAAAAATTTTGCAGAGGGAAAGAAGAGATCAAGACCAAGTTCAAGCACCGTTGTATATAGAAGCAACACCCGCAGAGCCAACAAAAGATGACCAAAGGGAGGGCAAGGATTAGGTATTTTCTATGTATACAATAGAAGAGGATGAAGAGGAAGATTGTGAGGGAGAATATGTTGAAGCGGAAGTATATTTTGATCAAGATGAAATAACTGTAGACAATTCATAGATTTCATGCAAGTTGAGTTACATAAAAAGTACAATTTAAGGTGTAGAAAGAGATCTAGAGTGCAAGATAATGAAAGTGAACAACAAGGTTCCATTCCTCCTCCAATGGCAACTCCACAACAAAAGGACCTTGTGAAACAGGTCAGTAAGGGGAAACAACTTGTAAATTTACTTAATAGAACAAATGTGCAGTAGGCTGAATCTTCTAAAAAAAATCAGTTGACACTGATATTTTGGAGAGAGTTGTTCTCGTACTCGAAAAAGGGGAAAATTCTAGAAATAATGAAGAAGAACCTGAAAATAATGTTAAGAAAACTCATGCTTTCACTTTGGAAAAAGAGTTGGAGAAGGTTAAAATCGAGGCACCTCTTCTAGAATTAGCTAAAATTCCAGCTTACAAGAAAGAAATTTCAGAATTTATTAATCTCACGCAGATGGAAGATATAAGTGACACAATGAACTTACAAGAATAAAAGCCAGTGGTCACCTTTGGTCCTCATGTAGAAGTAGATCCTTTGTTCCACCCTTCCATATTTCTCTGTTGCTTCATGATTTTTCTCTACATAACTGCATGCTGGACTCAGGAGCGGCCCATAACCTCATGCCATTGTCTGTTATGAAGGAACTAAACTTGTAGATTACGAAACCTTATAGGGATTTGTATTCATTTGATTCCAAAAGGGTGAAATGTGTTGGGTTAATTAAAGATGTGGCAGTTTCATTGGCACAAATTGCAGAAAAGAGTATAGTCATGGCTGAAGTGGTTGCTGACATCCCAGCCAGGTTTGGAATGCTCCTATCAAGCTCTTGGGGAGAAAAGTTGGGAGGTGTTCTAAAACTAGATTTCACTTATGGTATCATTCCATTTTTTAAAGGGGAAGAAAGGAGATTGTACATGGAAACAAGGTTTGTGAAGACCACCTCCAAGAAAGATGTAGGAAATTCCCCCATTTATAGTCTAGAAACAGAAGATCTTTCTTGTTTCATGCTGCATGAAGATTCAGAATTTGCTGAAGACACAAGGAAGCAACTCTCTTCAAAAGTTGTAAATAATGATATGCACTCAAGGAAGATTTGGAAGTGCTACTTTGATGGTTCCTACTGCAAGGAAGGCGCAGGTGTTGGATTCTTGCTGATATCACAATAAGGTAACCTCATGCCTTTCTATTTTAAACTAGAATTTGATTCAACAAACAATGTGGCTAAGTATGAGGCCTTAATTGCAAGCCTTCATGTTGCTAAACAGATGGGATTTCAATGTATTTCAATTTTTGGTGACTCTGAATTGATAATAAGGCAGACTAAAAATCATTGTCAAACCAAGAATCTGAGATTGAGATCATATAGGAATGAAGTTTGGGATTCGATAGAAAACTATTTTGAAGCCTTCAATATTCAGTATATTCTGATGGAGGAGAATAGATTGGCTGATTCTTTAGCAGTTGTAGCCAACACCTTCAAAACTCCAATAAATCCAAGGTTAAGGTATGAAATTAAAATTAGACATAGACCTTCTATCCTTGACAATGTGAAATATTGGCAGGTGTTTGATGATGATGAACAGATAAATCAGTTCCTGACAATGATTGGAAACTTTGAAGATGCTGAGATAGACCAATAGGAAGAAAAAACAGAGCAGAAAGCAGAGATAAGAAACCTTAAGCAGTTAATATGTGATTAGAAGATTATCCAATTGAAGGATAATGTGCTCCCTAAAGGGGTGGTTCCCCTTGAAAGATTATTCGACGCTAATGATGTTGTTATTGATTCAAAGAAAACAAATCAATAAGAAGAGATGGACGATTGTAATTTGGGAACTCGGCAGGAACCCAAAATAGTGAAATTATTCAAAGGTGTTCCCAAAAACTACAAAGAAAGATACATTGATATTTTTAAGAAATATATGGATGTGTTTCCCTGGTCATATGAAGACTTGAAAACATATGAAAAAATCATAATTCAACATAAGATTCCATTGAAGGAAGGACTCAAACCACACAAATGTAATCTCAGATAGATCAATCCATTGTTGCTAGCTCCAATCGAAAAAGAAGTGAAGAAAATTTTGCAGGCGGAAATTATAGTCCCTATCAAATATTCAGACTAGGTTTCTAATCTAGTCCCTGTAAGAAAGAATAATGGAGAGATAAGACCGAGGTGCATCTCTAAATGATAATGATCCTTTCCTGAAAATCGATTATGTCTTACATAAGGTGATGGGAGCTCACAGGTTGTCTATGGTTGACAGATTTTCTGGGTATAATCAGGTAGCAATAGAAAAAGAATATCAGAAGAAGATTTCTTTCACTACGCCCTGGGGCACCTTCATGTACACAAGGATGCAATATGGCCTTTTGAACGCAGGTGCAACACTTCAAAGGGCCATGGACATAGCCTTTGTTGTTGTAGGTTTGTAGTTATATATCTAGATGATGTAACCATTTTCTCAGGGTTAGATGATGAACACTTGGAGCATTTGCAAAAAAAATTCAAAATTTCAGAAAGTTTGGTCTGTCATTAAATCCAAAGAAATATTTATTGCATTAGAATAAGGTAAATTATTGGGTCACATAGTTTTTAAACAAGGAGTAAAGATTGACCCAACAAGGGTGGAAGCCATTCAGACTATTCCTTTACCCAGAAGCAAGAAAGATATCCAAATATTCCTGGGAAAAATAAACTTTCTGAGGAGATTTTTGCTCAATTATGCTGAGATCGTGAGAAGTATAACAGATATGTTGAAGAAAAATGCAGAAGTGAAATGGGATAAGGGAGAAAAATAAGCATTTTCCATAATAAAAGAAGCAATGCAAGAAGCTCCAGTTCTGATTAGTACAAACTATCAAAAGGCCTTTCAGTTATTCTCATTTGCATCCCCCACTACTATTGCTGTTGTGTTGTTGCTAAAAAATGAAGATAGTAAGGAGCAGGAAGTTGCATTTTTCAATAAATTTCTCAAAGATGCTGAGTTCAAATACAATATTCTGGAGAAAAAAGTATATGCTTTGGTCAAAGCATTGAAAGCCTTCAGGAATTATGTGTTACAGTCCCAAATAACTTCTCATGTTCTTAATTCTGTTGTGAAAGACGTGCTAGTCCAAAGTGATGTTGAAGGAAAAAAGGGGAAGTGGATAGAAAAAATCCAAGAGTATGATTTGGACATCAAACCCACCAAGGTGGTCAAGGGACAGGGGTTAGCAAATTTGTTGACATAGAAAAAATTTCAAGCATTGGGAATCAATTTGTTGGCACCAGTGGATGGAGCTGTTAATGAAGAAGGTTAAAACAAGTCCAAAATAGGCATTCAATAAAAAATTTTGTGCTCTGATTGGTATAAAGATATTGTGCATTACCCGTGTTTTTTTTCATGTCCAACTTCACTAAATAGAACATAATAAAAAGGTCTCAAGCTCAAGTCTCAACCATATGTTATCGTAGAAGCGAAGCTATACTGGAAAGATCCTGCTGGTATTTTTCTGTTATGTTTGACCGAAGGAGAATATTTCGAAGTTACCAAACAATATCATGAAATTCTGTGTGGACATTATAGCTAGAAGGTCACTGCTCATAAAATTTTCAAGTCAAGCTTCTAATTGGAAACCATGTCTGCAGATGTTTGTAGAATCCTCAGAAGTTGTCAAAAATGTCAGTTGTTTGTTGAAAAGAAAAAACTTGCCCCATTACTGTTAGGATATTCCGACACATAGGAAATAGTTAAGTATAACTTGGTCTAGTGTAGAGTTAGGTAAAGTGTGTTTATTTACTATGTACATTTGTAACTTATAATCCAACGGTCACAATTTTTAGTGATCCGATGGTCCACTCTCTCCTCAGTATTACCGGATAAATGACCCTCCATGCTCTTTAAATAGAGACCATGGACCAATCGAGTGGCTTACTCTCATCCCATTATTTATTGAAGAACCTTTCAGGCAATGGGGATTGGATTATATTAGAGAGATCAATCCACCATCAAGTGGAAAATTCAAGTGGATTCCGATTGCCACTTATTACTTTACAAAATGGGTTGAAGCAATACCCACTAAGAAGGCGAATGACCAAGTAGTGATGAAGTTTCTGGAGGAAAACCTTTTCTACAGATTCAAATATCCAGTCAAAATTATGACTGATAATGCTCAGGTATTCAACTCTGCTCATTTCATTAATTTCTGTCAGACATATAATGTAACTTTATCACATTCCACAACATATCATCCCCAAGGGAACGGATTGGAAGAGTCCTCAAATAATACATTGGTCAGAATATTGAAGAAGACAATCACTGAGAATTAGAAGGATTGGGATATGAAGTTGAAGTTTTCCCTTTGGGCAGTTCAAGTCACCACCAGGAGATCTATTGGGAAGTCTCCCTATGAACTAGTTTATGGGACTCAAGCATCATTTCTTACTCAACTGTCCAAACTAGTGATTTCTTTCCTTCAAGAAGATCTGGAAGAACCTAATTCTCTGGTAAGAAGATTTGAAAAAATAATTGAATCAAGTGAGAGCAGAAAAAAAGTCAGGGATAACTTGATTACTTATCAGGAAAAGATGAAGTCTATATTTGATAGAAAAGAAAAAGTTCTCTTTCAAGCAGGAGATTTGGTACTAATATGGGACAACAGATGAGAAGAAAAGGGGAAACATGGTAAATTTGACCCTCTCTGGTATGGTCCATACATAATCTCCGAGGCAAGGTCAAATAACACATTCATTCTAGAAGATCTAGATGGAGAGTCAGTACAGCTGCTTGTGAATGGGCAGTATCTAAAGCATTATTTCTAGCATTAAATTTCAGCATTCCACCATTGTAAATACCGGATTTCTTATTGTTCATATGTCACCAAGAAATATTTGACTCCATGCCCAATGGATAAGGCACTAATCTACGGTTCGTAGTGCTTCCATGGAAAAAATCACTATCCCCAGGTGGAGCCAAATGTTGTGGCTCGTTTGGAATTAGCTTTGAAATATTTTTCAAAACACCAAAAAATAATATATGATTGAAAATGTAAAATGTTGTGTGTCGTAGAAGAATTTTAATTTATATGTTGGTACATTAACATTATGTGATGAGATGTGAAGGTGGGTCGAGTCGAGCTCATTCACGTGCAGAACGGTTCAAGGGACGGACCGATAGCCATGTTCAGAACATTTCACACCAGAAAGGGTCGAGTCAGGCTCATTCGCAAGCTCAAGAGAGATCAACACTTTTAAAGACCAAATAAAGATCAGGAAGGATAACAGAGTTGCAGGGTGGTGACAGTAGAAAGTAGAGAAATTGACTAAGACAGAAACACTTAGAAGATTTCCAAAGGAGGCGATTGGATGACGAGGATCGAATGGCATATTTGAAGAAGGTCCACGTGTCGACATAGCACTACTTCACATCGGCGATTATTTAGTTTATGTGTTAAGGACTTCACAAGTTAAACAAAATAACTTGTGATGTGATAAGAATCAAAAGTTGCGATGAGATAAAGGGAGGAGCCACGTGTTGGCACAACGATTCAGCGCATATCGCACATCGGCAGGTTTAGAGTTTAGCATTAAGAACTCGCAAGGTAAATTATTTTGGTTGTGATGCGAAAAGGACGGGAGATGGCAGTGTGAGACGGTAGAACGGGGCCGTTAGATTTGGCGAAGATCTATGATGGAGATTACGTCGCAACTTCGCATTGATGTTTGTATTGTTTACGATTTAAGTTATATGGTAAGTTCGCTGATATGCGATGCACCGTGATTTTTCACCATATTGTGGGGCCCTACAACCACTCTTCCACATATATGTAAGTGGTTTGAGTTATGTGCGATATGTTTTAAAGTAAATCACTATTAATTGCGTGCTTATGTATGTTGAAGGAAAAACACGGCAAAGAGACTCGAGTAAGTGACCTGACGCAGAGCCAAGGAGAAGAAACAACTAAACACAATAGACATGTACAGAAGAGGTAGGGTCAGGTAGCAGGTGACATGATGATAACGTTTGAAGCACATAGGCATAGGTAGAGTCGGGCAGAAGAATTTATAGTGGCACTGTTGGAAGAAAAACATCTGGGTCAAGTAGGGAACTGAGGCGTCATTACAAAATTGTGCAGCTGCTGCATCATAACTAGAAAGGACACCTCAACACTTCGGGAGGACGCATCAGCAACATCAGATTCAGAAAAATGAACAATATTTCCAACTTTAATTTGTTTTCTCGGTATGATTACATAAGTAATCTTAACAGTTTATGTAGTTGAGTAGTTCCAAGAAGTTTAGTAGTTACAAACTACTTTGATGTATTTAAGTAAATAGAAATAAATAAAAGGGTTTCAGAGTTTTGGACCTCTGGATGACTGTTAATTTGGTACTAAATTTTCTGAGAAATAAATGAGAGAAGATCAAGTTTCCTACACCTATTGATGTTGATATGTATCTCCAGTTTCTCTCTGTGTTTATTCCTCTTTGAATGAAGCGAAGTAATGTAGCAGCCGGTCTCTTAATTACATCTGTGAGTAAGAATTAAACAACCTTAATTTGCACTCCTTCACTTCATCCTTCTCCCTTCACAAATTATTCCTGAAATTTAAAAGTAATAGATTTTATGTTTACAGCATATTATTTTGAGTTTCCTCTCTCTTAGCGAACTTCTGATGAAACTTTAAAGTAATAGATCGTGTGTTTACAACATATTATTTCGAGTTTCCTCTCTCTTCATGAATTTCATCTGAAACTTAAAATTGGTAGATTATGTGTTTTCAGCATATCATTTTGAGTTTCCCTTACTGTTCTTCTTTTAATTTCATTTAAATATCAGTTGTTTATGGCATTGTGAAAGCTTTCGTTATCTCGGATTATTGAGGTTATTAAGTGATTAAATTCCAAAGGTGTGAAACAAAGGCCATTTGATATTGTAATTGTGACATAAATTTGTAAAATGTCTTAAGCACTAATTCCTTACCACAACCAAGGGATTGTTTCTTGAGATACAACATTTTCTAGCGCCATTGTCGAGGACGAAGAAACGAAGTTGATTTTTCCCTGGGTTTTTTACATTATTTCCTCTGGTTGTTCAGTAAGGAGGAAATATTGGGTTGTGTTTTTTTTTTTCAAAATTCCAGCTTTCAAAAGGCCTCATATGAGGTCATATACCTCATAGTAGATAGTCCCTGCTTTGCCAGACCTAGAAAGATTGGTTTCTAAAAAGTCTTAGAAACCTGAAATTCCTTCAATACCTGATCCTAAATTGCCTGCTCCTGATAGTAGTTCTCATAACCCTTTGTTTGAATATATTTTCGAGGAACTCTCTTTCTTGTAACAAGATTCTCCTTCCACACCTATTCATTATGAAGAACCTAATTTAGAATAACATTATTTTGAGTCTGTTTCTTTTACGTTCACTCAAGCTAAACCAAATATAGTTGCTGGTTCTTCTACTATTGTTTATCAACCCACTCCCATATCAGTTTTTCTTCCACCCTCATTCAATTTCACAATAGGTTCATCAACCTAACCTACCCAAGGAACAGTTAACTAAGGTGTAAATATGGCATCACCAACCTTTTTGTTGAACATATATGCTCCACTAAATCTTGCGCAACCAATGAATGCCATGCTTCAAGAATACCTCAAATTACTTCCTCATTTCACTTGAGAAGATGAAGTAGTTGCAGAACAAAATTTACCCTTATTTTTCACTTTTGATGAGAATTCAAATGTAGAACATCTTGATGTTGTGATGAGACTATTTGTGCAGTCTCTAGATGGAGAGGCTAGAAAATGGTTCAAAGGTTTACCAAATGGTTCAATAAATAACTGGGAAGAGTTAGAAACTCAGTTCACTCAGAGATGGGGAGAAAAGAGAGATTATGGTTAATTATTGACAAAGTTTAATGCAATTATAAGAATGCCTAATGAAATCATTTATGAGTTTGTAAAAAGATTCAACAAATTGTACAATAGTGTATCTATAGAGATGAATCCCCCCCTATAGGAGAAAAGGTAGTTTTTGCTGGGGCTTTTGAAGCTGATTTTAGCTTTGCACTGAGAGAGAGAAGAGCCCCTACTCTTGAGCAGATATAGACAAATTATCTAGAGATCGAAGCTAATATAACTGTAGTTGGAAAGCTGAAAGCGAAACAACCGGTCCAAGAAAAGGGGAAAGCAAAAGAAGAATCATCATAAGATCTAAGAATTGAAGATATAACAAAGGTGATGAAACATCTGAGCAATAAGCTAGCTAAGATGGATTTGGAAAATAAAAACTCCCACAGACAAGTACAACAAAACCGAGGGGGGTTTAACCCTCAATTCAAAAGATATCTCGTGCAAATTTTGCAGAGGGAAAGAAGAGATAAAGACCAGGTTCAAGCACCGTTGTATATAGAAGGAACACCTGCAGAGCTAGTAAAAGATGACCAAAGGGAGGGCGAGGATAAGGTATTTTCTATGTATACAATAGAAGAGGATGAAGAGGAAGATTGTGAGGGAGAATATGCTGAAGTTGAAGTATCTTTTTATCAATATGAAATGGATGAATACTGTAGACAATTCACATATTTCATGCAAGCTGAGTTACATAAAAAGTATGATTTACGGTCTAGAAAGAGATCTAGAGTGCAGGATAATGAAAGTGAACAACAAGGTTCCGTTCCTCCTCCAATGGCGACTCCACAAGAAAAGGACCTTGTGAAATAGGTCAGTAAGGGGAAACAACCTGTAAATTTAGTTAATAGAACAAATGTGCAACAGGCTGAATCTTCCCCAAAAAAATCAGTTGACACTAATATTTTGGAGAGATTTGTTCCTGTACTCGAACAAGGGGAAAATTCTAGGAAGAGTGAAGAAGAACCTGAAAAGAACGTTAAGCAAACTCATGATTTCAGGTTGGAAAAATAGTTGGAGAAGGTTAAAATCAAGGTACCTCTTCTATAATTAGCTAAAATTCCAGCTTACAAGAAATAAATTTCAGAATTTATTAATCTCACGCAGATGGAAGATATAAGTGACACAATGAACTTACAAGAAGAAAATACAATGGTCACCTGTGGTCCTCGTGTAGAAGAAGTAGATCCTTCTGTTCCACCCTTCTATATTTCTCTGTTGCTTCATGATTTTACTCTACATGACTGCATGTTTGACTCAAGAGCAGCCCATAAACTCATGCCATTGTCTGTTATGAAGGAACTAAACTTGCAGATTACGAAACCTTATAGGGATTTGTATTCATTTGATTCCAAAAGGGTGAAATGTGTTGGGTTAATTAAATATGTGGCAGTTTCATTGGCACAAACCCCAACAACGAGTATAGTCATGGATGTAGTGGTTGATGACATCCCAGCCAGGTTTGGAATGCTCCTATCAAGATCTTGGGGAGAAAATTTGGGAGTTGTTCTAAAATTAGATTTCACTTATGATATCATTCCAGTTTTTAATGGGGAAGAAAGTGGATTATACAGGGAAACAAGGTTTGTGAAGACCGCCTCCAAGAAAGATGCAGGAAATTCCCCCATTTATAGTCAAGAACCAGAATATCTTTCTTGTTTCATGCTGCATGAAGATGCAGAATTTGCTGAAGACACAAGGAAGCATCTCTCTTCAATAGTTGTAAATAATGAGCTGCACTCAAGGAATATTTGGAACTGCTACTTTGATGGTGCCTACTCTAAGGAAGGCGCAAGTGTCAGATTCTTGTTGATATCACAATAAGGTAACCTCATGCCTTTCTCTTTTAAACTATAATTTGATTCAACAAACAATGTGGCTGAGTATGAGGTTTTAATCTCAAGCCTTCAAGTTGCTGAACAGATGGGAGTTCAATGTATTTCAATTTTTGGTGCTGAATTGATAATAATGCAGATTAAAAATCATTGTCAAACCAAGCATCTGAGATTGAGATCATATAGGAATGAAGTTTGGGATCCGATAGAGAACTATTTTGAAGCCTTCAATCTTCAGTATATTTCGAGGGAGGAGAATAGATTGGCTGATTCTTTAGCAGTTGCAACCAACACCTTCAAAATGCCAATAAATCCAAGGTTAAGGTATGAAATTAAAATTAGACATAGACCTTCTATCCCTGACAATGTGAAACATTGGCAGGTGTTTGATGATGATGAACCGATAAATCAGTTCCTGACAATGATTGGAAACTTTGAAGATGCTGAGATAGACCAAGAGGAAGAACAAATAGAGCAGAAAGCAGAGATAAGAAACCTTAAGCAGTCAATATGTGATCGGAAGGTTATCCAATGTAAAGATAATGTGCTCCCTAAAGGGTTGGTTCCCCTTGAAATATTATTCAATTCTAATGATGTTGTTATTGATTCAAAGACAACACATAAAGAAGAAGAGATGGAAATTTGTAATTTGGGAACTCGGCAGGAACCTAAAATAGTGAAATTGTTCAAAGTTGTTCCCAAAAACTACAAAGAAAGATGCATTGATCTTTTTAAGAAATATATGGATGTGTTTTCTTGGTTATATGAAGACCTGAAAACATATGAAAAAAGCATAATTCAACATAAGATTCCATTGAAGGAAGGACTTAAACTGCACAAACATAATCTCAGACAAATCAATCCATTGTTGTTAGCTCCAATCGAAAAATAAGTGAAGAAATTGTTGCAGGCGAAAATTATAGTCCCTCTCAGATATTTAGACTAGGTTTCTAATTTGGTCCCTGTAAGAAACAAGAATGGAGAGATAAGACTGTGTATAGACTTCAAGAACTTTAATCGAGGCGAATCTCTAAAAGATAATTATCCTTTTCCGAAAATGGATTATCTCTTACATAAGATGACAGGAGCTCACAGGTTGTCTATCGTTGACAGATTTTCTGGGTATAATCAGGTAGCAGTAGAAAAAGAAGATCAGAAGAAGATTGCTTTCATTACACCCTGGGGCACCTTCATAAACACAAGGATGCCATTTGGCCTTATGAACGCATGTGCAACATTTTAGAGGGCCATGGACATAGCCTTCGTTGGTGATAGGTTTGTAGTTATATATTTGGATGATGTAACTATTTTCTTAGGGTTAGATGATGAACACTTGGAGCATTTGTAAAAAAAAATTCAAAAGTGCAGAAAGTTCAGTTTGTCATTAAATCCCAAGAAATCTGTATTTGCATTAGAATAATGTAAATTATTGGGTCACATAGTTTCTAAACAAGGAGTAAAGATTGACCCAGCAAGGGTGGAAGCCATTTAGACTATTCCTTTACCCAGAAGCAAGAAATATATCCAGAGATTCCTTTGAAAAATAAAATTTTTGAGGAGATTTGTGCCCAATTATGTTGAGATCGTGAGAAGTATAATAGATATGTTAAAGAAAAATGCAGAAGTGCAATGGGATAAGGGAGAAAGACAAACATTTTCTATAATAAAGGAACCAATGCAGGAAACTCCAATTTTGATTAGTCAAGACTATTAAAAGGCCTTTCAGTTATTCTCATTTTCATCCCCCACTACTATTGTTGTTGTGTTGTTGCAGAAAAATGAAGATAGTAAAGAGCAACCAGTTGCATTTTTCAGTAAAGTTCTCAGAGATGCTGAGTTCAAATACAATATTCTGGAGAAACAAGTATATGCTTTGGTCAAAGCATTGGAAGCCTTCAGGAATTATGTGTTACAGTCCCAAATAACTGCTCATGTTCTTATTTCTGCTGTGAAAGACATGCTAGTCCAAAGTGACGTTGAAGGAAAAAGGGGGAAGTGGATAGAAAAAATCCAAGAGTATGATTTGGAAATCAAACCCACCAAGCTCTTCAAGGAACATGAGTTAGCGAAGTTGTTGACATAGACAAATTTTCAAGCATTGGGAATCAATTTGTTTGCACCAGTGGATGGAGTTGTTAATGAAGAAGGTTAAAACAAGTCCAAAATAGGTATTCAATACAAATTTTTGTGCTCTGATTGGTATAAAGATATTGTGCATTACCTGTGTTTTTTTTGTGTCCAACTTCACTAAATAGAACAAAATACAAAGTTCTGAAGCTCAAGTCTCTGCCATATGTTATCGTAGAAGGGAAGCTATCTTGGAAAGATCCTGTTGGTATTTTGCTGTTATGTTTGACCGAAGGAGAATATTTCAAAGTTACCAAAAAATATCATGAAAATCTCTGTGGAGGACATTATAGCTAGAAGGTCACTGATCATAAATTTTTCATGTCAGGCTTCTATTGGGCAACCCTATTTGCAGATGCATATAGACTGGTTAGAAGTTTTCAAAAGTGTTAGTTGTTTGAGGAAAAGAAAAAACTTGCCCCATTATTGTTAGGATATTCCAACACATAGGAAATAGTTAAGTATAACTTGGTCTAGTGTAGAGTTAGGTAAAGTGTGTTTCTTTACTATGTACATTTGTAACTTATAATCCAATGATCAAAATTTGTAGTGACTCGATGGTTCACTCTCTCCTCAGTATTACCGGACAAATGACCCTCCATGCTCTTTAAATAGAGACCATGGACCAATAAAGTGGCTTACTCTCATCCCAATATTTATTGAAGAACCTTTCAGGCAATGGGGATTGGATTTTATTAGAGAGATCAATCCACCATCAAGTGGACAGTTCAAGTGGATTCTGACTGCCACTAATTACTTTACAAAATGGGTTGAAGCAATACCCACTAAGAAGGTGAATGACCAAGTAGTGATGAAGTTTATGAAGGAAAACATTTTAAGCAAATTCGGATGTCTAGTCAAAATTATAACTGATAATGCTTAGGTATTCAACTCTGCTCATTTCATTAATTTCTGTCAGACATATAATGTAACTTTATCACATTCCACAACATATCATCCCCAAGGGAATGGATTGGAAGAGTCCTCAAATAATACACTGGTGATAATCTTGAAGAAGACAATCACTGAGAATCAGAAGGATTGGGATATGAAGTTGAAGTTTTCCCTCTGGGTAGTTCGAGTCACCACCAGGAGATCTACTGGGAAGTCTCCTTATGAACTGGTTTATGGGACTCAAGCATCATTTCCTACTCAGCTGGCCAAACTAGTGATTTATTTCCTTCTAGAAGCTCTGGAAGAACCTAATGCTCTGGTAAGAAGATTGAAAAAAATAATTGAATCAAGTGAAAACAGAAACAAAGTCATGGATAACTTGATTACTTATCATCAAAATATGAATTCTATATTTGATAGAAAAGAAAACGAAGTTCTCTTTCAAGCAGTAGATTTGGTACTAAGATGGGACACCAAATGAGAAGAAAAGGGGAAGCAAGGTAAATTTGACCCTCTCTGGTATGGTCCATACAGAATCTCCGAGGCAAGGTCAAATAACACATTCATTCTAGAAGATCTAGATGGAGAGTCAGTACAACTGCTTGTGAATGGGGAGTATCTAAAGCATTATTTCCAGCATTAAAGGTCAGCATTCCACCATCGTAAATACCAGATTTCTCATTGTTCGTATGTCACCAAGCAATATTTGACTCCATGCCCAATGGATAAGGCACTAATCTACAGTTCTTAGTGCTTCCATGGAAAAAAGAATAATCCTTAGGTAGAGCGAGATGTTGTGGCTCATTTGCAATTAGCTCTGAAATATTTTTCAAAACACCAAAAAAGAATATATAATAGAAAATGTAAAATTTTATGTGTCGTAGAATAATTTTGATTTATATGTTGGTACATTAATAGTACGTGATGAGATGTGAAGGTGGATCGAGTCAGGCTCATTCACGTGCAAAATGGTTCAAGGGCCGGACCGATGGCCATGCTCAGAACATTTCACACTAGAAAGGATCGAGTCGGGTTCATTCGCAAGCTCAGGAGAGATCAAAACTTTTAAAGACCAGATAAAGATGAGGAAGGATAATGGAGTTGTAGGGTGGCGATGGTAGAAAGCAGAGAAATCGACTAAGACATAAACGCTTAGAATATTTCCAAAGGAGGCGATCGAATGACAAGGATCGAATGGTATATTTGAAGGAGAAGGTCCATGTGTCAGCATAGCATAATTTCACATCAGCAATTATTTAGTTTATGTGTTAAGGACTTCACAAGTTAAACAGAATAACTTGTGATGCAGTAAGAATCGAAACTTGCGATGCGATAAAGGGAGGAGCCACGTGTTGGCACACCGATTCAGCGTATATCACACATCGACAGGTTTAAAGTTTAGCATTAAGACTTGGAAAGGTAAATTATTTTGGTTGTGATGCGAAAAGGATGGGAGATGGCAGTGTGAGAGAGTATAGTGGGGCCGTTAGATTTGGTGAAGATCTATGATGGAGATTATGTCGCAACTTCGCATTGATGTTTGTATTGTTTACCATTTAAGTTACATGGTAAGTTCGCCGACATGCGATGCAACGTGATTGGTCACCATATTGTGGGACCCTACAACCACTCTTCCACATATATGTAAGTGGTTTGAGTTATGTGCGATATGTTTTAAAGTAAATCATTGTTTATTGCGCGCGTATGTAGAAGGCAAAACACGACAAAGCGACTCGAGTAGGTGACCTGACATAGAGCCAAGGAGAAGAAACAACTAAACATGGCAAACACGTATAGAAGAGGTAGATTTGAGTAGCAGGCGACATGATGATAACATTTGAAGCACATAGGCATAGGCAGAGTTGGGCAGAAGAACGTATAGTGGCACTGTTGGAAGCACAACATCTGGGTCAAGTCAGGCATTGAGGCGTTGTTACAAAATTGTGCAATTGCTACATCATAACTAGAAAGGACACCTCAACACTTCGGGAGGGTGCATCAACAACATCAGATTCAGCAAAACGAACAATATTTCTATTTTTAATTTGTTTTCTCAGTATGATTTCATAAGTAATTTTAACAGTTTAGGTAGTCCAGTAGTTTCAAGAAGTTCAGTAGTTACGAACTACTTTGATGTATTTAAGTAGATAGAAATAAAGAAAAGGGTTTCAAAGTTTTGGACCTCTAGATGACTGTTAATTTGGTTTTGAATTTTCTGAGAAATAAATGAAAGAAGATCAAGTTTCCTACACTTATTGATGTTGATATGTATTTCCAGTTTCGCTCTGTGTTTATTCCTCTTTGAATGAAGCGAAGTAATGCAATAGCCAATCTCTTAATTACATCTGTGAGTAAGGGTTAAACAACCTTAATTTGCGCTCCTTCACTTCATCTCTTCTCCCTTCACAAATTCTCCCTGAAACTTAAAAGTAATAGATTCTGTGTTTACAACATATTATTTTGAGTTTCCTCTCTCTTAGTGAAATTTTGATGAAACTTTAAAGTAATAGATTCTATGTTTACAACATATTATTTCGAGTTTCCTCTCTCTCCATGAATTTCCTCTAAAACTTAAAATTGGTAGATTCTGTGTTTTCAGCATATCATTTTGAGTTTCCCTTATTGTTCTTCTTTTCATTGCATTTAAATATTAGCAGTTTATGGCATTGTGAAGGCTTTCGTTATCTCGGATTATTGAGGTTATTAAGTGATTAAATTCCAAAGGTGTGAAACAGAGGCCATTCGATATTGTAATTGTGACATAAATTTGTAAAATGTCTTAAGCATTGATTCCTTACCACAACCAAGGGATTGTTTCTTGAGATACAACATTTTCTGGTGCTATTGCTGAGAGCGAAGAAAAAAAGTTTATTTTTCCCTGGGTTTTTTACATTATTTCCTCTGGTTGTTCAGTAAGGAGGAAATATTGGGTTGTGTTTGTTTTTTTCAAAGTTCTGGCTTTCAAAAGGCCTCACACAAGGTCAGATACCTCATAGCAGATAGTCCCTGCTTTTCTAGAACCAGAAATATTGGTTTCTAAAAAGGCTCATAAACCTAAAATTCCTTCAATACCTGATCGTACATTGTTTTCTCCTGACAATATTTCTCATAACCCTTTTTTTTAATATATTTCCAAGGAACTCTCTTTCTTGGAACAAGATTCTCCTTCCACACCCATTCATTGTGAAGAACCTAAGTTAGAAGAACATTCTTTCGAGTCTGTTTCTTTTACCTTCACTCAAGCTCAACCAAATATAGTTGTTGGTTCTTCTGCCATTGTTCATAAAACCACTCCCATATCGGTTTTTCCTCCACCCTCATTCACTTTCACAACAAGTTCATCAACCTAACCTACCCAAGGAATTGTTAACCAAGGTGTAAATATGGCATCACCAGCCTTTTGTTGAACATATATGCTCCACTAAATATTATGCAACCAATGAATTCCATGCTTCAATAATACCTCAATTACTTCCTCATTTCACTGGAGAAGATGAAGTAGCTACAGAAAAAAAATTTACCCTTGTTTTGCACTTTTGCTAAGAATTTAAATGTAGAACATCTTGATGTTGTGATGAGACTATTTGTGCAGTCTCTAGATGGAGAGGCTATAAAATGGTTCAAATGTTTACCAAATGGTTCAATAAATAACTGGGAAGAGTTAGAAACTCAGTTCACTCAGAGATGGGGAGAAAAGAGAGATTATGGTTACTCATTGACAAATTTTAATGCAATTAGAAGAATGCCTAATGAAATCATTTATGAGTTTGTAAAAAGATTCAACAAATTGTACAATATTTTATCTATAGAGATGAAGCCCCCCATGTAGGAGCAAAGGTAGTTTTTTTGGGGGCTTTTGAAGCTGATTTTAGTTTTGCACTGAAAGAGAGAAGAGCTCGTACTCTTGAGCAGATATAGAAAAATTATCTAAAGATCTAAGCTAATATCACTGCAACTGGAAAGCCAAAAGGGAAGAAACTGGTCCAAGAAAAGGGGAAAGCAAAAGAAGAATCATCATAAGATCTGAGAATTGAAGATATAACAAAGGTGATGAAACATCTGACCAATAAGGTAGCTAAGATGGATTTGGAAAATAAAAACTCCCACAGACAAGTACAACAAAACCAAGGGGGTTTTAACCCTCAATTCAGAAGACATCCCGTGCAAATTTTGTAGAGGGAAAGAAGAGATCAAGACCAGGTTCAAGCACCATTGTATATAAAAGCAACACCTGCAGAACCAGCGGAAGGTGACCAAAGGGAGGTCGAGGATCATGTATTTGCTATGTATACAATAGAAGAGGATGAAGAGGAAGATTGTGAAGGATAATATGCTAAAGCTGAAGTATCTTTTGATCAAATGAAATGGATGAATACTGTAGACAATTCACAAATTTCATGCAAGCTGAGTTACATAAAAAGTATGATTTAAGGTCTAGAAAGAGATCTAGAGTGCAAGATAATGAAAGTGAACAACAAGGTTCCATTCCTCCTCCAATGGAAACTCCACAACAAAAGGACCTTTTGAAATAGTTCAGTAAGGGAAAGCAACCTGTAAATTTACTTAATAGAACATATGTGCAGCAGGCTGAATCTTCCCAAAAAAAATGAGTTACACTGATATTTTGGAGAGAGTTGTTCCTGTACTTGAATAAGTGGAAAATTATAGAAAGAGTGAAGAAGAAAGTGAAAATAACGTTAAGGAAACTCATGCTTTCAGGTTGGAAAAAGAGTTGGAGAAGGTTAAAATCGAGGTACCTCTGCTAGAATTAGCTAAAATTATAGCTTACAAGAAAGAAATTTCAGAATTTATTAATCTCACACAGATGGAAGATATAAGTGACACAGTGAACTTATAAGAAGAAAATCCAGTGGTCACCTTCGGTCCTCATGTAGAAGAAGTAGATCCTTCTGTTCCACCCTTCTATTTTTATCTGTTGCTTCATGATTTTACTCTACATAACTACATGCTGGACTCAGGAGCAACCCATAACCTCATGCCATTGTCTGTTATGAAGGAACTAAACTTGGATATTACCAAAACTTATAGGGATTTGTATTCATTTGATTCCAAAAGGGTGAAATGTGTTGGGTTAATTAAAGATGTAGAATTTTCATTGGCACAAATCCCAGCAAAGAGTATAGTCATGGATGTAGTGGTTGCTGACATCCCAACCAGGTTTGGAATGCTCCTATCAAGATCTTGGGGAGAAAAGTTGGGAGGTGTTCTAAAATTAGATTTCACTTATGATATAATTCTAGTTTTTAATGGGGAAGAAATGAGATTTTATAGGGAAACAAGGTTTGTGAAGACCACCTCCAAGAAAGATGCAAGAAATTCCCCCATTTATAGCCAAGAAACAGAAGATATCTCTTGTTTCATGTTGCATGAAGATGCAGAATTTGCTGAAGACACAAGGAAGCAACTCTCTTCAACAATTGTAAATAATGAGCTGCACTCAAGGAATATTTGGAAGTGCTACTTTGATGGTGCCTACTCCAAGGAAGGTGCAGGTGCTGGATTCTTGCTGATATCACAATAAGGTAACGTCATGCCTTTTTCTTTTAAACTAGAATTTGATTCAACAAACAATGTGGTTGAGTAGGAGGCCTTAATCTCAAGCCTTCAAGTTGCTAAATAGATGGGAGTTCAATGTATTTCAATTTTTGGTGACTCTAAATTGATAATAAGGCAGATTAAAAATCATTGTGATCAAACCAAGCATCTGAGATTGAGATCATATAGGAATGAAGTTTGGGATTCGATAGAAAACTATTTTTAAGCCTTCAATCTTTAGTATATTCCGAGGGAGGAGAATAGATTGGTTGATTCTTTAGCAGTTGCAGCTAGCACTTTCAAAACTCTAATAAATCCAAGGTTAAGATATGAAATTAAAATTATACATAGACCTTCTATCCCTGACAATGTGAAACATTGGCAGGTGTTTGATGATGATGGACAAATAAATCAGTTCCTGACAATGATTGGAAACTTTGAAGATGGTGAGATAGACCAAGAGGAATAACAAACATAGTAGAAAGCAGAAATAAGAAACCTTAAGCAGTCAATAGCTGATCAGAAGATTATCCAGTTGAAAGATAATGTGCACCCTAAAGGGTTGGTTCCCCTTGAAAGATTATTCGATGCTAATGATGTTATTATTGATTCAAAGAAAACACATCAAGAAGAAGAGATGGACGATTGTAATTTGGGAACTCGACAGGAACCCAAAATAGTGAAATTGTTCAAAGGTGTTCCCAAAAACTACAAAGAAAGATACATTGATCTTTTTAAGAAATATATGGATGTGTTTTCCTAGTCATATGAAGACCTGAAAACATATGAAAAAATAATAATTCAACATAAGATTCCATTGAAGGAAGGACTCAAACCACACATACATAATCTCAAACAGATCAATCCATTATTGTTAGCTCCAATTGAAAAAGAAGTGAAGAAATTGTTGCAGGCGAAAATTATAGTCCCTATTAGATATTCAGACTAGGTTTCTAATATGGTCCATGTAAGAAAGAAGAATGGAGAGATAAGACCTTGAGTAGACTTAAAGAACTTTAACTAAGGTGCGTCTCTAAAAGATAATTATGTCTTACATAAGGTGACAGGAGCTCACAGGTTGTCTATGGTTGACAGATTTTCTGGGTATAATCAGGTAACAGTAGAAAAAGAAGATCAGAAGAAGATTTCTTTCACTGCGCCCTAAGGCACCTTCATGTACGCAAGGATGCCATTTGGCCTTATGAACACAAGTGCAACATTTCAGAGGTCCATGGACATACCCTTCGTTGGTGACAGGTTTGTAGTTATATATCTGGATGATGTTACCATTTTCTCAAGGTTAGATGATGAACACTTGGAGCATTTGCAAAAAAAAATTCAAAAGTGCAAAAATTTCGGCCTGTCATTAAATCCCAAGAAATATTTATTTGCATTAGAATAAGGTAAATTATTGGGTCACATAGTTTCTAAAAAAGGAGTAAATATTGACCCAGCAAGGGTGGAAGCCATTCAGACTATTCCTTTACCCAGAAGCAAGAAAGATATCCAGAGATTCCTGCGAAAAATATACTTGCTGAGGAGATTTGTGCCCAATTATGATGAGATCGTGAGAAGTATAATAGATATGTTGAAGAAAAATGCAGAAGTGAAATGGGATAAGGGAGCAAGAGAAGCATTTTCTAGAATAAAGGAAGCAATGCAGGAAGCTCCAGTTCAATTAGTCGAGAATATCAAAAGGCCTTTCAGTTATTCTCATTTGCATCCCCCACTACTATTGTTGTTGTGCTGTTGCAAAAAAATGAAGATAGTAAGGAGCAACTAGTTGCATTTTTCATTAAATTTCTCAGAGATGCGGAGTTAAAATACAATATTATGGAGAAACAAGTATATGCTTTGGTCAAAGCACTGAAAGCCTTAAGGAATTATGTGTTACAATCCCAAATAACTGCTCATGTTCTTAATTCTATTGTGAATGACGTGCTAGTACAAAGTGATGTTGAAGGAAAAAGGGGGAAGTGGATAGAAAAAATCCAATAGTACGATTTGGACATCAAACCCACCAAGCTGGTCAAGGGACAGGGGTTAGCGAAGTTGTTTACATAGACAAATTTTCAAGAATTGGGAATCAATTTGTTGGTACCAGTGGATGGAGCTGTTAATGAAGATGGCCAAAACAAGTCAAAAATAGGTATTCAATATAAATGTTTGTGATCTGATTGGTATAAAGATATTGTGCATTACCTGTGTTTATTTTCGTGTCCAACTTCACTAAATATAACAAAATACAAAGCTCTCAAGCTCAAGTCTCAACCATATGTTATCGTAGAAGGGAAGCTATACTGGAAAGATCCTGCTGGTATTTTGCTATTATGTTTGACTGAAGGAGAATATTTCGAAGTTACCAAACAATATCATGAAAGTCTGTGTGGAGGACATTATAGCTAGAAGGTCATTTCTCATAAAATTGTCAAGTCAGGCTTCTATTGGGCAACCCTGTTTGCAGATGTTTATAGACTGGTCAGAAGTTGTCAAAAGTGTTAGTTGTTTGCTGAAAAGAAAAAACTTGCCCCATTACTATTAGGATATTTCGACACATAGGAAATAGTTATGTATACCTTGGTCTAGTGTAGAGTTAGGTAAAGTGTGTTTCTTTACTATGTACATTTGTAACTTATAATCCAATGGTCACAATTTGTAGTGATCCGACGGTTCACTCTCTCCTCATTATTACCAGAAAAATGACCCTCCATGCTCTTTAAATAGAGACCATGGTCCAATCGAGTGTCTTAATCTCATCCCAGTATTTATTAAAGAATTTTTCAGGCAATGGGGATTGGATTTTATTAGAGAGGTCAATCCACCATAAAGTGGACAGTTCAAGTGGATTCTGACTGCCACTGATTACTTTACAAAATGGGTTGAAGAAATACCCACTAAGATGGCGAATGACCAAGTAGTGATGAAGTTTCTGGAGGAAATTTTTTTCAGAAGATTCAGATGTCCAGTCAAAATTATAACTGATAATGCTCAGGTATTAAACTCTTCTCATTTCATTAATTTCTGTCAGACATATAATGTAACTTTATCACATTCCATAACATATCATCCCCAAGGGAATGGATTAGAAGAGTCCTCAATTAATACATTGGTCATAATCTTGAAGAAGACAATCGCCGAGAATCAGAAGGATTGGGATATGAAGTTGAAGTTTTCCCTTTGGGCAGTTCGAGTCGCCACTAGGATATCTATTGGGAAGTCTCCCTATGAACTGGTTTATGGGACTGAAGCATCATTTCCTACTCATCTGGCCAAACCAGTGATTTCTTTCCTTCAAGAAGCTCTGGAAGAACCTAATTCTTTGGTAAGAAGATTGAAAAAAATAATTGAATCAAGTGAAAACAGAAACAAAGTCAGGGATAACTTGATTACTTATCAGGAAAAGATGAAGTCTTTAATTTGATAGAAAAGAAAAAGAAGTTCTCTTTCAAGCAGTAGATTTGGTACTAATATGGGACACTAGACAAGAAGAAAAGGGGAAGCATGGTAAATGTGACCCTCTCTGGTATGGTCCATACAGGATCTCTGAGGCAAGGTCAAATAACACATTCATTTTGGAAGATCTAGATGGAGAGTGATTACATCTGCCCATGAATGGGTAGTATCTAAAGCATTATTTCTAGCATTAAAGGTCAGCATTCCACCATTGTAAATATCAGATTTCTAATTGTTCATATGTCACCAAGAAATATTTGACTCCATGCCCAATGGATAAGGCACTAATCTACGGTTCTTAGTGCTTTCGTGGAAAAAACCACTATCCCCAGGTGGAGCCAGATGTTGTGGCTCATTTGCAATTAGCTTTGAAATATTTTTCAAAACACCAAAAAATAATATATGATAGAAAATGTAAAATTTTGTGTGTCGTAGAAGAATTTTGATTTATATGTTGGTACATTAACATTACGTGATGAGATGTGAAGGTGGGTTGAGTTGGACTCATTCACGTGTAGAACGGTTCAAGGGCCGGACCGATGGGCACGTTCAGAACATTGCACACTGGAAAGGATTGAGTCGGGATCATTCAAAAGCTCAGGAGAGATTAGCGCTTTTAAAGGCCGAATAAAGATCAGGAAGGATATCGGAGTTGCAGGGCGATGACGGTAGAAAGCAGAGAAATCGACTAAGACAGAAACACTTAGAATGTTTCCAAAGGAGGTGGTAGGATGACGAGGATTGAATGGCATATTTGAAGGAGAAGGTCCATGTGTCGGCATAGCACAATTTCACATCGAAGATTATTTATTTTATGTGTTAAGGAATTCACAAGTTAAACAAAATAACTTGCGATGCGGTAAGAATCGAAACTTGCGATGCAATAAAGGGAGGAGCCACGTGTTGGCACAACGATTTAGTGCATATCACACATCGGTAAGTTTAAAGTTTAGCATTAAGACTTCACAAGGTAAATTATTTTGGTTGTGATGCGAAAAGTATGGGAGATGGCAGTGTGAGACGGTACAGTGGGGCTGTTAGATCTGGCGAAGATCTACGATGGAGATTACGTCACAACTTCGCATCGATGTTTGTATTGTTTACCATTTAAGTTATATTGTAAGTTTGTTGATATGCGATGCACCGTGGTTGGTCACTAGATTGTGGAACCCTACAACCACTCTTCTACATATATGGAAGTGTTTTTAGTTATGTGCGATCTGTTTTAATGTAAATCACTGTTAATTACGCACGTTTGTATGTTGAAGGAAAAACACGGCAAAGAGACTCGAGTAAGTGACCTAACATAGAGCCAAGGAGAAGAAACAACTAAACACAGTAGACACATACAGAAGAGGCAGAGTCGGGTAGTAGGTAAGATGATGACAACGTTTGAAGCAAAAAGGCATAGGTAGAGTTAGGTAGAAGAACGTATAGTGGCATTGTTGGAAGCACAACATCTGGGTCAAGTCGGGCATTGAGGCGTCGTTACAGAACTGTGCACGTGCTACATCATAACCAGAAAGGACACCTCAACACTTTAGGAGGATGCATCAACAACATCAGATTCAGTGAAACAAACAATATCTCCAATTTTAATTTGTTTTCTCAGTATGATTTCATAAGTAATCTTAACAGTTTAGGTAGTCAAGTAGTTTCAAGAAGTTCAACAATTACGAACTACTTTGATGTATTTAAGTAGATAGAAATAAAGAAAAGGTGTTCAATTTTTGGACCTCTGGATGACTGTTAATTTGGTATTGAATTTTCTGAGAAATAAAGAAAGAAGATCAAGTTTCCTACACCTGTTTTTGTTGATATGTCTTTCCAGTTTTTCTTTGTGTTTATTCCTCTTTGAATGAAGCGAAGTAATGTAGTAGTCGGTCTCTTAATTACATCTGTGAGTAAGAGTTAAACAACCTTAATTTTCACTCCTTCACTTCATCTCTTCTCCCTCCAAAAATTCTCCTTGAAACTTAAAAGTAATAGGTTTTGTGTTTACAACATATTATTGAGTTTCCCCTCTCTTAGTAAACTCTTGATGAAACTTTAAAGTAATAGATTATGTATTTACAACATATTATTTCAAGTTTCCTCTCTCTCCATGAATTTCCTCTGAAGCTTAAAAGTGGTAGATTCTATGTTTTCAGCATATCATTTTGAGTTTCCCTTACAATTCTTCTTTTCATTTCATTCAAATATCAACAGTTTATCATTGTGAACACTTTTGTTATCTCAGATTATTGAGGTTATTAAGTGATTAAATTCCAAAGGTGTGAAACAAAGGCCATATGATATTGTAATTGTGATATACATTTGTAAAATGTCTTAAGCACTGATTCGTTACCACATCCAAGGGATTGTTTCTTGAGATACAACAGGTCCCATGTTGAAAGGATGCCTCTAAGGTTGCAAAATTTATTTTTCTTTGTGACTTTCCTTAAAATTAGTGCAGAAAATATTTGGGACAGAATGAGGAGTATTTGGGACAATGAGTGGTTATAATGGCTTCTCCATTTTTTGTACCAACATTATTATTATGAGTGTCATCATGAGAGTATCCAAAAAAGTCATCATGATAGTGAATCCATACTTTTCCATTTGGAGAGCTTAAAAGAGTCTTCCAACCACCATCTAGATCATTAAATGAGATCTACCATCAATGTCATCATATGGCATCAAGTGTTCTTCAAGTCCTTCATGCCATGTCCCCAATAATTGTCCATGTCATCATAAAATGGTCCTCCATTCCATCATATAGTTTCCAACCATGTCATCAAGACCTTCATTGAATGACATCATCAAGTGTAGTCTTCTAGGTTACCAAACATGGTACATGTTTGACACTTGGAACCTTAAGAATATTTTACATGCTGACATCATGTTGGTTCTAGGCTTCTTGATCAAGAGTAAGCACATCATCATTAATGATGTATTTATTAACCAAGAGGAACTTGTCCTCATGAACAAGGACCCCTTCATACGAGGTCTGCATGATATCACTGCAAGGGTTTTCCATTGGGGGTTTTAGGTCTTTACAAGAATATTGATCCTCATATTGATATCAATGACAACCTTAGACCAAAATGTTGAGATTCAACAAGATGAAGAGCTTAGTGAAAAGTATGCACCTTCACTAAGTGGGGCCCGCAGGCTATTTTTAGGTGTATGTCTATTTTTAGACATGGTGAGCATATTCTATAAGTTGCAGGATGATATTTGTAGATGGTTGATCAAATGTGAAAAATAGATGGAATTATATTTTTAGAATATTGGGCGAAGTCTATTTATAGATTGTCAATCTAAAAATAGGTGCATGTCGATTATTATTAGCCCTTAATAACAATTCGACAATAAATATCAAATTATTCTCTTGGAGCACTTTATTTCAGTGAACATATTTGGAAAATCAGTAGGCTGAAGGAATTATGCAATTCCTAGGGTGGTTGGTGACTCATGCATGGAGGACTCAGTTAGAACTGAAGTGGAAAAGTTATGACAGAGTTGGAAGAGTAGTTACAGGAGTTGTTATTTAGTTTAACTCAGTTGAGCTAGTTGTATCAAGTCTAACTGAAAGATACACTAGTGAGAGTTTAGTGAATTAATTATTTAATTGATTCATAACTAGAGACTCACTTAAAATTGAACAAATACAACAGTTAACTACTTGCATTTCAGTTCCAGTGGAGACCCACTGGAGAGATAGGTTAAAGGGTGAGATGGACTATCTGTTGTGACTATAGTGATGCATTCAATGCGTCTGATACACATTGGATATGCCAATGAGGATTGCACATTAAAGGTAAGGCCAATTCTAATTCATTCAGGGGTCTTCTTCAGCAAGGATTACATAGTGGAGGCAGGTTGTCAGGAGGCAAGAAATTGGTGCATAGATATGCAAATTTCTGCATGACAGTGTGTAATGATTGTTGATTGTACTGAGATCTTGATGTACTAAGCTTTGTATGAGATTATTACATGATCCATTGGTATACATAATATATTATAGTTGGGGTTTTTAGCTTTAAGCTTTCCCGTCAGAAAACTGTGTTTATGTGCGATTGATTTTCTTCACATGTGTTTGCAATTGGTGATTTAATTTCCGCAAATAATTAAGTGGAAGGATTATATATTTAACATAAGATTAATTTGTTAGATCAGGAGGATCTGGTAATACATCAGTATTAATAAATTTCTACATGGTATCAGAGCAGTGTTAATCACTGGAGATTGCAATTGTGAAGCGGTGTTGAGTTTTGTGCTAGTGGACAATTTAAATTTGTTGCAGAAATTTCTTGGTGCGACAATTGAGTATTCATTGAAACGTCTTTCAATGGGTTGTGATTGGAGTATGCCCTTGAGGGTAGCTCGAATATTTCTTGGAAGGATAGGATGGAGGCGGTGCTTGAAGATAATGGACTGAAGGAGTTCATCGCTAGCAATGTTCCTAAGCCTACTTCTAGCGATGCTGCAGTACTTGACGCATGGCAAAAGAAGGTAGCGAAGACAAAAATAATTCTGTTGGAAGGTGTGAAAGACCATATTGTGTGAAGCCTTCATGGGAAAGCCACTGCATTTGCAATGTGGAAGGCTTTGACAGATATTTTCCAAAGCAACAACGACCATAGGAAGTTGGTGTTGAAAGACAAGCTCAGACAAATCAAAATGGAGAAGGGTGACAGTATTCCAAAATATCTCACGAAGTTTTTCCAATGTAGGGATGAGCTGGGGAGTGTGGGGATTACAATAGCGGATGGTGTGAGCTTGGATCTCCTTGGGCTTTTGAAGAGTTGGTATAGCTACGAATACTTTGTCAATGGATGGGAGAAACTGTCAGATTGGGAGCGAATTTGGTCGGATCTTGTGCAGGAGGAGATAAGGTGAAATAATAGGGATGGCTCTTCATTGAAGAATGATGATGATGAGAATTGCGCTTTGGCTGCCAAAGAAATGAGAGGGAAGGGGAAGAAATCCCATCCAAAATCCGAGGCTAAAGGCAAGAAGCTGGATTTGTCCAAAGTGAAGTGTTTTCATTGTAACGAACATGGGCATCTCGTTACTAACTGCCCACAGAAAAAGAAGAACAAGAAGGTTGCTGGAGCTGCAACAGGTGAGGCCTTAGCCTTGCAATCTGAACTTGATTTCTCTTTGATCGCATGCTTGGTTTCAAGTGCAATGGGATCGGTCTGGTATCTTGATAGTGGTGCTTCCTTCCATATGACGGGAGACAATGAGTTTTTTAGTGACTTGGAGGAGAAGGATCTCCAAATGAATATAGAGATGGGCGACGATGGTAGATACAGTGCGACCGAAATTGGAACCATTACCTTTGAGAGGGAGTCAGGCAAACCATTTCTGTTGAAATATTTTATGCATGTTCTAGGTCTGAAGAAGAACTTGGTCTCGGTCGCTATATTGTAGGACAGAGGTTATGACGTTGTTTTCAACGAGGGAAAATATTTCCTGCGACATAAAAAATGAGTCAAACCAAGATGATAGGGATTCAAGTTAAGAATCTCTACAAGCTGGGGGTAGATGGATGCGCTGCAATTATGGGAAAAGCATAATAAGTGGTGAGCTGGGATGAGGGCGAATTATGGCACAGGAGATTGGGCCATCTTCACCATGGTGCCTTGAAGATTTTGCAGTATATTTCTACTGGACTTCCCAAGGGTACTCTTGTGCAGTCAAATCAGTGCAAGGGATGTACTATGGGTAAGTTTGTGAAGACCACCTTTCATAAGAAGGAGAACTGTGCTTCAGTGATCTTGGAGAGAATTCACACAGATGTGTGTGGACCTTTCTCGGTTTCTTCTACAACAAAACACAGGTATTATGTTATATTTGTTGATGCATATTCTCATAGACGTTGGATCTTCTTCATGTAGAAGAAGAGAGAAACATTCTCAAAGTTCCGTGAGTTTAAAGCATTGGTGGAGAAGGAGTCGGGGAATCAAGTGAAGGCTCTACCGAGCGATAATGGTGGTGAATATATCTCAAATGAATTCAAAGAATTCTATAGCAAAGAAGGAATTCAAAGAGAACTCATAGTGCCTCATAACCCACAATATAATGGGGTTGCGGAGAGGAAGAACTGAACGATCGTGGGTGCTGCATGACCAGGGCCTATCGATTCACTTGTGGGAGGAAGCATGAAACACTGATAAGAAGCCTAATATTTCTCATATAAGGGTTTTTGGCTCATCTGTTTACATTCATGTGACAAAGGATGCCAGGAAGAAGCTAGATCCAACTGCAGAAGTTGGGATATTTGTGGAGTACACAGAAATACCCCATAATTATTGTGTGTATTTTCCAAACAGTCGGATGATTGTGGTGCGACGGGATATAAAATTCAATGAGGTGAAAGCCATGAAGTTTTCGCTTGAGAGGGAGCTACACTTGCATGCAGAGGAGGAGCTACTTGTTCCCAAAGATGAGCCTCTAGATGTGGATCAGCCACAGGAGGAGATTCATGGAGTGGAGGAGTCCACTCATGCAGAACCAAACATCAGAACAGGCAGAAAGCGTGCCACAGAAGCTGAGAGACTAAAGCTTAATGTGGCATAGAATGTAGGAGTCCCTACATCACAGCGCAGATAGAGACGGTCACCTAACCAATTTACTGGATACATGGCTCTTATGAGCAAGTGTATCGTGATAGAGCCATCTTATTTTGAAGAAGCAGTGCAGGAGCCCACATGGGTAGATGCCATGGTGGAGGAGTATGACTCCATTGTTAGAAACAATGCTTGGGAGATTGTTCCAAGGCCAGTGGGTAAATCAGTTGTAGGATCAAGATGGATCTACAAGGTAAAGCAAGCTGCTTATGGGAGTGTCGAGAAGTATAAGGCAAGATTTGTTTCCCGGGGCTTCTCACATATCGAGGGGATTGAATATGAAGAAACCTTTGCACCTATCGCATGGTATTCTTCCATATGGACCATCCTTGCTCTCTCAGCGCAGATGGGTTGGCACATTCATCAGATGGATGTGAAGACTGTGTTCCTTAACTGGATCATTGAGGAAGAGGTGTACATTGAGCAGCCTGAAGGATTTGAGATCTTCTGCAGCGAGTCACATGTGTGCAGACTCAAAAGAGCGTTGTATGGGTTGAAGAAAATACCACGTGCTTGGTACACACAGATCGAAAGCTATTTCACTGGACTTGGCTTCACCAAGAGTGAGGCGGATGCAAACCTGTACCAAATTGTGGTGGAGGGTAAGATTTTAATCATTTTTCTTTATGTTGATGATTTAATACTAACGAGTGATGAGAATTTGATACACTCATGCAAGGTTGATCTTGCAAAGGAGTTTGAGATGAAATATTTGGGCCTCCATTATTTCCTTGGATTGGAAATATGGCAGCGAGAAGGTGGTTTGTTTGTGTCTCAAGGCAAGTATGCTTAGGAGATACTTGGTAAGTTTCACATGGAGGACTGCAAGCCCATGGACACTCCTCTTATAGGAAATTGGAGGAAAGAGGATGCTACATCGGCAGAGGTAGTGGATGCCACTGTTTATTGATAGTTGGTGGGTTCACTCATGTATTTATTTAATACAAGACCGGACATATGCTATGTAGTGAACCAGCTTAGTCAAGCGATGGTTAAGCCTACCAAGCTCTTTTGGAAGGTAGGCAAGCATGTCCTGAGGTATCTCAGGGGCACATCTGAGTATGGCTTATGGTACGTACAGACAGATGAGGTGAAGTTGCATGGCTTCACGGATGTAGATTGGGCAGGCAACAAAATGGACAGAAAGAGCACATCAGGAGGGGTTTTCAGTATCGGATCTACAACAATTTCTTGGTACAACAGGAAAAAAAGATCCGTGGCACTCAGTTCAGCGGAAGCAGAATACATGGCAGAAAGTCAAGCTGCATGTGAGGTTATCTGGATGAGGAAGATCCTGGTCGGTTTGTTTGGTTCTCATTTAGATCCTACAATGATACACTGTGATAATAAAAGTTGCATTAAACTCTTGATTAATCCTATGTTTCATGATAGATATAAACATATTGATATCTGGTATCATCATATCATAGATTGCGTGCAGCGGAAGATCATGTTACTTCAGTACATTCCTACGAAAGATCAGGATGCAGATATTCTGACGAAGGCGCTCAGCAGGAGAAAATTCGAATACCATAGAGGAAAGATCGGGGTGAAGGATAATCCCTATCTTGTTGAGAGGGAGTGTTGAGATTCAACAAGATGAAGAGCTTAGTGAAAAGTAAGCACCTTCACTAAGTGGGGCCCGCAGGCTATTTTTAGGTGTATGTCTATTTTTAGACATGGTGAGAATATTCTATAAGTTGCAGGATGCTATTTGTAGATGGTTGATCAAATGTGAAAAATATATGGAATTCTATTTTTAGAATATTTGGTGAAGTCTATTTATAGATCGTCAATCTAAAAATAGGTGCATGTCGATTATTATTAGCCCTTAATAATAATCTGACAATAAATATCAACTTATTCTCTTGGAGCACTTTATTTCAGTGAACTGATTTGGAAAATCAGTGGGTTGAAGGAATTACACAATTCCTAGGGTGGTTGGTGACTCATGCATGGAGGACTCAATTAGAAATGAAGTGGAAAAGTTATGAAAGAGTTGGAAGAGTAGTTATAGGAGTTGTTATTTAGTTTAACTCAGTTAAGTGAGTTAAACTCAGTTGAGCTAGTTGTATCTAGTCTAACTAAAAGATACACTAGTGAGAGTTTACTAAATTAATTATTTAATTGATTCATAACTAGAGACTCACTTAAATCTGAACAAATACATCAATTAACTACTTGCATGTCAGTTCCAATGGAGATCCAGTGGAGAGATAGGTGAAAGGGTGAGATGGACTATCTGTTGTGACTATAGTGATGCATTCAATGCATCTGACACACATTGGAGATGCCAATGAGGATTGCCCAGTAAAGGCAAGGCCAATTCGAATTCATTCAGGGGTCTTCTTCAGCAAGGATTGTGTAGTGGAGGCAGGCTATCAGGAGGCAAGAAATTGGTGCTTAGATATGCAAATTTCTGCATGACAGTGTGCAATGATTGTTGATTGTACTGAGAGCTTGATGTACTACGCTTTTCATGGGATTATTACATGATCCATTGATATACATAATATATGATAGTTGGGGTTTTTAGCTTTAATCCTTCCTATTAAACAACTATGTTTATGTGCGATTGATTTTCTTCACATGTGTTTGTAATTGGTGATTTAATTTCCTCAGAGAATTAAGTGGAAGGATTATGTATTTAACATAATATTAATTTGTTAGATTAGGAGGATCTGGTAATACATCAGTATTAATAAATTTCTACACAAAAATCCTCCCCTTTGTCATTGATGGAAATATCTTTCCCTTCCAACACTTTCTCCCCCTTTGACATCATTGTGAAACGGGGTGGTGAAGTGCTCCCCCTATCATGCTACTTCATGCTGCTTCTTTTCATCATATTTTCTTCATCAATAGTAGTTATTCATAGGAATGCTTCTCCCCTTTTCATGGTGCTCTTCCTTTTGGTAATGTGGTTCATGATAGATGAATTTACATTTCTTCATGTGATGAACCAACTCCCCCTACTTGCATAAACTCCTCTAGCTCTTCTTTTTGCTCAAGAAAGAAAGCTTGTTTCCTGGTGATTAAGCAGAAGACATCTTCAAAATTTCATGATTTTATTCAATGGAGTTACTCCTGAGATATTGTCTATCAAGATTGTTCATGTGTGACTCATCAAGGATTTCTTCACGGATAACATCTGCAAGAATGGTTAAGAATCACAAGTTCCCCCTAACAGAATGCATAGTCTCCTTTGTGGCAGAGTCATCACCAAAACTTGGAATATCATATTTGCCAAGGATGTCATCATCAAATCAACAACATGTGTTGTTGGCTTGAGTGTGTAAGAGACTTTCTGATCCAATTTTCTTCCTTCTCCATACTTGTGTAACTTTCTTTTCTGTCTTGTTTATCATGGTTTTAGCTTGTTTAGGGGCCTAAGTGAAGTTAAAATCATGAGCCATATGTCCAATGTTACGGAAATTGAAGCACTCCATCTTGTTCATGAATGAGAGATCATGACTTAATTTTGTAAAATTTCTTCTAGAAGATTGACAGGGACCTTTATATTTGTCTTTGTGATATGCCCTACAATATTTTTCCACGTGCCCGAAGTTTTTACAAGAATAGTTATAACCAAGAAATATACTTTGGTACCTGGGAAATGAAGAGTTCCTTGAAGTACTTCTGAAGTATTTTTGCCTTGGGATTCCTTGATGATATTCATTTCCTTTTGTATTCTTGACACCATATTCAAGTCTCCTTGAACTATGGTTTCTTCTAATGTCATCTTGACTCTTGCCTTTGCTAGAACTAGGAGTATCATTTCTTCCTGGCTTCCTCAAATCCTTGTTGTTTGAAGCATTATCATTCTTGCTTGAGGGTTCACCTGCATAGCCAAGACTTGATTTATCAAGAGGAGATATTTGATGTCTTAGTATTTCATCTAGGGTTTGAGATATTTTCAAGTTCTTATTTATCAAGACAACTTCTTTTTTAAGAGTGACAATTTCTCCTTTCAATTTTTCACAATCTTCATCTTTCATGACTAGTTTTTTCTTAATTTCTTCCATCATCCTTGTTGATTCGTCTGCTTCGATTTTAAGGGAGATGATATTTTATTTCATTATGAATATTTATTCATTCTCCTTTTATAGACTACTCTTCATTTCTTCTTTAATTCTTTTAGCTTCATGTGTTTCCACCTTGAGAACATTGATGTCTGATTTTAGTTTGAAGATTTCTTCATCCTTTTTTTCTAGTTGGCATATCATGGTGTTTATCTAATTCTCTACTTCATCAACTTGTCATTATATGAATATGAAAGTTTCCATCACCTTCTCGGCTCCTTGTTCTTGTTTCCTTGCTTCTTCTAGTTGAGGCCTAAGAAAGGATACCTCTTCCTTGTATTGACCAATCTTTGCTTCAAATTTGTTCAAGCTCTTAAGTCTTTGTTTAAGGTGTCTTGAAAAAGTTTCTTCCCCTTTCTTTTCCTTATCCAATTGATTTGTCATGGATATGACTTCTTCATGATGCTTTCTCTTGTTTTGATGAAATTCCTCCTTAAATTTGGCGAGCTCTTCATCTCTTTCTTGAACTTGAAGCTTGACAGGGTCAAATTTCTGAGGAAATATATCCATGTATTCCTCGAGAATTCATCTATAAATGAGACATAGTACATATAATTTCCCAGTGATGGAATCGACATAGGTCCAAACACATCATTGTGCATAAGCTCTAATATCCCTTTCGCCCTCTTAACACCTGAGGGGAAACTCACCTTATTGTGCTTCCTAGATACACAATGTTCACACAAATTGAAATCCAGAGAGAAATTATACATACCTTCTACCATACCATTACCATGTCATATTCGAAGGCCCTTCTTTCCAATATTCCAATCCTTTGATGCCATACAATGGCATTTTCTCTAGAGCCCACTATATTTTCGGCTCCACTTTCAGGAACCACAGACTCAGTTGCACCCATCAATAACAATGCTACTTAGAATTTTGTACATATTTCCAATCTAAAATCCTCGCATCAATATGAAAAACACCAAGAAGTGTTCTAAACCTTCCACCTTGCAAATCCAACTTGACTTTTCTGCATCCAATAATTATGGCCTTCCTTTCATCCCTAAGAATATATCACCACCATCATATTTCTCATTCTCGTAGAACTCCCTATAGGGATTGAAGTGAAAGGATGAACCTAAGTCAATCAACCATGCCTCATGTGTTAATCTAGATTGTTATTGATGGAAATATGGCAATAGGATGCTAGATGGATGATGGAAGACTACTTGAAGACATGATGCTTCATATGATTAATGAAATATAACTATGGCATGGTGAATTGATGAAATTATAACCCTATGTTGGAGAAGTAAAAAATCAAACCATAAAGAAGCCCAACTCTCGAAGGCATTCTACCATACCTCCATTTCTGCACCAATAAATGACTAGTCACATTAAAAAATATTTTTCACTACATTAGAGGAAGAATTTCTCTATGAGACCTTCACCATCCTATAGATCATATTTTTATCTTTCTAATGGGCTATCACTTGGCCTGAAACCCCAAGTATTCTAAGAAATATGAATTTTTCAAGTTAAGGAAATCTGTCTGGTCACTAAGTTGACCTAAACCTCTTCTTAGGTCAGTCTGCCCTAAGAAGACATGTCATTTTGTTTAAGCACAAGAATGAATCGTATAAATAGAGTGTTGAACCTTAATTTTTGATCATCAGTTCAATCAACACTTGGAAGACAACGAGCTACAGGTTCACATCTCATGAACCTTTAGGAAGAAGAACACAAGATCAAGTAATATATCTCAGTATCTAGCTCAATTTAGTGGACTTTCTCTCGGTCTTCATTACAGGATAATTACAAAAAACAAGATAGGGTTTGTATATATAACTTCGGGTTGAGGGTGTTATTCCTGTTCTCGTTGGACTGTGGCAGCCTACCTTCGTTAGACTGAAGAATTTCAAACTGTGCATCATCATTACCTTCGGACTGTGAATAATCATTTATTTCGGACTGTGTCTTCATTAAACTGTGGCTATATATATATTTTTGGATTGTGCCTTATATATTGTGTTTACTATTCTGATTGGTCAGCTCTTTGCTCGGATTGTGTATCATTACTTTCGTTTGACTGTGAAGCTTTAGGCTGTGGTGTTCACTTGTATTTCGGAATGTGAAAAATTGTTGAATTGTGGGTACTATCCTATTTCAGACTGTGTCTACAACTTGGATTGGGCAGCTCTTTTGGACTGGTGGTTATATCGTAATCAATAAGAGTTGGATATTTGTAGTATCATCTGAACAGTGACACAATTATCCTCCCTTAGACAGTGAATAACTCTTGGATTGAAAAAGTAAAGCTCAGCAATAATGTCAACACAGTGAAGCAAGGAGATCATGCAGTGAAGTCAATATAAGCAATTTTGGAGCTGATTGTACAGTGAAGAATATGTCGAGGACATTAAAGTAAGTACTATTATCATTCTCTATCAAAATAAGCAAAGAAGGATTGGTGTCCTTGGGGTAGGTGCCCCTAAACTCAAGTTTGGTGCCTTGGTGAAGATAGGGTCGAATCCCTAGAGGTCGGAGTCTCATCAAAGTCCAAGTTGGTGCTTGGCAATAGGTTGGTGCATGTTTCATTAAAAGGGTTGGTGCCATTCTCTCATCTATTGTATACTATTATTAAAAAAGGGATTGAAGTTCTCTTTAATTCTTAATATCATTATTATATATATCTCTTCTGTATTTAATTGTGAAGAATCTAATTGAAAAAAAAAATTAAGCAATTGAAAATAAATAATGATTCACCCCCCTCTCAATATTTCCAACAATTGGTATCAGAGCCAACTTCTTCATTATCAGCCTAACAGCTGGAAGAAGGATTCTCAGGCACAATGAGGAACATGGAAACAACAGGGAAACTACCTATCTTTGATGGAACAAATTTTAGTTTATGGAAAAAGAGGATGTCCTACTATCTAATATCTCTTGGCCCTGAAGTATGGCACTCTGTTTTGGATGGATACAAAGATCCCGTCGGTCTTCCAACTAATCTAGATGAAAGAAAAGCCTACATTGCTAATGCCAAAGCTTTAAATTCCACCACTAGTGGAATTACTGATTCCAAATTTACGAAAGTCATGAATTGTGACTCACCCAAAGAATTATGGGATAAATTTGTTTCACTATATGATGGGGACTCAAAATTTAAGAAGGCAAAGCTTCAAACCTATAGAAGACAATTTGAGAGTATGAAAATGGATGATGAAGAAGATACTGCATCATACTTCCTCAGAGTAGCTGAAGTGGTTAACTCTCTTAAAGGACTAGGGGAAAATATTGAAGAAAGCACCATAGTTCAAAAAATCCTGAGATCACTTCCTGACAGATTCGACTCCAAAGTAAAATCCATAGAAGAAATGAAGGACCTAGATACTCTCAAGATGGATGAACTTCATGGAATTCTTATTTCCTATGAGATGAGGAAAGGGATCCCAAATTTCAAAGAAGAAGCTTTTAAAGCCTCAAAATCTACTAAAGAAGGAAAAGGATGGAATTACAACAACGATGAATCAGATACTAAAAATGAGTTAGCTCAATTTGTATGAAGACTAAAAAGGAGATCTACGCTAAAAGGTAAGTACCCTCTTATTTGTTTCAATTGTGGAAGAATAGGTCATTACGCTGCAAAATGTCCTCATAAACATGATAGTGATGAAGAAAAGGACTCTAAAAGAATGATGCACAAGAAGAAAGGGTTTAATAAGAAGAAATTCTTCTCTAAACAAGATGAGTCTGATGAAGATGAATTAGTATTCATAAAGAGGAAATCAACTAGAAATGTGCATCAGTACAAAGAAAGTGATGACGAATCAGATGAGGAAAGTAATTATGTTGGAAGCAAAGAAACTTTATTCATGGCATTTACAAATGATGATGACTCATAAATAGAAGATGAAAGAAACATGGATAGTTTTCTAATAAGTTCCATTGAAGAAAATGAGAATCTACAAAAGAAGATAATTTCTCTCAAAATAGAAAGAGAGGAAGAAAAAAGAAAGGAATACTTTTTAATATACTGCTATGAAAAATGATATCCTTGAAAATGAAGCCTCAATAGTGTCCCTAAGAAAGGAATTGGGGAAAATCAAAAGGAGTTGGAAAAGCTCTCTAGCTCTTGACAACATTCTTAACAATCAAAGACCTCAACATGACAAGTCTGGAATTGGTTTCAAAAGAGAATCATCAAGTACGAAAAATAATGCTAGGAATTACACTAATGTACTCTCTTGCCATCCAAAAGAAGAAAAATCATCTCAGGAAAAAGGTCACATCTCAAAAACAAGATTTGAAAGAGCAACTCCAAGGAAGAATGTTCATTCAAGCTATGGATACTATAACAAGTATCAAACTATTTTTCTTGGGCATTGTTTCAATTGTAAAAATTTTGGGCATCATGCTAAGCATTCCAAGGCTCATAAGAATGAAGCACCAAGATTGAATAATCAACCAAACCAACTGCATGGGCCTAAAAAGAAAGAAAATATCAAGACTTACAATTCCTTTGATCCTTTGGCTAAGTTTGATCCGTATTTCTCATTATGTGATGATTATGATCATAATGAACAAAATTTCCCTCTCAAAAGGGAAAAATCTCAAAACTGATAAATGTGGCCTAGCTCTATGTGCTCATAGTGAATAAAATCATTGGTTCATGGATAGTGGATGCTCGAGACATATGACAGGTGACCAAAAGAAGTTTATCTCATTAAACAAGAAAAATGGAAATGTATCCTTTGGAAGTGGATCTGCTAAAATCACTCAGAAAGATGGACTGCCATCTCATTAAATGGACTAGAAAGGCCTAAAAATACCTTGCTGGTAGAAGGGCTCAAACACATTCTCTTAAGTGTCAGCCAGATTTGTGACCAAGGACATAATGTTGTTTTTAGTACAAAAAATTGTGAAATAAGAGACTCGTCCTCAGGAGAGCTTGTGGTGAAAGGAGTAAGAACACCAGATAATGTTTACATTCTCAGTAGAATCCAAGAAGATAAATGTTACTTAAGTCAAATAGATGAAAGTTGGTTATGGCACAAGCAATTGGGGCATACAAGTTTTGACAACCTAGTCAGCATCAGCAAAAATAATGCAGTAAGGGAAATTCCAAAAATGTGCAAACCAAATCAAGTTGTATGTGGCCCATGCTAATATGGAAAGCAAACCAAAACTAGCCACAAAACCAAGGAGTTCTCAACATCAAAACCTTTGGAAATCATTCATGCAGATTTGTGTGGGCCAACTAGAACTCCAGCTCTTCAAGGTGAAAGGTATTTTTCTCTATTTTTTTTATGACTATACTAGAATGATGTGGATATATTTCATAAAATATAAATCCGAATCATTTGAGTGTTTTAAGAATCTTAAAGCTCTCATTGAAAATGAAAAAGATTCTAAGATTAAATGTATTAGAACGAATAGAGGAGAAGAATTCACTTCGAAAGAGTTTGATAAATTATGCAAAGAGCATGGAATCAAAAGAGAACTCTCTACTGCTAGGACACCCCAGCAAAATGGAGTAGTTGAAAGAAGGAACCAAACCATTCAAGAAATGGCTAGGACAATGCTACTAGCAGCTGATTTGCAACCAAAATTCTGGAGAGAAGCAGTTGGCATTGTAGTTTATACCTTAAATAGAACTCATCTGAGACCAAATAATGAAAAGACTCCTTATGAATTATGGAAAGGAAGACCTGCTTCGGTAAAATATTTTAGAATATTTGGAAGAAAATGTTTCATAAAAATAAATGATGACTCACCAGGTAAATTTGATTCTAGAACTGAAGAAGGAATATTTCTTGGATACTCCACTAGGAGCAAAACTTACAAATGTTACAACAATCATCTACGAAGAATAGTGTAAAGCATTAATGTGAATATTGATGAAGGCCTTCTAGAAAAAAAGAATTGAAGATCATGAAGTTGAGCCTTTCTTTGAACAAAGTGAAGAAGAAGAACCTGAAAGAGAAGAGGAGAATGAAGAATCTCAAAGTGAACCTCAAAATTAATCTTCACAAACTCCCTCCAAGATCAAGTTTGTTCAAAGATATCATCCAGAGGAACAAGTCATCAGAAATATAGATGAAGGAATCCAAACTCGAAGAAGAATGATAAGCACCCCAAGAAAAATGATGTGGCTCTATTATCTTTAATAGAACCTGAAATTTTTTCTCAAGCAAACAAAGATCCTTATTGGATAAAGGCCATGGAAGAAGAAATGTCTCAAATAAAAAAAAATGAGACTTGGGAACTAGTACCTCACCCAAAAGATAAAAATATAATTGGAACAAAATGGGTATTCAAAAACAAGATGAATGAAGATGGACAAATCATTAGAAATAAAGCCAGACTTGTCTGCAAAGGATGCTCGCAAATCGAAGGAATTGACTTCAAAGAAACCTTTGCACCAGTAGCTCGAATGGAAGCCATAAGAATGCTTTTAGCATTTACTTGCTCAAAAGGATTAAAGGTTTATCAAATGGATGTAAAATCAACATTCCTGAATGGAGATCTCAAGGAAGAAGTTTACATGGAGCAACCATAAGGATTTTATCTTACTGAAGGAAAAGACTTTGTATGCAAACTAAAAAAGTCCTTGTATGGATTGAAACAAGCCCCTAGAGCATGGTATGCTAAGTTGGATCACTATCTGCAATAAGAAGGTTTCAAAAAGGGAGTGGCATGTAGAAATATCTACATGAAGATGGATAAGGGAAAACTTTTGATCACTCTTGTTTACGTTGATGATCTAATATTTTCTATCATTAATGAAGAAATGAGCCATGAATTTGCTCTAAATATGTCCAAAAAATTCGAGATGTCAATGATCGGTGAGTTTTCTTACTTTATTGGGCTACAAAAATCTCAAACTTCTGCAGGCATGTTTATATCTCAGGAAAAATATCTTAAAGACATGCTCAAAAGATATGGGATGGAAGATTGTGAACCTATGAGCACACCAATGACCACAGATTGTAAATTAAGCAAAGACGATGACACCCCTCAAATAGATGCAACTCTTTACAGGTCAATAATTGGAGCTCTCCTATACTTAACCACTACAAGACCATATATTATGCAAGCAGTAGGAATGGTAGCAAGATTTCAGTCAAGTCGTAAACAATCCCATCTAGCAACTGTGAAAATAATTCTCAAATATTTGAAAGGAATGACTAATTTTGGTCTTTGGTATCCTAAGAGTTCAACTCTTATTGTGACAACTTATTCTGATGTTGATTGGGCCGGAAGCGTAGATGATCGTAAAAGCACCAATGGAAATGCATTCTTTATGGGAGATTGTATTGTATCTTGGCTCAACAAAAATAAATCATCTATATCCCTTTCTACAGCTGAAGCCGAATATATAGTTGTTGCTGATTGTTGTACACAAATTCTATGGATGATGGAAGCCTTGAAGGATGTCAACATAGAAACTAAGCAACCGATTACTATTCTTTGTGACAATACTAGCACCATCAGTCTTTCAAAGAATACAGTAATTCACTCAAGAACCAAACATATTCCAATCAAATACCACTTTCTCCATGAAAAAGTTGTTGAAAACAATATCAGGTTGGAATACGTCAATACAAAAGAGAAAATTGCTGATATCTTTACAAAACCCCTTACACGAGAAGCATTCGAGTATCTTCCCCAAAAGATGGGTGTCATTGCTCTTGCATCACATTAAAAAGAAACCAAGAAAAGGAGCAACATGTCTAGGGGAGTACATTGGCACCCCATTTTCCATTGATGTCAAAGGGGGATAAAAAGGTGGAATATTTCCATCAATGACAAAGGGGAAGATTGTTAATCTAGATTGTTATTGATGGAAATATGGCAATAGGATGCTAGATGGATGATGGAAGACTAATTGAAGACATGATGCTTCATATGATTAATGAAATATCACTATGGCATGGTGAATTGATGACATTATAACCCTATGTTGGAGAAGGAAAAAATCAAACCATAAAGAAGCCCAACTCTCGAAGGCATTCTACCCTACCTCCATTTCTGCACCAATAAATGACTAGTCACATTAAAAAATATTTTTCACTACCTTAGAGGAAGAATTTCTCTATGACACCTTCACCATCCTCTAGAGCATATTTTTAGCTTTCTAATGAGCTATCACTTGGCCTGAAACTCCAAGTATTCTAAGAAATATGATTTTTTCAAGTTAAGGAAATCTGTCTGGTCACTAAGCTGACCTAAACCTCTTCTCAAGTCGGTATGACCTACGAAGACATGTCCTTTTGTTTAAGCACAAGAATGAACCGTATAAATAGAGTGTTGAACCTTCATTTTTTATCATTAGTTCAATCAACACTTGGAAGACAACGAGCTATAGGTTCACATCTCATGAACCTTTAGGAAGAAGAACACAAGATCAAGTAATACATCTCGATATCTAGCTCAGTTTAGTGGACTGTCTCTCGGTCTTCATTACAGGATTATTACAGCAAAAAATATAGGGTTTGTATCTACAAATTCGGGTTGAGGGTGCTATTCCTGTTCTCGTTGGACTGTGGAAGCCTACCTTCGTTGGACTGAAGAATTTCAGAGTGTGCATCATCATTACCTTCGGACTGTGAATAATCATTTATTTCGGACTGTGTCTTCATTTAATTGTGGCTATATATATATTTTCGAACTGTGCCTTATATATTGTGTTTACTATTCCGATTGGTCAGATCTCTGCTCGGATTGTGTATCATTACTTTCGTTTGACTGTGAAGCTTCAGGATGTGGTGTTCACTTGTATTTAAAACTGTTGAACTGTGGGTACTATCCTATTTCAGACTGTGTCTACAACTTGGATTGGGTAGCTCTTTCGGACTGGTGGTTATATCGTAATCAATAAGAGTTGGATATTTGTAGTATCATCTGAATAGTGACACAGTGATCCTCCCTTAGACAGTGAAGAACTCTTGGATTGAAAAATTAAAGCTCAGCAATAATGTCAACACAGTGAAGCAAGGAGATCATGCAGTGAAGTCAATATAAGCAGTTTTGGAGCTGATTGTACAGTGAAGAATATGTCGAGGACATTCAAGTAAGTAATATTATCATTCTCTATAAAAAGAAGCAAATAAGGATTTTTGTCCTTGGGGTAGGTGCCCCTAAACTCAAGGTTGGTGCCTTGATGAAGGTAGGGTCGAAGCCTTAAAGGTCGGAGCCTCATCAAAGTCCAATTTGGTGCTTGGAAACAGGTTGGTGATTGTTTCATTAAAAGGGTTGGTGCCCTTCTCTCATATATTGTATACTATTATTAAAAAAGGGATTGAAGTTCTCTTTAATTCTTAATATCATTATTATATATATATCTCTGTCTTTAATTGTGAAGAATCTAACTGGAAAAAATTAAACAATTGAAAAGAAATACTGATTCACCCCCCTCTCAGTATTTCCAACATCATGATCTACATGTGTCCTTAAAGAAGAAGCCAAGTACACATCCCCACCTTCATCTGAGGTGGTTTTTGCCTCTGTAGAAGGAGCAACATAATATCCCTCTCCTTTCTTAGGAGCTTTAGATCTACATTCCTTTTTGTAGTGCCCTTCCTACCTGCATTTCCAACACACCTTTAAAGGTTTTCCTGGGGATTTATATCTCCCTCTATATTTATATCTCCCACTTGAGGACTTATTTCTGTTTGTATTTTGCGATTATCCTCTTACTGATAAGACATCTCCATTCTGGATCTCCATATTTTCCCATCTCATCTCCTTTGACAACAAGGATGAGACTATTTCATCAAACTTAAAGGTAGTTGTATTGATACCTATTGCAACAACTAGACTATCCCATGAATCTGGTAGAGAACATAGAAAATGGATGCACTTATCTTCGTCTAAAATTTTTATATCAACAAATAACAACTGGCTTATCACAATATTAAATGAATTCATATGCTTTGTCATTAAGTCTCCATCCTTCATCCTCAGGTTATACAAATTTTTGTACAAGAACAACTTGTTCAACAAAGACTTAGATTGGTACAAATTACATAACTTTTCCTACAAAGCCTTTTTCATAGCTTCTTATGATACATTCAACAATACTGAATATGAGAGACACAATCATATTGTGCTATTCTCCTTCCAATCTAAATTTTACCAGTCTTCTGCCTACGTTCCTATTGGTTTTATTCTTGGATCTACATCAATCCAATGATCTCGGTCCACCAACAAATCCTCCATATTGAGCTTCCACAGCTCAAAACTCTGACCATTAAATTTCTTGATCTCTATCTTTCCATTTTTCGCTATCTTATTTTACCGCAAGAATCTATCCCGCAGATCTCCCACTAAATAGTCTACCATAGGTCTGAGAAAAATGCCTCAATAGCAAAGGCATCTCCTTCAATCTAAAATAGCTCTGATAACAAATGTAGGTTTTAATCCTGTATAGAAATTATTTGCAAAAAAAGTCTTAAAATAGAAAAAAGTGGCGAGAACATAAAACAAATATTCACAGAGGTTTTCTCCTAGATCCAAAAACCGGGACTACCCGATTTATTTTCATTATATTAATTTCAATTTTACAATACATATATATACGTGTTGAAGCATTCATAAACCCCAATCCATAACCCTAGATTAAAACATAATTGTATTTTACTTGACTGGATCTACAAAATACCATGGGAAGAAAATAATCGTGCCCAAAACAAACTGCAAAACCCATGAACAAAACCATGGGTAGGTTTGTACACCATCTTTGGGTCTGCCCCCCATCCTTGGGTCCACATAAAAAAAAAAATCTTGGGGCACTGCACGACGTTCCGAGCAACGCCCCATAAAATAATAATAGTAATTATTATTATTATTCAGATTCAAGGACGGTGGGTGGACCTACCCATGGTTTTCAACATGATGGTTTTTCCCATGGTATTTTCTAGATCATGTCAAGGGAACTAAAATTATGTTCTAATCCATGGTTAATGGATTTGGGGTTTTTGAATTCTTTGACATGTATATAATGTATTGTAAGATTGAAAGGAATATAAAAATAAATTTGGTTTTCTCGATTTTGGGTTCTAGGAGAAAAATATTTGTGCATATTTTATCATATCACCATTGTATATTTTTCTATTTTTAAGAATTCATTTGTAGGTAATTTTTGTACAGGTTTGTTGTACGGATTAATCCCTCTTGCGGACAAGAGAGATCTCCCTAGTATTCTACAAATAGCTAGAAACAAACATCCATTTGGAAACCCTTTTCTGTAGACTAATTTCAATTCAGAAATATTATAAACAAAGAAAGAGGACATGCCCCTACCTTGAAATCCAATGTTCAATGCAGTCTTTTATCTAGTCGCTCCAAAGAGGCTTCTCCAGTAAGTAGAACCTGCAATCAAAGATAGAAAAAAGAATCAAAGCACCTGAAACATATAATAATCAAGAAAAACTAATCCAACTTAGTGATCAAGGAGTCTAAGTATTGATGTTATTCAATAAGCACAAGAAAAAATCAATGAGAATAAGAGATCCATATGTATTATCTTAAATGAAAAGAGTAAATTTACAACCTGATGCCTTGATGTCGTACAAGTTTCTCTCGGCGTCCTGAACAATCGTTCCTCCTTTAGTTTGACAAGCCTTCCTCTCTGAATACCAACATGGAGTTATGGACATAAAGGTGTGATAATTCTCATGCCAACAACAACTAGTGTAGAGAGTATGCTCTCTTAGGAATTTCTTTAGCAACTACCATATACAAGCTACCCTTGAGACTGAAACATGAGCTCAATTTATAGGGAAATGGAGGTAGTTTTAGTTCCATGAAGAGGGGGATGGATTCCTCTCATGAAGGGATTTGAACTCCATGGACCAAGGGTTAAGCTCTATGACTGGAGGGATAAATCTGCATGAGTGGAGGGATAAAGATCGAATTGATCATGCCTCTAGAAGCTTCCAGTTGGGAGAATATTCGACTAGATGGGCTTCTAGAATTTAATTTTTCATTTATTTGAATTTTTACGGGGGTCCGTAGGTTTTATTAGCAGAATGTGCGGGAGCTGCTGTAGGCTATAGAAAAAGTATCCGTGAACCCACAAGAAAAGGCTAGAGAAAGTGTGAAGGTAGACTTTTAAGGGTTTTAATGGGATTTTCTCTAATTCCAAGACTTGGTTTGGGAACATTAGGGTTTTTGACTTCTAAGGGAGCACAAATATAGGTAGTGATAGACCTAAATGGACAGTCAAATGTCATGGTGACAAAATAACGTGTAACAGATTTCCCCCTAAAGTGCGAAGTCTGAGGTTCTTCTGAAGAGTGAAGTGCTTTATCATTCCGAGGATTGGATTGTGGACACCGATCGAAAACCTATAAAAACATTTAATGCAAGCATATATATATATCATCACTGAGGTATGCATTCCCATACTCAAATCAAAACTAACTAAATTTTCCGGTACAGATATGATTTTAATATTACATCAAAAGTAGACACAGTATGGACACAACCATATGTCATGAGTAGTCTACTGTATCATGAATAATAAAACTCCTCGCAGCCTGGATGGTGGAAACTAGATCCAAGGTCTTTATTTCCACTTCCTGAACTAATACGATTCTATCCATGTGATTGATTATGTCAAAGTCGAACATGGTATAAACCACTTGACTACCAGTCAATGATGTGAACTGTTAACAAGTGTGAGAGAAACCACCAATAATGAAAATGGCTCTCAAAGTACTCAATAAAATCTATGAAGTGTGAATGAATGATTTGCAATTGAACACTCATAGAATCATTCGATCGAAGGTCAATGATGTAACCTTTCGTCGAAGGTGAGAAACCTACCATTAGGGCATGCAAATCCCAAGGTACTGATAGGATTCTAGATCAAATTTCTATATGATGAGCTGTCATCGATAGAAAGTGATCCGTCATAGGAAAACCTATGACACGAAACCATTAGATCAAGTTTTGAAGAAATTTTTGCAAGGACTGACTCAGGGATGGTCAATGCAAATGGAGAAAAATGTTTGCAATGAATGGTTTATTTGAACTGTCTCTTGAACACATAATAACACTGCAGATGGTTTGGCAAGAATCGACCTAAAGCTAATACCCAGAAACTGGCTAAAGACTTTCAATGTGGTTTGATTAACTGTTAGACAAAGGATTTCCCAACCGAGGTACAAGTGTGACAAAGTGTCGTGTTCAAGAATGGCATGCTGCTTTTTAAACAAGGGTGACAACTGGATTATTTTTCTCTCTTTTTCCCCCACCATTACTGGCAAGTACCTCTTTATTTTTGACAAGCTTGAGGAGGATAACATTTTCTTGTTTTTGTAAGCTCATCCTTTGGATGAGTCCATCTTAGTATTAAAATCGAACCCTAAGAAGGAGTGGTTCGGTCCTATTTGTAATCGACAAGTCCTTTACCGTTAAATTTTAACGAGTCTAGTATAGGAGAAACTCAATGTTTTTCAGTTTTAGGGAGTCAGAAGAAAAACATAAGTAAACTCTGTGGTTGTTCTTTTTTGCAATTTTAGTCTCTCAAGCCCGAAAAAGGATAAAATAATACAGGAGAGAATTCTATTGGCCATGATTAGTCAATGTATACCTTTTTCATAAATATTCCATTTTAGTCCGGAAAAGGGGTAAACTTATACTAAAGGGATGACTGTCTTTTCATATTTAGAGAGTCTGAAAAGGGCTTAAAAGAGAACTCTATGGTTTCGATTTTTCATAATTTTCAAGAGTCCGAAAAAGTGATAAAAGTATACTCAGTGTCAAAATAATTCTTTTCACCAAAAAATCTTGTATCCTGCATAAAAACTTAAAAGATTACACATACCTGTTTCCAAGAAGTAAAAATATTGAAAAATAGCCTTTTAAAGTGAAAAATAAGTAAAATATAATATTTTATTCATTCAAAAACTATAAAAAGTAGTTAAAACAAAATCATTTTCACCTTTTGTCTTCAGAGCAGTGAATTGAGAGCTTTTGGAAAAAAAATTTCGGATCTAATATTGGGAAAAATGACCATCCATTCCGTGAATCGTCAGAACCAGGGAATCCACATTATCTTCTTCTTCATTTCTATCTATTTCATTTCTCCTTTTTAGCTTTAATTTCATCTTTTGGGAGGAATTTGTGTTTAAAAATGCACTCTCAGGGGTACGTAGGTCATGCACGCGCTACCTGCAGACCCCGATAATTTTTTAAATAGAAAAATATCAGGTTGCTGCGGTTTTTGTGTGGAGCCCATGTGGACGTCCGCACTGTCTCCTCACAAAAATTGTGGAGGTGCCATGACCGTTTTAAAATTCAAAAATTCTCTTCAAAATGATTCAATTTTTTCACTCAAATGGAATCTAACTTTCAAATGTGTTTATTTGTAGGCTATTCCACCATGTTAAAGTGGAGATAACGTGATCAAAAGGCTATAGACAATGAAGCCATGAATGATCCCGCAATGATGCGTGTGCTAAAAAATTGTGGTTAATATAAGTTCTGGGCCATCCAAGGTATGAAAGCACAAGTAGAGTTGATGACATGGCTAGTAAATACATGATAATTTCAAGACCAATGCTTCATCATCAGTGATCATCGGCTCAAAATTGAGCTCGAGGATATCTATTTCCTCACTGGATTGTCTCACTGGATTGTCTTGGTTTGGAGTTAGACAGGGTGGCCTACCCGTTGCCCGCTACAAACAACAATATTGCAGTGATGAGGCAAATCCAAAGGATAATCACATAGACATTAAAATTATCCCGCGATTAGATCTCAAAGTTATTTCATTTACAGTAACCAGATTGTGTGGGAGTGCAACTCCACATGTAGCTACTAAATCTCAAATGTAGACCATAGTAGAGTGTTTTGGAGGTACCATATTTAACTGGTGCGAAGGGGTATTGGCCAACAAGAAAGGAAAATTAAATAGGGAAAAGAATGCAAAGTTGAAAAAATTTGGTTATAATGCCATTTTGATTTCTTTTGCTTTAGAGAGAATCTCGCGTCTCGCCCCTCAACTGATTCCAACAAATCGTGGGGAACCTCAGGAACCTCGGATGGTATGTTGGGTGGAATTAATGGATCGCCATGGTGGCGATGGAAGTTAAGTGGTTCGGTTCACTCTTACATACTTTATGTGGCTAAGGAATCAATTCTTCACAATCGAAGACTTCCCCTATGCAGGGATAGATTTCAGAGGTGATCCTGAGATGTCTTTGCCTCCAGGGGCATAGTGGGACGAATTAGGTAAGTAAACTATTTTGATGTTTTTAATCTAATTTTTATTTTATTTTTTATCGTCCAATACTGATAATAATAATTAATTGCAGATGTCAATCCACGACGACCAGCTATGCTCCGCCGTCTTGATAGGTGGAAAGCACAACCTATAGCACCACCACAGGATCAGGCAACAGAGATCCTAGCAGATATGTAACACAACTTGGAAAGGATAACCATAGAAATTCCCAAGACAGGGACATATGACATTCCTCTCCGGCTTCAGAGACATGTTATAGGTGTTCCAGGACCGTTTAGGAGATTCCTACACAAGGTGGCGCATTCCATTGTCTATTACCATGATCATCATCATAGATAGTGGATGATCATTGTGGATTGACATGTTTTGTTTTTTGTATCAGTATCTATTAGATCATAAGGGTTTAAACTGATGATCATAGATGATGTAATATTTTTGAAAACAAACCTGTTTATGATATTACTACTTTCTCTAGGTATCTTGTTCAACATGGATCGAATTTTGTTTTGGTTTACTATGTTAATGTTGCAAATGTCTATTTAAAACACAATTAGCTAATGCATCAGCAAATGTGTTTAAATTTATTGAAATGTGTTGATATTCAATATAATCAAATTGTCGTTCCAAGAGACGAACCTTCAAAAATAATCTCAATAGCATTGGATTTTTAATTTCATATACCCTGTTTAAATGTAATACAATGAGTTTTGAATCGAACCTAATGACTGTGCTATATTCTGCAATATTGTTCATTGTTTTTCCAAGGCATACCCCATGCATAGAAACTAACTCATCGATGGGTGAATAGATAACCCAAGCTGCAGAAGAAATATTCTGTGTACTACGATAGGCACCATCAATAAAACCAATGTACGTTTGAAGGGATGTCGACATCTGCAATATCAAGAGTAATAAAGATAAGCAATGGTAGTAGTAACAACAAACGTAAACCAGGCACACTTATCTAATCTAAGGCATGCTATCTAAAAAGTAACTAATGTACAAGTGAGATCTTCACACAAAATTCAAGCATAATATCTCTTAAGATAAAGGTCATTTCTGGGCTTATCTAAAGAGACCCTGTCATAATCAGTCAATTCATAGGCTCCTTTTGCAAGCACACGCTTGAAAATGTAGGGACCATGCCACATCGGTTTGAAATTTCCAACACCTAGCTTATCGTTAGCTTGATCATATACTAAGACTAGGTAACCTTCCAAAAAAACACAAGGGGTAACACTTTGATCATACTGAGCTTTCACACATTTATTATGAGCTTCGGTAGCTAATGCAGCGGTGCGTCGAGTCTCATCTAATTGTGCTAAGTAAAAAAATAAATTTTCCTCTTCAGAGGTAGCTAGTAGTAACTCAATGGCTAATTGGAGTGACGATATTTCTCATTCAATGGGTAACACAGCTTCTAAACCGTAGACCAGTTGAAAAGGAGTGAACCCTGTAGCAGTTTTTGCTAAGGTTTGGTATGCCCATAGTGCCAAAAAATCCATGATATGCCAATTTGATTTGTGATTTTCGATATTCTGTTTAATCATGGTGGTTAAAACCTTGTTGATGGCTTCAACTTGACCATTAGCCTACAGGTAATATGGAGTATAATTATCATGGCACTGGCCAAGTTGATCGGAAAGTTCAGTTATCATTATATTTCGAAAATGACTCCCATGGTCTGTGATAATAGCTTGAGGTACACCGAAACGAGAAATCAAATGATTTAATATGAAGGTAGTCGCAGTTCTTCCATCTGCCACGAATGTATGCATCGCCTCGACCCATTTGGTAAAGTAATCTATAGCGAGAATAATATACCCATGCCCCCCGACCGACTGAGGGTTACATGTAATGAAATTAATGCCCCATTTCGCAAAAGGACCAACATCAATTATTGGGTGAAGAGGAGCTCTAGGCGCACACATATTTTGATAAAAGTTTTGGCAATTGTGGCATTTTCGGACTGCAATAATACAATATTTGAACAATGACGGCCAAAAATAACCAGCGCGCAATATATTTTGGGCCGTGGAAAACATAGACATATGACCACCACACGCTCCAGAGTGGCAATCATTCAAAACCCTTTCAACCTCTTCGTAATTTATATAATGTTGAAAAATAGAATCCACACCACGATGATAAAGTGTGTCCCCAACAATATTGTATTGCTGAGATTGGTAACAGATTCTTCGTCGATTTGAACGTGAAATCTCTGGGCGAAAGGTTTGGGTTTGAAGATATATAATGATATCTCCATACTATGGATCTAATGTATTGATAAGAAACAAAGATTCATCTGCAATGGGATTCTCTATCACTGTTTCTATCTCAGTATTGGGAAAGTCACACATCAGTTCTGCAAACACCAGTGATTTATTTGATTTAGATTTCTCGAATTCCAAATCAAAATGTTGTAGGATGACAATCCATTTAGAGTATTTTCCCCCAAGTAATTGTTTTGTCAAAATATACATCATCGGGTTGCAATTAGATAGCACAATTGTTTTACATAACAATATGTAGTGACGAAATCATTGGACAGCTTGAACTGCTGCCAAGGCCAATTTCTCCACATGCGAATATTTAATTTCCGTCGAGTTAAGATTCCAAATTAAATAATAGATCACATGCTCATTGTGAGATTCATCCTCTTGAACCAAGACCATTCCAATTGTGGAATCAAAGGCAACTAAGTATAAAAAGTAGTCCTGGTGGTAATTGGGTGGATGCAATAACAATGCACGGGTCAACGCGAGTTTTAATGCATCAAAATATCAACCAGCAATCTCATCCCAAATAAAAGGAACACTTTGTTTCAACAACCGGGTAAAAACTTTTGTTAACTCAGAATATTTCGGGATAAACCTATGTAGAAAATTTTCTTTCCCTTGCAAAATTTGGAGTTGGCGAAGTGTGGAAGGAGGAGGTAAATTGATGATGGCCTCAACCTTCGAGGGGTCGACATGAATGAAAGCTTTCGAAACGATGAATCCCAATAATTGTCCTAATTGCACACAAAAAACACATTTGTGCGGGTTCAAACAAATCTTGTAATGCCTACATCTCGTGAAAATAGCTCGTAAGTGTGTAGGATGGTCTTCCTTGCGTAAAGAGTGAGCAGGTAAATCATCTAGATAAGGTTGTACAATATGTTTGATATCATGAAAAGCGTAAGACATGACCCTTTGAAAAGTTGCACCAGCATTTTTTAATCCAATAGGTAATTTGCAATAAACAAATGTCCCCCAAGGACATATAAACATTGTTTTTGGTTTATCAGCAAGGAGTATGTTGATTTGATTATACCCGGAAAATCCATCCATAAATGAGAAAATTTCATTTCCGGCATAATCATCAATAATTTGGTCGATATAGGGGGTAGGATAATTGTATTTTGGAAATTCTTTATTAATATCCCTATAATCGATGCATACTCGTATAGTCCCTTGTTTCTTGGTAATAGGAACTATAGTAGATACCCAATCTGTCAATGGAATTGGATAAATAAATCCTACTCATAATAGATTTTCAACTTCAACTTTGATAGCAGCATCTTTTGCGGATGTATTGGATGTAATCTTTGTCTAATAGGCTTGACATTCGACTATGTCTTAATTTCATGAATGACAATCTTTGGATCGATTCCTGGCATCTCTTCGTAAGACCAGGCAAATATGTCTCAAAATTCTTGAAATAGGGCTTTGTATGTATTAATCTCTTCAATCATACAAGGAGCACCTATATGAATGTTTTCAATAATTCCAGGTTTAACTGATATGTCGATAGGAACAATTGTAGAAATATTTCCCAAATTAGTCTCAGAATCCGAATTCGTAACCGATATGGGATTCTGCGGTTCTTTGACATAATCAATTGTAAAAATAGATGAAAAATCATTTTCAAACCTATCAAATTTAGGTAAAAATGAAGATCTATGATGTAGATCATCCCAGGGTAATTCATCCAAAGACAAAAAATCTCGAATACTTTCATCAGTGTGAAACACTTGTTGAAAAGGATCAGAAATTGATCTCAAGGCTGATCTTGATAGTGAAGAATATTATTCGGTGATCAAATTCATTTGATCAGGAGTAGTTGAAAGTGTGTTAGAAAACGACTATACTGCCACATATGCCATTTCAAAAGGACTCAAAGGCATCTCGCCATTAAAAGAGTCTAATTCTGATACTGAAGGCACTACCCAAGTTTCATCAAATGGTATAATGCTTGATGAAATCATATTGATGTTGGAAATGGTACGCAGTACTTTGGGTGGAGACATAGAAAAATTTCCCATCAAAGCAGAGTCCTTTACAAAACCTACACCAACATCTTCATATGGGATAGTCGATTTTCCAACATGTTGGATACTGTCTGTAGAAGTAGGATCGGATGAATAATATGACAACTGATCGATTTTCATAATATTTCCTTTATGAGGAAACATGATTAACTGGAAGACGGATAAAATGATAGCAGTCATGGCATAAGACCAACTATGACCTAAAAGAAGGTTGTAATATAGAGGGGCTTCAACAACTTCCACATCGAGATTAACGATTTTGCTTTCTACTTCTATATGTAGATCCTGGAGTATTCTGTATGGATGAAATCCTCTTCCATCAAAGGCTTTAAGGATTGTCGGTGATTCGTTTAGTGTTGGATAACTGAGATTTTTCCAACAGTTTAACGACATTATGCACGTGGATGCCCCTTCATCAATCACAGTATGAAAGAATCGTCTGTTTTTTACTAATACTGGAATCTGAAAAGCCATCTAATGAGGGAGTCTCGATGTAAAATTTTCTAGATTGAAGACCATGAGGTTAGAATCCTAAGGATAAATAGCTCCGATAGCTGATAATAGTAATTTCCTTTGTGCTGGACATGATTGTAGCACTTCTAAGGCCGACATTGTAGAAGGGGATATTGCCAAGTCTTCACAATTTTGTAATTCTGAGCAGCTCTCGCATGTGGATTGAAAGCTGATTTTCGAAGTACACCTTTAGCAGGTGGTTTAATCACTAGTTCAGGATTAGGTTTCTCGATGTGAAGTGGATCGAAAACTGAAGGAGATACAGCTGGTGTTTGACTAGAATTTTTTGTCTCTTTTCCAATTACAGGATTTTTAGTTCCATAGTCTTGCGATCGCGTCGCAACCATAACCTCAGACATCATTAAAATATCTGCTAATGAATTTTAAGAAGGTCCTATCATTTTTCTATCTTGAGTGGGAAAAGGATCCTTCAAGATAGTGGGTGTGGGTGAACCTTTGACAAATTTAGAGATCTCCTACCAATGTGGGCACTCTTTGGTAAAGTGATCCTCATCACAGATAAGACAAGGATAACGAGATTTTCACTTATCATCAGTTGGTTCATTCTTTTCGGTTTTCTCTTTGGGAGATGTAGTTTGTTTGTTTTTATTTTTTCCTTTCTTCTTATTACCAGTTTTAGATTTAGCTGTAGATGAGTCTACAACATGAATGTCAGCAGAAGTTTCAAGGGAAGAATCTCCTTTTGGTGAATCTGATAAAGATATGATAGGAGAAGTAGTTTTGGAGGACTTCTTCTTACTCTTATTAGCACTAACTAAACCAATTACACCGTCTGTAGCATGAGAACCTGAAGGAGCTGCAGTTATTTGACTGGGATGTGGTAAGTCATGAATTTTTTCGTATAAAGTACCAGATTGTGTATATACAAGGTATAAGTACTGAGCTTGAGCAATGACCTATTCTTCCATAAAAACCCCTCCCTTAGCCACATCTTCAGTGATCTTTGGAAGCAATGATTTGATAAACCATTCTGCCAAGATCTGATCTGGAATAAAAACTTTCACTAAACGTCTTCGACAAATCCATTCATGTATGTGATCTGAAATATATGTAGACTTAGATTGTTTTAATGAAGTTAAGAGTTCCATGCCATTGTCGTATCAGACTGGAAACTGAAAGTGTGTTAAGAAATTTGTTGCTAACATGGTGAAATTGTTGAATGAGCCACGTGGTAGTTAAATATACCATTTTGCAGCTAAACCTATCAATGTTCTCTGAAACAATCTTAATTGAATAGAATCATCAATTAAATATTTGGTTGCACACTAGAGGTGGTAAGTCATGACATGGTTTAAGGGGTATTCTCCTGATTTACCTTCGAACTTAGGAATATCATTGGGAAAATTATTCGGCATTGGCGACCAATACAGAAGATAATAAATCGGATCATTCGTTGGGTGCGAAAAATCAGGTAAATCCAAAGTTGCTATGAATGGTAACCGACGGTTAGGGTCCTGCTGAGAAAATTGATAACCTTTCGGAACTATACCAGTACCAGGAGGAGGATATATAGGATAACCTGGAATAGATTGTGCATTTGGGATTTGAATACCTCCTGGATAACCAGGGTTGGCCAAACCATATTGAGGTTGAGCTGGTATCTGATATGTGTAGCCAAGGTACGGTTGATGTTGGTATACTGGATTTTGTGCTACAGGTCCATATTGATATTGTCCTTGATATGGTTGATAAACAAACTAAGGTTGGCTTGTTACAATTGTACTTGTACCAGGTTGTCCTGCAAGCATCTGAACAGTAGTTTGAACTGTGGGTCCAGGTTGTTGTGCAGTGACTTGAGGGATTGGTTGTGATACTTGAGGGGCTGTGGAAATTCCAGGGATAGGTGTGGTAGGATGTTGAACAGAAGTTAGTGCAGCAGTTTGAGGTGGAGTTCTAGGTGTACTCAGACCAGGTTGTTGAACACTACTAGGTGCAGATACTTTAGGTATAACTTGAAACGTAGGTTGGACAGGTTGCTGGATTTGATTGTAAGAAATTGGCTAACTAGGATTATTATAAGGTACTTTCATGTTAGGTTGCAAATTATGTTGATTAAAATATGGATTCCATGCCGTATTTACTCCAAGATATGGAGCTCCCATTGAAGGTTGTGCTGCGTAAGATGGACCATAACCAGCTTGATAATTTGGAACGTAATTTTGATAGTTGGTTGGATAATTTCCACTAAAAGATTGACCTCCACGAAACAATTGTTGTTCCTGATAAAAATGTGGCCCTAAAGGAGGCGATGTCCTTGGAAATACTGTTGTCCTGGCATAGGGTATTTTCCTTGAAGAAGTTGTGGACCCTGAATAGAGTACTGCCCTTGTGGTTAATATTGTCCTTGAGGTATTTACTGGCCTTGAGGTATGTGCTCTCCTTGAGGTGTGTACTGTTAGTGAGCTATGTACTGTCATTGAGATGTGTACTATCCGTGAGGTTGTCCCCCAGGCGATAAATTACTACCTTGACGATGCCCCCCAGGCAGTAAAATACTACTTTGAGGGTCAGGGTTAGGAATGTTTCCAGAAATCATGTAAAATTTTTCCACGTTCAAATTTTCGTTATGAGATTCATTTGGACTAGGTGATTGTATAAGTTTTTCAAGAGAGGGATATGCTCTTGAGAAAGTACCAGAAAGAAACTGGTACCCCGGAGGAATGAATGGACCACCATACAAATATGTTTTTGGTGATGCAGAAAACATGGATGACTCACTAGACATATTCAATGAAGGTCTGTAATTACCTCTTGGTATGGCGTAAAAAGGAATACGGGTTGGCGAATAGTTTAGACCAGAATTATGTATAAATTCGGGTAACTGAGAATACCAAGGATATTGTTTGAAAGGGCTATAATAGTAAATCGATTCACTTGGCCTAATATCTAAAGGTTCCTGATGTGAAGGAATAATAACTTCTTCTTCAGTATCATTAATCTCTTTAATGCTAATGAGGTCATTAGGAAGGTTCTCAGTGATGCGAAACTTCACTCACGGTGAATGAGGATGACCAGGTGTTGGAGTGATGAACTCTGAAGTAGGCTCAGATGTAGCAGATTCAGTTTCTAGTTCAGAAATTTTAGGCTCAGTAGCTAATAATTCACTAGTTGTGGTAGCAAGTTCAACTAGTTCAAAAATTGTAAGTTTTCTTTGAGAACTTTTTGTTGTTTGAGGTTGATCTACTTCGTAATAAGGATGTATAATTACTAATGTTTCCTCTTGTTTAGTTGATCCAGTCCCTGATGGTTGTCCTTTCTCATATTTAATCTTTTTTAACTGGCTTGGTGTGTACTCAGGGGGTTTCCCTTGCATTCTACAAGATTGTCTTGGTAATTCGGCCACGGTTAAATATTTAACACACGAAAGCAAAGAAAATTTCAACAAAATATCCTAAACTCTCTAAGGAAACAATTAAATTGATCACACGCTTACAAAATCTAAGAGAGAAATCCACACACAAACAATATGTTTCCACACAAAAAACACTAGTTGGTGATGAAATCCAACGTCGTAGAATTCTAATGTGGAAAACTTGGTAGTTGGAACAGCTACCCCGACAACCTTATTAATGAAATAGTTCGGTGCAAGTCTCTCCAATTATGCCATCTCGAAGCGAAGAGTAACCTCCAGAAAGTCCAACTGAGTCTATCCAACATCTGCTCCAGGGACAGTGGGACCTTCCCTCCACCATCACCTTGAGAAAAATCCTAAAGTTTTAAAGTTTATAGTCACTAAGGTCACCAACGGGAACAAATGTGCCTGGGGGAACAATCTACGATCCGATATACATGCAAGGGCATAGTAACGAGCTCAATTCCTTGAAGGCTCCTTGATATAATCCAAGGTTTACCAACAAGTGACCCCAGGCTCCTCGAGAATGGTCTATCCGAGGTTTACCGTTTTCATTACGTGCACATCTGCTATCTTTCCCAATGAGATAGGTATGATTACGTCACTGGTTCCGAAATGATATCGTGCTTGACTCTTTTAAGAAGATATTCCCAGAGAACAAATGCTACAATTGGATTTTCCTACCGCGAGATTGCTACTTGTTTGTTTAAACTGTCTTGGAATGTTAATTACAACTTGTTCCAAGACACTAGCCTAACCTATGTTGGTGGAATGAGCCCTAGAAAATGTAAAATATCTAGATTGATTTTATTAAAGCATTGTTTTTAATTTGGCTGTTGCTTAAGACAAAAGGTACAGAAGTGAAATTTCAATGATGTTTGTGACCCGACTAAAAAATATGCTAAATGCATCTAAATGAGGAGTGCAACTCTTTTCTTTTTCAATGAATCTTATTTAAAGGAAATATTAAGAGATTTAACAATTTTCAAAGCACCAATTCTTTCATTCATAAACAAAATGTTTGAAAAGAAGACGATTTATTTGAGAACTCAATTTGAAAAAATGATCAATTACTCTTCCAAAATGAAATTCCTTTAACAATCAGATCATAAACTACAAATTAATAAACAAACTATTTCCAAAAGAAAACTATATCTAAAAAACACTAAAAAAATAAATTTCAAAATGAAAGAAAAAATCTAATTTTGAAGTCTATCTAAAATGTTTGAGGATGTTTTCTCCTAGTTTGTGATCGAACAAAGAAGAATTTCTACTTATCTTAGCAGAAATGAAAACATCCAAAAATGCTTTGGTGTGAAAATCAGACTTTAGTAAGCTAAAATCTCTTCCAAATTTGCAAATGAAAACGGAATCAATTTTCATAAAAGTAAGGTTTGCAATGGTTTTAATGGCTCAAAAAGAGAATATCACCATACCAGTAAGCTGAGGTATATGAAGGTATCTTGTATGGAGCAGCAAGAAAATAGGGCAAATACTCACTCATAAAATGCAAATAGGATGAAAAATCACACAAACGCAAAAGTTGTTGAAAATAAATTCACACACACAAGATTTCACAACTAAGATAGACTGGGAAAACACAAAGAATTAGGTGATCTGGCTCCTAAAAAGAGAATTTTAATTTAAAAAAAAAAATCCACAAGTCCCCAGTTTGTAATGAATAACAGAGAGGTACCGCACTGTTCTGAACTAAAACTTGTAGAGGTTGCTGCATTGTTTTCAGATGAAAACTGCAGAGGCAAGGAAAAGTACAGAAAAAATAAATATTTAGCTTTTCTTTTCAAGATTATTGAGATTTATCTACCCAACCTAGTCTCAGACAAATCAAAATCATAAAAATCTCAAAATTCAAACTGAAAATAAAAAAGGAAAACTAAGTTCTATTCCCCAGTGGAGTCGCCATTTTGTTGTATGGATTAATCCCTCTTGCGTACAAGAGCGATCTCCCTAGTATTCTACAAATAACTAGAAAAAAACATCCATTTGGAAAACTTTTCTCTAGACTAATTGCAATTCTGAATTATTATAAACAAAGAAAGAGCACATGCCCCTACCTTGAAATCCAACGTTCGATGCAGTCTTTTATCCAGTTGCTCCAAAGAGGCTTCTCGAGTAAGTAGAACCTACAATTAAAGATAGACAAAAGAATCAAAGCACCTACAACATATGATAATCATGAAAAGATAATCCAACTTAGTGATCAAGGAGTCTAAGTATTGATGTTATTAAATAAGCACAAGAACAACTCAATGAGAAAAAGAGATCCATATGTATTATCTTGAATGAAAAGAGTAACTTTACAACCTGATGCCTTGATGTCGTACAAGTTTCTCCTGGGGTCTTGAACAATCGTTCCTCCTTCATTTTGACAAGCCTTCCTCTCTGAATTCTATAATGGAGTTATGGACATAAGGGTGTGATCATTTTCATGCCAATAACAACTAGTGTAGAGAGTATGCTCTCTTCGGAATTTCTTTAGAAACTACCATATACAAGCTACCCTTGAGACTGAAACATGAGCTCAATTTATAGGGAAATGGAGGTAGTTTAAGTTCTATGAAGAGGGGGATGGATTCCTCTCATGAAGGGATCTGAGCTCCATGGACCAAGGGATAAACTCCATGAGTGGAGGGATAGAGCTCCATGAGTGGAGGGATAAAGTTTGAACTGATCGCACCTCTAGAAGCTTCCAGTTGGGATAATATTCGACCAGCTAGGCTTCTAGATTTTACTTTTTCCTTTATTTGACTATTTACGGGGTTTCACAGGTTTTATTAGTAGAACGTTCGGGAGTTGTCGTAGGCTATAGAACAAGTATCTGCGAACCCGCAGGAAAAGGCTAGAAAAAGTGTGGAGGTAGACTTTTAAGGGTTTTAATGAGCTTTTCTCCAATTCCAAGACTTGGTTTGGGAACATTAGGGTTTTTGACTTCTAAGGGATCACAAATATAGGTAGTGATAGAACTTTATGGACAATCAAATTTCATGGTGACAAAATAACATGTAACAAGGTTTAAAACCTTCATTTGGTATCAAAGTAGTTTTGGCTTCAAGGGGACACCTTTGTGGGTAAGGATTTTTTCTTGGGCCTATTGTAGGCCCTGTTACAGTGGGAGATTTGTAGGATCAATTCTTGTAGTGAAAGGACATGGAGAATAGAGGAATGATAGAGATTGAGAAACTCAACAGACAGATTTTCAAGATGTGGAAGCTCAAGATGGAGGATTTGTTGGTGGATAAATATTAGTGGGTCACGGTGGATCCGAGTACTAAAATAATGGCAATGTAAACAGAATATTGAACCAAGTTGGATTGGAAGGAAAAGAGCACACTACAATTGTGTGTCCTAGATTTTGTATTACTTAATTTTTCAACTGAAGCTACAAAAAAGGCTTTGTGGGACAAGTTACGGGCTTTGTATCGATCTAAGTCCCTAGTGAACAAATTGTTCTTGTGGAAAAAATTGTATAACCCGAGGATGAGAGATGGATACTCACTGATAAAACATTTGAATTCCTTCAATACTCTAGTAAGTCAGATGTTATCTTTTGATATTAAAATTTAAAACAAAGATGATAACATTAGTTTATTGTGTTCTCTACCAGACTCATGGGATATTCTAGTTGTTTCCATAGGTAGTAATACAACTACCTTGAAATTTGATGAAATAGTCTCATCCTTGTTGTTGGAGGCGATGAGATGGAAAAATATGGAGAGCTTATAATGTAGATGCCTTGTCTGTTAGAGGATGATCCCAAAATATAAATAGAAATAATGCCTAAAGTGGTAGGTCTAAATCTAGAAGGATATCTAAATATCTAAGAAAATTTGTAAAAGTATGTTGGAAATTTGGAAACAAAGGGCACTACAGAAAGGATTGTGGTTCTAAAATTCGTAAGAAAGGAAAGGGATCTGATGAAGCTCCTTTTGCAGTGGTGAAAACAACCTCAGATGAAGGTGGGGATGTGTACATGGCTTATTTTTCAATCACACATGTAGATTATGAGGCATGGTCGATTGACTAAGGTGCATCCTTCCACATGACTCCCCATAGTGAGTCGTTATGCAAATACAAGAAGTATGATGGTGGTGATGTCTTCCTAGGTGATGGCAGGAAGACCGGGATAATAGGACGATGAAAATTCAAGCTAAAGTTGGTAGGTGGAATGATTAGAAAACTTCTTGGTGTTTTTCACATTCCTAGATTGGCTACAAATCTAATTTCTATAAGAAATATGGATGATGCAGGTGTAAAGACAGTGTTCGAGAAATACACTTGCAAGATGGCTAAAGGAGACTACTATTGATGAGGGGGATTTGGATTAGAAATTTTTACGAGCTTCTAGGTAGTATTATTATTGATGGGTGAAACAATTCTGTCATTCCTGAAAGTGGACTAGAAAATCTTGTAATCTTTGGTGAAAAATCTATGTTATGGCATCAAAGCCTAGGACATAATGGAGAGGACCTTCAGATACTACATGGTAATGGTATGGTAGGATTTATGTCTTATTTCTCTCTATATTTTTATTTCTGTGAGAATTGTGTATATGGGAAGAAGAATCATGTGAGTTTTCCCTCAAGTGCTAAGAGAGTAGAAGGAATATTATATATTGTGCACAATTATGTGTTTGGACCTATATCGGTTCCATAAATGGGTAAATATATGTAATATGTCGCGTTCATAGATGTCTGCTTGAGGAATGGCACGGATATATTTCCTCAGGAAGAAATTTGAAGTATTTGAAAGGTTTAAATAATTTAAGGCTCTAGTGGAAAATCAGACGGAGAAGAATATCAAGGTGTTGAGGATAGATAATGGTGGAGAGTTCTACAAGAAGGAATTTGAAGATTTTTGTAAGAATTATGGTACATCATGGCCGAATACTACTCCATACACACATCAACAAAATGGAGTTGCAAAAAGAATGAACAAGATGTTGATGGAAAAGGAAATCATCATCCTCAATGATGTTGGATAAGGGCAGGAATTCTGGGAAAAGGTAGTGGATATTTCATGTTACTTGTTTAATAGATCACCTTCATCAATGTTAGAGGATAATACTCCATATGAAGTATGTACTAGTAATAAACCCTCTCTCTCACATCTCAAGTTATTTTGTTGTGATGCATATGTACATGTTCCAAAGGAGAAAAGAACCAAGTTGGATAGTAAATCTAAAAGGTGCATCCTGATTGGGTATAGAGATGGTTCAAAAGGTTACAATATTTTGAACCCATAAAAAAGTAAGGTTGTGTACTGTTGAGATGTGGTATTTAGAGAAGTGAAGGATGTCATGAAACGAGAAGTCCCGCTAAGGTAAAAGGAACAAGATAAGATAGAGTTTGATCTAAAGAATGAAAACACAAAATCCATAGAAGAACATGAATTATAAGAATAATATCCACACACTCTAGTTTTGAAGAGATCAATTGAGGAAAGAAGGAATCTAGAGAGGTATATTCCATCTTATTTTTGTTCAAATTTTTCTTTATCTATTATTGATAATGATCCCAAAACTGTCAGGGAGGCAGTGGATTCAAAGGATGGAGAACTCTGAAAAAGGCCATGATTGAAAAAATGGCAACCTTAGATAAAAATGAGGCTTGGGATCTAGTGGGCTTGTCGATTGGAAGGAAACCCATTGGAATAAAATGGGTGTTTAAGAAGAATATGATTGAAAAAGGAAAAGTGGAGAAATACAAAGCTCAATTAGTAGTGAAAGGTTATTCCCATGTGTTGGGAATTTATTTTGCTGATATTTTTTCTCCTATTCCCAAGTTATCTTCTATTAGATTACATTTATATGTTTGTTTCTTTTTATTTTGAGGTAGAATAGATGAATGTGAAGACAACATTACGACATGGGGATATGGAATAAGATATCTACATGAGGCCACTAGAAAGCTTTGCAATGAAGGGTAAGAAAGAACTGGTGTGTAGGTTAAAGAAATAATTGTATGGGTTAAAGGAATCACCAAGGATGTGTTATCAAAAATTCAATACATATATACAAGGATTTGGCTTCATAAGTAGTAAATTGGATCAGTGTGTGTAATATAAATTAGTTAGTGATCATGTTATTTATTTGGCCATGTATGTTTATGATATGTTGTTGATCAGAAATGATAGAGAAATTATCTAGGACATGAAGACCTAATTGTCCTCTAAATTCGACATGAAGGATCTCAATGCTGCAAAATTTATTTTGGGCATGGAAATTAAATGACCTTAGGAAAAGAGGAAGCTCGAGTTAAAAAAAAGGAATTATGTCAAGACAATATTGCAAAGGTTTAATATACATGATAGTAGATCAATGAAGGTTCTTATTCCTATAGGTGTAAATTTGTCTGCATAATAGTATCCCAAGACATAGGAATCAGAATAGGACATGTCTTGTGTTCCATATGCAAGTGTGATTGGTAGTTTGATGTATGCAATGGTTTGCACAAGACCAGACATTGCATATGTAATGGGAGTATTGAGAAGGTTTATGTCAAAAATAGGGAATGAACATTGGACAAAAATAAAGAGGGTTTTTAGGTAACTATGTGGCACTAGGGATTTTACCTTATGCTACCAAGGAAGACCAGGATTGGATAGAGTGTTGGATATACGTGGAATTTTTGATGCAGAATGGGATGGAGATATGGATTAGAGAAGATATACAAGTGGGCATGTGTTTAGCCTATTTTTAGGAGCAGTTAATTGGATGAGAAAGAGATAGTCTATAATGGTACTTTCAACTGCAAAGTTGAATACATGGAAGTCACTCATGCAAGCAAGGAAGTAGCTTTGTTGCAGATATTTTTTTCAAGTATGGGGTTGGTAAAACAATCTATAAGGATAGATTGAAACATCCCATAACAAACCCAGGTTATAAGTTCATGTAATAAAAGTTAATAAAGGAAAAAATAAGACAACAGTTAAGGGACACTTATTCCAAGTTGAATGCTAAAACATCCTAGTGAGGATGATCATCAGTTTATTATGGCTAAGGAAATTGGAAAAAGGCAATGGCTAAGACATTAAAGAGGAAAAAAATATTTTTGGCATTTTAATTATGAAAATAAAGGAAAAATAGGAGAAAATGAAGGTGAAAGGTCACATATTTCATGTGAGGACGAAAATGAAGGAAAATAATGGAAAATGAAGAAAATAGAGGCCTCATTGATAAAAATACTTCTGAGGATGAGTTGGAAATATTCTACTGGTTCAAGATTTTTGCTAAAACCTTTCGTCGGTTCATTTTTTGTGCTCTCTCATTATTTTCCCTCTCACACACTCTTGGATACTTAGAGTTTTCTTAGAGCATTCCAGCATTGAGCCAATAAAGAGGAATGCAAGTAAAAGAAGGAGAAGGAAAGGAAAGGAAATCAAATATCAAGCAAGGAAGATCAGGATCTAGTAGCTTCAACAAGAATACTTGCAGGTAACATATTTCATGTGTAATTTCCTAGTTGGTTTGGACATGTATAGCTTATGCATGTTGGTATTTGGTTCTCTTCTTGTCAGTGACATGGTTTTTCCAGGTTTTGAAAGTCACTTTTCAACCTTGCCTTGCCTTTTTCTGGATTCCATAGTGTTAGTATGAATCTTAATCGTAAATATACGAAAAAGGCTCACTTTAGTCGCGCATAACAAACAACCCTAACAACAAAGATGGTTTCCAATATCTTTAGATCTGCAATTAGTTGACCAAGATAAATGCTGCAAAATCTAGATCTATGCATTAAAATAAATTAAACAGTAAATAAAAGCAAGAGTTGCTCCATGCATCCAATAGACAAGACAAGATTGTTTTAAAGATTTTTTTGTATTTATGACACCTGGGAGGAGAACATAGAAAGATGTTACTAGTCCTCCTCAATGGGATGGGTTCTTGTAAGTCCTCAACACTTCAGATCTAAAATCCCTCTCTCTTGATGGTGTACAAAACTAAGACAAAAAATGGAACTCAAAGGGAGCTCACAAGAAAAATGGTAGCAAAATATGACAATGATGGTGGATCAAAGTCATACCAAAAGTATAGATCCAAAGTTATCTCTAGGCAACAAAAGGTAGCGAGTGAATGGAAAAACCCTTATATTTATAACAAAATATTGAGTTAGTATAGATATTGGTGCATAATTAAAATATTATTAACCAAATCAAGATCCAACTTTTATGGAATATTTTATTATATTTGTTGGAGGGAAAAAGAATTTGACTTGGGTCAAATCCCTTTATTTGTAAATAATAAATAAATAAATGACTTATTTATTATTTTAAGGATGTGGTTGAGTGATAATCAAATAAATAATGATTTATTTAATTATTAATGAATGATTAAGTCAAATTTTACAAGGAATATTATTTAAATAAGGTTTAAATAATTATTTCTAGAAAATAATAAGATAAATAATAATTTATCTAATTAATTTTCCTGTTTTGGGTTAAATATGACTAGGAATATTAATTAAACTGATGTTTAAGTAATTATTACTTGAGAAAAATCAAAGAAATGTAGATTTATTTAATATTTCCTCATGGAGTTTCCTGTTTAGACCATAAACAACTTAATAAAGGTGGTTTACTAAGTTATTTTTCATAGTGAAAGCAATTTTCTTACATGGTGTACTTAGGTCCATCTAATAGTAACAGGTTAGATGACCAAAAAATGGTGTAACACATAGTGTGTTGGGATTTTTATCTCAGTTTTAAGCTTTGGATTTGCTAGATGGATTTTGGAATCTGGGGTGGAGATGGTCTCAAGGAAAATTCCTAAAATCCTAGGAATCCCTTGACCGATTTTGGAGGGATACACAATAAATCCTAAGGGTGGTGTCTTGGTTTAGGGCCTAGTGATCCAGTATTGGATTGCAGTAAATACTGAGAGACAGGGAGACGGAAAATTACTCAAGGATAGTGATAGATTCTAGATGGCATTCCAAGCTTGGTTCATTTTTGTGATTGAAGCATCGGTTTTTGTGTGATCATGGTATGGTGAGAGGGGAGGTGGTTTAACCTCTGGATTCCCTTGGTTGTTTGGATTGGTTTATCCATGAGATCCCAAATTCATGCTTGGAATATGGCACGGGGGTGACTAGATGAAGAAATATTTGGCTCAACATGTCTATTCTTGTGCGGTATGTGGAAGTCTCGAACCTAGTTGGTTTTTGCTTATGATTAATGAAAGATAAATTATCTTGATTTTGTACTTATTAATGTGTGGATTTAATGGTTTTTGTCTCACTTTTATTTCCATGGTTTTATGTTTGTTATAAACATGGTTAAATGACTTGTTCATGTCATGATTATTTCATGTATTTACTTGTAAGTGTTAATATAATGGATGAAATACCTAATTGATGTCATATCAGTTCAAGGAAGAGGGTGGTGATCCTTCTTGTAATGTTTCTCAAGATTTTTCAATAATTTTTGCTCTGTCTTGTATCCTATACCTGTAGATTTCATTGATGCCAATCAGTCCCAGTTGGGGATGGTCAAGCCTAGTTGTGGAGTCATATTTTGGTTCATTAGCATTTTCTTCATGTGTTTGATGAATTCTGGAAGCAAAATGAAGTTATGGGTAGTGTCCAGGATTATGGGCTTAAAAAGTACCATAAATCTCATGGAAGTTGGCATAGGTTTGGGTGAAATATTCCCTGGACGCATGCATGGCTATGTTGATGGAACATCCAGAGCCTCCCAGACACACTGTTTCCTATATCAAGGGAGAGTACAAAGGGGTTTTCTTCATTAAAAGTCAATGGGACCCAACGAAAAGTTAGCCTAATTACTGGGATAGCCTATCGGGGTCCTATTGCAGGTACATGGGGTTTGTGTTATGGTTTTCCACATTGATTCCACTTCCTTAGATTCACCAAGAAGGTCGAGTCTACTCTTAACTTCCCTCATCTCCTGTTTATCCCGGTTGTTCAGGTGCTTCGGTAGATGTGAGGGGAGGTGTACATTACACATCCAAAGTGAAATTTTCTTAGCAGAGAACCCTTCTTATCATTCAAAGACAAAGCATATTTATTTTCAGTACTATTTTGTGATGGATATGGTTGAAGACAAAAAGGTGTTGTTGGTAAAGGTGGACACTTTGAAGAATGTTGTAGATGCATTAACAAAGTTTGTGAGCATTCACAAGTTTTCTTGGTGTAGAGAAACAATGGGTGTTGAGTACCTGGACTGATGCTTTTGTACTCTTGTGCCCCCTATGTGAAAAGAAAACAAAATGTGGGAGAATGTTTGGTATGTGTTATATTCTTTGCATGACTAGCTTCAAGTGTTGTTCCATTGTGTTGGGCACAGTGGAGGCGTCGCAAATGGGCACATACCCCTCTTGCACGGGGTTTTAGGTAGAACCTAGAAAAAAAAAATTATGCGGACCCAAGGATGGGTGGGCAGACCCAAGGATGTGGGGTGGGCCCAAGGATGGTGGGCAGACTTACCCATGGTTTTGTACATGGTTTTTTGCACATGGTTTTCAGCATGATGGTTTTTCCCATGGTATTTTGTAGATCCAATCAAGGGAGAAACAATTATGTTCTAATATATGGATAACGGATTGGGGGTTTATGAATGCTTCAGAATGTATATAATGTATTGTAACATTGAAAGAATATAATAAAAAATCAATCTATTTTTCCCGATTTTGGGTTCCAGTGGAAAAATATCTGTAAATTTTTTATTCTTGCCATTGTATAATTTTGGTCTTTTAAGAATTCATTTGCAAGTAATTTTTGTATAGGGTTAAAACCTTTAACATTCGTTTAATGGTTTAGGACATTTCTCCACACACCAGTGATTTCTTCTAGAATGGCCCAAACAGTTTGAATAACCTGAATGGACCGAATGGGATGGGTCCCACATCATTTTAGGGTTTGGGGATTCTGAATGTTTCACCTTTGTACTCTAGTAGTGAGGCTAGAACATTGAATGCCAAAATAACTCAAATAGCCCAAATTTCCTAAAAAACCTTTAATAACATAGGAAAACATTCACCAACATGACCTCCTGGTGTAATTATCAAGGAAAAGCCACATCAATTGTTGATGTCACTGCTACCATGTGTCTGTTTTTTAGTGGAGCCACATGTCACCCAAATATGGCCCACTTAGCCACCTAAAAATACTAAATCTGCATGCCACATGTCACTATCTAGGGTTTCCATGTCATTTTTTGATGTCATAATTTTGTCATGTCGACATCATTAGCTATGTTAGCAAGCTGCCTAGGCTACTACCTTGTCACCTCTATGTCTAGTTAGTTCCACATCACTACATCATCACCTTGCCCCTACATCATCTTGACCTGCTCCAAATGGTGCCACTGTCTGGCCCTCCTGAGGAAACATGATGTCATATTTGCATCACCTAATTGCCACCTCAGCTATAATGTTGTCATCATTGGCCAATAGGAGCATGCCATGTATTTTTTTCCCACTTGTTACCTATACAGAGGAGGGGGGCCACTAGGAAATTGTGTTTTGTGACCAAATCATATGTTAATTGAAAATTTTCAGGGTGAGACATGAACATTGTTAGCAATTAACATGAGAGGGTTTTGTCTTTTGGGCTTTTTATTCCTCGTTGCACTCCATAACCTTGCCTCACTCAACCATACCATGAATTTGTCCTACCCAAGGTGAGACACAAATATTTTAGGCAGTTGTTGGGAAATATTTTGATCTCTCGGATCCATTAGCCTTGGGACCTCTGGACCGTTACATAAATACACCGATATAACAAATGGATCAGGGTACGATGAAAATTATAATTTCATGTGAATGTACCATCCCTCCTGAGCTTGTAAATTTCGTTAATAAATAAATTTGTTAAAAAACACAAGGTTGTGTGGAACCTTGAAGCCTAGAAACCTACCAAAACTTTCACTTTCCATAACTCCTTCATCTTTAGGAGTTTTTCAAGCTTCTATATATCGTTGGAAATGTATTTTTTAGGCCTACCCAACCATGCCATTTGTAAGAGCATCTAAGTTTAACTTATAGGTAAGAAATGGTTTCAAAGTTATAACCCCCATTCTTGACCAAAGATAGGCATTAACCTCCATCATGGAAACAAAATTCATCAATATTATTTTCGCAAGGGGTCTCTCATTCAATGCTATCCCCAAATTTCCAACTCCAACTCGATAGGTAACACACTTCATCACTCAGCTGCAACAACCAACATGCTCAATCAATGCCACATAACCATGCCAATACTTCCCTTGACATAGTCATCTCATCCATGCACTAATTTTTCCATCACTACATAGGGGTTGACATCAATTCCAACACAATAGTGCCTACTGCCAACACATGTGAAACATATTCTGCCTCTATTGTGGAATTTTCTAGAACTTATTGTTTGCATGACTTCTAGGGGACAATTTTTGATCCTAGACTCATGATGTATCCTAAAGTTTGTACTCCAATTTCCTTCCCCCCCTCGAAGTCTAAATCAAAATGTGCAATAAGGCTGAATTTTTCCAACTTGATGTACTTGAGCCCATAATATTGAGTTCCCTTTAAGTATATTAAGGCTCTTTTTGTAGACGACCATTGTCTCTCACATGGTTATTGCATGAATTTGGAAAGGATGCTAACAACATATGAGGTATTTGGTTTGGTTGTGGTGAGGTAGATGATACTTCCTACAATTTTTTTGTACTTCATTTCATCCTCAAATTCATTCCCTTCTTTTGATGTAAGTTTTAAGTTATGTTCCATTAGAGTGGAGAGGTTGTTTCATTCTTCCATGCCAAATATGTAAATAGTTCTCCAATGTAGTTTTTTTGGGAAATGAATATGTAGTTTGGATTTTGACTTACTTCAATGCCAAAATAATAATGAATATGTCCTAATTATATCATTTCAAAACCATTATTTAGTTATTTCTTCATGAACTCAATATAGGTTTCATTGTTTCCAGTTATTAATAGATCATCTACATATACTACAAGATACATAATTGTTTTCTCAACCATTTTGACAAACAAGGTTGCATAATCAAGATTGTAGTATTTGAATTTTAGCTTCAAAATATGCTCGGTTAGCTTTTCATACCATGTTCATGGTTCCTGTTTTAGGCCATACAAGGATTTGATGAGCATGCATACCTTTTGTTCTTGTCCCTTCACAAAAAAACCCTTAGGCTAAGACACAAAAAAAAATCTTTCAAATCCCCATTCAAGAAAGTTTGCTTCATTTCTATTCAATGGATTTTCTATCCATTATGTGCTACCAAAGAGAATATGGTCTACATGGTATCCCATTTTCTTTGTGAGTGAAGGTTTCCTCATAGTCAACACCTTGTTTTTGTGAAAATCCTTTTTCCACCAGCCTTGCTTTATGCTTTTCAAGTGAGCCATATTATTTATGCTTGTTTTTGAAGATCTACTTGCAACCAATTGGTTTGGTTTCATATCGAGGGTCCACCAACTTCAAAGTCCAATTTTTGATAAATGCATCATATTCCTTTTTCATGGCTTCTTTACATTCATCATTAGAGGCAACTTCTTTGAAGGAAGTAAGTTCAAATTCAGTGGAAAAAATTCAATTCACAATTATGTGAAATATTTTTGTCACCCACATCACCTCAATTTGCAACTCCATTATCATCTCTAGTAGAAATCTTGGTTCTAGTATTTCTGATATCATCAGGATGAATATTTTCAAGTGTCTTAATCAATCACTTTGGTCATTTTTTAGAAGGATTGGATGGATCCTTTGAGGGTGTGGAATCATCAATGTTCAACTTCTCAATTATGCTTATAACATCATCCAAATCTAATGGGGTGTTTGGAAATTATTGATGAGGAGAAGTTGGTTCTATAGAGGGAGATTCCAAAGATTGACCCAGAATTAGGCTGCCCCCTTTAGCATATTGAATCTCATTGTTAGATTCATGATATTTCTCCATCAGAGAAATAATTTCTAGACGATCAAGTTGCCTCTCAACATATTTTTCACTTTTTGTGGACTCAATGAATATGGCATCTCTAAAAAGATTAATTTTTTTATTTTCCCCATTTTAAAGAAGATGAGCCTTGGTGTTATTCGAGTACCCCAAGAATATGCATTTATGACTCTTTGAATCAAGTTTGTTTCTTCATTTTCTTTTAATAAAGGCATAGAAGGTGGAACCAAAAACCTTGATATGTCTGATGGAGGGGGTGTGGCCATACCAAATTTCCTAAGGAGTCTTATTTCGAAGAGCATGTGATGGACATTTGTTCTTTACATAAAATACACAAAAAAATGCTTCAACCCAGAAAATAAATTTTACATTCTTAAAGAACAACATGGAGTGGACCATATTCAATAATGTCTTGTTCATTCTCTTAATTGCACCATTTTGTTGAGGATTGTATGTAATTTGTTTTTTATGTTGGATCCCATGTTGTCGAAGGTAGGATTCAAATTCATTACTATTGTTTTCTTTGTCATTATCAGTATGAAGGGAACCAATCTTAGTTTGTGATTCGCTTTCAATTTATACATGAGATTTTTTAAATGTTTCAAATGATTTAGACTTGTCTTTCAAAAAATATACCCAACACATTCTGGTGTAATCATAAATAAATTTCATGATGTATTTATTTCTATTTACATAAGGTACATGCATAGTACCACACAAATATGAACGAATCAAACCAAGTTTTCTACATGCTCTAGAATTGGAGTCATTGAATGGTTGTTTGATATGCTTTCCAAGGATGCAAGCTAAACATTGGTTTAGTTATCTAGGGATAGTTGAAAGACTAGAAAAACATTCATTTTCATCAAATGGAGACTATCATAATTAATATGTCCAAATATAACATGCCATATAAGACTTGAAGAAATTATACCTTTGTTACGCTAAGTGAGATAGGAAAAATGTTATGTAGAAGATGTGGATGTCCCATTTACCTTTAGCAACTTGTCTTATTCCTCTTGAATCATCATGATCTTGTTGTCAGAAATTCTCCTTATCTCAACATTTCCATCAAAAATATGAATGGATTTTCCTTGTTGACGAATGTGTACAAGGGATAACATGTTCCTCTGCAACTGAGGAAGATAGAGAACATAATTTAGGAAAAAATCTGAAAGTCCAGGCAGCTTGAGTCTTATTATACCAATCCTTGAAGGCTTAATATTGGATATATCAACAAAGTATACCACGTTATCTATGTTTTCAAAAATTTTATCAAATTCTTCTCTCTAAAATGTCATGTGGCAAGTGACACATGTGTTAAGCAACCCTGTGTCTATCCAAGAAGCAAATGCAATGCTAATCACATCTTCATGCAATCCAATATTATAGTGAGAAACAATGTAATTAGCTAATTACGGTGTGTTACCTTTTGCTTGTTCTTGCCTTTTTCTTTTTCTTCTTTGATATTCTCCCATGGAAATTTTCATGTTTTTGCTTCATGTCCATTTCTGCCACAACATAAAAAATGTAGATTAGGCCTCTCTATTTGGTTTCATATACCCACCCTTCATCTGAAGTTCCTTCTCTCATGTCCTCTTTTGCTACTATCTCCTTTGGAAGAATCAATATTTCATTTTTGGGTAATACATATAGTCTCTTCAATGGATTGTGATGCTTGCTTGTTCTTTCCAAAGGCTTTTTCTCTTTCTACAACCTTCTCAACTTGGGTGTCAAATGTCATATTTTTCATTTGGCCACTTGCTTTCAAAAATTCAAGGTAGTGTGAGTAGGTAGGATAGAGAGCCTTTATGAAGGTTGTGAGAGGAATATCTATCTTAACTTCAGTGGCATTAATTGCAAGCATGATAGCTTTGATTTATGAGGCCATTTCAATGGATTCATCATCTTTCAGTTCAAGGTTAAAAATATTCACAAGATTTTTATGATTTCTAATTCTGAATGAGAATTATACATATATTTTAATTTTTAAAGTGCACCAAATGAATCAGTGACCAAGACAATGCATTCTCTTTCCTCCTTGCTTATTAGGGGAAAATAGTTTTTATCCTTTCTCTTCCATATGGTAAGGTCTTTGGTAGATGTAGGCTTGGATGGTCCTTCCTACTTCATCTTCACTTCTAATCCTAATTCATTGTCATCCTTTTCCATGGCTTCTCCTTCATAAACTTAATTCCACAAGTCATTAAATATGTGTGTGTTCTTTATCTTTTTTATCCACTCTGCATAGTTATCCTTTCCGATTTAAACTACAGTAACTATGGAATTTAGTGAATTCATTTTGTATCCAACAATACTTGAACTACATCCATATTTTCTTTACACACTTCAATCAAAAATTTCTTGGAGATGGTAGATGAGAACAATGCAATACAAAGCATTGTACAAAGTTTAAAACTTTGTAAATTGTTTTTTTATTTATTTAACCTTCATCAATCCATTAGCTCTTCTTTATACTTTTTCTCTTTAAACCAAAATGCATCCCTTTAATAGATTGACATTATTACTTTGAAACCTTTTTATTTTTTTAATAAAATATTTTGATCTCCATGACATTTAAAAATAAAACTTTATGATATTGAAATGTATTTTACACTCAGCTTATTTCACTACACATATCACCAAACTTACTTTGCATTAATTATTTCTTAAATAAAAAATATCACACAACATGGCATGCTTATGAGAATACCATTCTCCCTTTTTTAATAAAAGATGAATGTTCTCACTTTTCTCCATATTATTACCTTCAATCACAATCACATTAACACTAATCCATGTACAACCTATCACATCATGTTGCATTGGTTTGAAGATACCCCTTCTTTCTACCATTAGCATTAACCATATTAAAAATTTTAAAATTTTAATTTACTACACAAAGAGAATAAAACCAGGAGGAGGTAAGAAGCAGGTTTGGGAAGAGGAGCACCTAACTCTTATACCATGTAAGACTAAGGATCGTGCAAAAAATCTAATGTATTATTCATGAATGAGAGGCAAAAATTTATTACAAAGGAGAAACAGTTCACCAACTACGTTGGTTGTCGATTTTCCCAACAAATTTTCCATTTCATATTTACAACTATTTAAAATTCACCATAATCCCAAAGGATTAGGTGTTTAACACTATCTTATAATTCCCCATTTCATTTTTGAGAAATATCCTCCCAATTTACCTCATTGACTTGACAATCCAAATATTGAATGTGGTTGGTGGACCACCTACCAAAATTATTATAGGAATGGGATGAGTCCCATCACCTATAAAATATTCACCCTTTCCTTGGGGAATGTGCTTAGGAAAGTATTCCCATGAAATTTAAGGGTGTGTGCATCGATTGGAAAAGGGATTTGGTTGGTGGGATGGGATTGTAGTGTTATTACAACTCCTCATTTACTGCATATCAAATACTTCTGTAAGGTTTAAATCCTCCCTAGTTAAAGAAGAAAAAATAATATTTCCATTCCTTATAGTTTCATTTTGGGGCATTATCATGTAAACAAATACAAAGTAATATAGACAAAAATATAGTTCTATATTGAAATACTAATTTCCCCAAGGATAGTTTAAAAGGCACAACCCACTTTGGCTTGTGTTGAAACATTGTGAATTAATCTTCGTATCGTAGCCATACACTCATGAGAAATGGTAGAATGAAATTCCATTAAAAAAATGTGAGACTCTAGGAATATATCCAATCCAAACTAAAATTCATAGACTTTGCAACCTTTTATAGCATGAATCTAGATCACTAGATGCAAAAAATTAGAAGGGAGATGGGTAATATGGAAAGGACGAGGAAAGAAGAAGAAAAACATATGAGATTTGAGGAAATGAGATTGTGAGAGAAAGCATAACTAATAGTAATAAAGGAGCAACAAGAAGATGAATTAACCACACAAAAAATAAGAATAATTAACGAAAAGTAAGGAAGAAGCAAATTATATAATGTAATATGCCAAGATAATAGTATTTGAATTTGGAATTAGAGAAAATACCTTCGGAGATGTTATAGAAAAAACTCACTCAGTCAATTTTTATTTATTTATACATACTTTATCAAATGTCTGCAAATTTCTTTCTATTCTTGAGCTTTATTTGTGAACCATCTCAATTTTTCTTATATATTAGGAAATATCTGAAAAAGTAATTTCAACTAAAGCAACTGAGAAGATTCCATCTGTAGCTTGTCAAGTTGCAAAAGCAAATAATATGCTCAAATAAGAAAGTGAGAATCCCAAAAATTGAAACTTACGTGGATTTATTATTGTAGTTCAGAACATGATAGAAGATATTAATAAATAAGTGGAAACTAGAAGTCAGAGTGTGGATGTGATAGTGAACCAATGGATGGGATACTACATGCTTTATGAATCAATGCTCAGTTTAGTTATGTATTGTCATGATCATTGGTTGAAACCTAGTGGAGAAATCCTTTCAGACACAACTAAGAGGGTGGAACTAATCTATCATTTTGGGAAAACATATATGGATTCAACATGTCTTGCATTGCTAAGGAAGTGATTGAATATGAGGCTCAACAAGAAATAGTTAATGTTGTAAATAATACAGATATAGTGGCAAAGACTTCCATATTACATACATTTGATATTATGACAATGAAATCATAGGACATGGATTTTACAATGACGTTTGAATTAAAACCAAAGCTTGGAAGAGTAAATGAATTGTGTAACTCACAAAAATAGGTCCTTAAATAGGAATTCACACAAACAAAAACTTGTAATGATTTTCAATATTTGCCTTCATCTAGAATTCATTGGTGTCATGGAATTGTTTTAAGGTTTGAAATGAGTTTTACAAGTAGGGTTTGCAAGTAGACCACTATTTTTCTCTCAATGTATCCTTATAACCCCAAAACACATTGGGCGCAGGCACTCGGTACTTTCAAAGAACCAATTTCTCTAACCTCGTGTACTGATACCAAGGTAAGAAGATCCATGTAGGATATAGGTACATATTCCCCACCCACTTTGTTTTAAAAGGTCATCTTAGTGTTGCACAGAGCTTCAGACATCACAATATTGACATATCAAGTAAGATTATGGTCATTGGTGCTAGTGATTAGGTTAGGGTATGCCTTGTGAAAATATTTAATATATAGACATGCCTTTAATTTATTGTAGCCTCCATACATTTTTTGGGGGAAGAAAAATATTTGTTTATTTTTTGGAGTCAAGGTATATATTTTTGAAGGTATATTTTTCATTTAGCATTTCAATTCTTGCTATGGCACTTGCTCCGACATCATATTGTGTAATAACACGTGCATGATTTGGGTATGAACATAGTTTTTTTGTGCTTAATTATTCATAATCATATAAAGGAAAATAGGGGTTGAAAATTCACAAGTTGCAAGAATTATAGCACCAAAACCAATGATAATAGAGCCTTGAGAGACTCGATGACTCAATCTAAGCCACGATATTCAATGATAATGAAGCATATATCACTCCTTATTCAACAACCCCCACAATCAAAACTCAATGAATCGATGGTGGAGGATTAATGCAGAGCCCCCTCCACCACCCCCCCCCCCCCCCCCCAACCCACCATTACGATACTCGTTGGCTCAATATAAGTCATGGGATTGAAAGATAATGAAGCATAGATCACTCCTTTGTTAGCAACCCCCACAATCCAAACTCAACAAATTGATTATGGAGGATTAACATTGACCCCCCACCCCCCTTTCGAGATTTAATGCAGGGGGTCCACATTTTGTCCTCATTCGAAAAACCATCTTTTATATGTAGTGACATTGCAACAAGTGCACCCCTCCCCCCTCTAGAGACCTAATGACTCAATATAATCCATGGAATTGAATGATAATGAAGCATAGATCACTCCTTAGTCAACAACCCCCACATCCCAAACTTAGTGAATCGACGTTGTAGGATTAATTCAGATGTCCCCACCTTCCGAGCTTTAGTGGAGGGGGGGTCCACATTTTGTCCTCATTCGATTTTTTTTTTCCATGTGCTGACATTACATCAAGTGTGCACCCCCCTCCATCATCGTGCATTTTGCTAATGAAATTTTACATACCATTATACAATTTCAGCACAATGCTTAGCACTCAAATTTTAATTCAAAGTTCCATCAAGATCCTATGCTCTGTACCATGTACGCGCATCAAAACCTACATCAAATATTTGTGAACAACTTTTATACTCAACTCTACTGCCTCTTATTCGATTCAAATGCCAACTCTTGTCCAAGTTGTAAACATCTGGAAATATTAAAGGTTATACACATGGCACTCTAGAGTTTGAAAGGGTCATATATTGTGTTGGGATAAATGGATACATGGATGGTTGTAGTGATGAAATAGGGATTTATTTTGAATCCTCCCTTTTTTAGATTGGTCTAATTCTTTAATTGATCAATATTCATCTATTTGGCACATGAGCAATGCAATTTATACCTAGTATGCTCATCTTTTTCATTAGTGGTTCTTGGTATGTCGCTTCATACAATTAATATTTAAAACAATATGACCGATGAGGACCATGATATTTTGAAGAACATGAAGTTTTCCATCATAAAAGTCATGAAAATAATAGCAAAGGGCCACCATAAAATTGGAAACTATTGCAGAGGAGATGACAGTGGGAAACTTGATGGAACTCATCAACAACATGTCTAACCTCTTGCATCTCCATGTTGAAAAGGCTTCCTCCTAAGCCATGAATTTTGAATAATGTATTCTTATTACTCCAATCATGAAACCAGTGGCATCTAGAATTGATGGCCAATTAAGTGATTCAATGCATTTCGTACATTTTAATCTTCCTCGTTGATGTTTCTATGAATACTATAAAGTAGGGATCAATGGCCACAACATGGACTAAGGATATTGGTTTTGCTTGGGCCTTGATTGTAAGTCATGCTATATAAACCAGGAAGAGTATTCTATTACCTTTTACATTACAGAAAAGTATTGTAAAAGAAGTTGTATGTAGTAGAATTTTTGTAAATCAAACTTAAATAGGTATACTTTTCAAAAATAAAATAAAAGAACGATTGTTAGAATAAGTAGCAAGGTTATCCTTGTTTGTTGGGAAGTTGAGATATCACATCACTGTAGGTCTCAAGCCTTTTTCTATTTTTATAAATCTATTTCATGACTCTAGGCAGAGGCCTAGATTTAGAAAAGAATAAAAATCCAATTGTAAATGTAGAAAAGGGGGATTTTGGCACCAAGAGGAGAAGTTGGTAGGATAAGGGTTGTTCCTTTTTTGTAAACCCGGTGGGCCTCTATATTTTGTAATTTATCATATCTAGATATTTTTCTCTTGGATTAATGGCCTGGAGTGAATAGAGCTTAGTTTTCTTAACTATTTATCGTCTTAAACCTTCTTTCAAATTCATCTATTTTATGTTTGTTTCAGTGGAGAATTAATTAAATTATATGTAACACAGAGGCTAAGTTGAGGATCAACTTACTTCATTTATCCTAGAAATGTTGTGGTTGACAAAAACATTGTAATATATATAGGAGGTTTGTATAATCCCTTTTCGTATTTAAATTATTTCCCTTATTTCATATGAAAAAATTGCGCTCTGTTGTTTAACAAATGTCAAAGACATTCAGTGAATATCTGAGTTGTTATTTTCCTTCTTAATTTCTTCCACCTTTCACCTATTAGCTTTGTGCTTTACCTTTCAGGAATACATGCCCAATGGATACTCTCTTGGCTATCTGAGATTTGCATTGTTTTATCCCAACTCTTCATTATCCTGATTCTCATCCCAAACTACCATTTTTTCCATCAATTAAATATTCCCATTGTGCTCAAACCCTAAGGTTATTTTTTAATGAAAATTAACAAAAAGTAAGTCATGTAATATTTGAGGGAGTCCCCTCTAGTTCAAGGACTAGCTTGGGCCTAAAGAAATATTGTTATTACCTTGGCATAGTTCCTTAACAACTAGGAATTGTCTACAAGGAAATTACAGCAGGAGACTTACAAGACAAGGAAAGATTAGAAGTATAATAATTACAAAGAAGGAAGGAGAAGGAGAAAATATGAACAACAAAGAAAATAGGAGAAAGAAAAAAATAAAGAGGAGAGAAAGAAGAACATAGATAATTAGAAGAAGAAGAAGTAAGAAATAAGAAAAATTCATCGATAACTAAAGAGAAGTAAATATGGGATGTGGAATAAAGGCTCCAAAATGAAGCAACTTAATAAGAAAATGGAAAATAAGGTACACAAGTGATACATAGCAACAAATAGAACAAACTCCTACACAAATCCCACCATAACAAACACAATCATCTCCTTGCAATGTCATTGATATGACTAAGGAAGATGTGGTCATTCCCAAAGAGGGAGATAAAGCTAACGAACCTACATTAGGGAAATTGTGCATTCTAGGAAGCTTGGACGATGTTTTATCCTAGGGTGATTAACCAATTCTGAATCCTTTAGAGGAATTTTCTAACCTAGAATTGATAGCTTACAATAGGAGAAAGCGAGCAATAGTGAATCAATCTCATTTAAAAAAAAAAAAAAAAAAATTGGACTTGAATACCTTATCCTATCTACCAATGAAGAATCAATTATTGATACCAAGAAATATAGACTCAATAATCTATTGTCAACTAGGATAGATGTCTCTTATGTTAACTTGGACAATAGAAAATATGAAACAAAAGAGACTAAGAGGCTAGGAAAAAAATTATTTTCTTGGAAATCAAGTGAAATACTATAAGGCCTTAGAAGATATGGTTACTGATTTTGTTGAGGAATTCCTAGAAGAATATAAAATAAATAATCAAATCAAGAAGAAATTCATTTTTAATTTTTTTGAGCTACAAGAATTGAGCATGCAACTATTCATACTTTATAAGGAAATTCTAGCATGGAAAGAGAAAAAAAACTAAGGTACAAGGCTAGATGAATTATATTAAACAAATTTAGAGAAATAGAGGTTAGGAGGATTACCATATTGGGATGATGAGTAAGCCTAAGTTGTATGAGATATAAAAAGGCATCAACTATTGTGGTAGAATGTCACATGAGTCACAAAAACATGTTGAGGATGAGTGGTTGGATTGCATTCAAATTTGGGATGTAACATAAAATACTATTGTACAATGCAAGCTTTGTAGCTTTGGCCCGCCTAAATTATTTTTCCAACTGGAAAATCACTTAAGTAATTTGAGGATGAAGTATAAAAGCATGAAGTGCACGTTAGGAATATTTCTTCTCTAGAGCAAGGTCATCTCCAAAAGAAATTGACCATTAAATTTAGAAGAGAGACTCGAATGAAATCTGTTTTTCCTAAAATAGAAAAACATATCAAGATATTTTAGCATGAGCTGACCTAAAGAGTAGCATGTATATATCCATTTTCATTCAGTTATTTATTTATTTAATCAATAAGGAAACATAGATGAGGAAACTGTAAAAGATCCAACTCCTTGTTATCCTAAAGTCTAGTTTGAGAAAAAATTTGCATGGTTATTTTGCATAAACAAATTTTTATATACATGTAAATAAGATACTTAGAAAGGGGTTTTTTAGATATGAGAGCATGGTTATAATTATAAATTTTAATTAATTTCAATTTAATTTAAAATAATTTTCTGAAAACTGAAAGACATTTTATCAAATATTTATTGTGGGTTTTGTGGGTATTATTAAGAATCATTAAAACTCCTATTATCTCTGAGTAGGTGAATAAAAGGGGTAAAGAAAATAATGTCGATTCAAAAGAGGAGGAACAAGGAGTTGAAAAGAGAGATAAACTGAGTGAAGAGATGCCATATGCACAACCAGGTTAATCAATTAAGTTGGGAGATATAAAAAATACACCAGCTTCACCATCCAGGCATGAGGCTGTTCATGATCAGGTTCCATTAATTGAGCAGGTTTTTACCCAAATTGCTGAGAAGAATCAGAAGATTAGAGCAAGTAGTGAGGCTCAAGCTAAGTCTCAAATCACCCCAGTTCAGAATAGATTATTAAATGCTATGGATTTAGAGAAAGATCAATTGGAATTTTTTTTTCACACCCATCTGAAATGATAGTAGGGTCATCAATAAATTTCAAGACTGTTAATTTAACTATTGATGACAGGTGTTAGCCATTGATAAAATCTGTTATACCAAGAAGCGGCTAATTTTTTTCTTCACAAACTCCAAGGGATAGTTCCCCTTTGAGAACCTATCATCCTTGAAGTTTTTTTTTAATATAACTAATCTTTTAGTTAATCTTCACTACTGTTTCCCTCATAAACTTGAAAATTTTGCTGTTTACAAAGAGAAAAAACTACTCAAGAGGCCTCATTTTCCCTCATTTTCACTTCTCCATTTTCCTTCTTCACTTAATCCATAAATCCTTCGATTTGCCTCTCATTCTTTGGAATTTCCCTTTAAAGCCTTGTAAAATCCCTTTATAAGGTTTAAAATCCCTTTTTCACTCTTATCGGAACCCCCAAAATCCTCTGAAAATCCTTAAAAAATCCTAAAAAACAGTCTTATTGCATTAAGGCTTTAAGACCCTTTGGCTTTAGCCCCAACTCCTTTTTCCCGCATAAAACTCAGAGCCACGACCAAGCGCTAAGGCCCAATCGAAAATTGCAAATCAGAGCTTTCTATTTTAACGTTTTTCTTTGTTCTTCCAAAAATCTCCGATGCGATGAGTTTCCTCCTTTCAAACTCAGATCCAATCTCCATTGTTGATCTTTATAAATCCAACGGCCAGCGCTAAAGTCACATCGCGCCCATAATGTTCCTCCATCACCCCTCCAATTAAACCTCCACCGTCGATCTTACTCCCAGATCTAGCAGCTAGCGCTTAATTGCACCACACAAAATGTGAAGCACCATCCCTTTGCCTCCTTCGACTATGCGATCTCCGATCCAATCCCGACCATTCGTTCCTACAGATTCGACAGCTGAGATATAGTCGCACTCCACCCATAGTCTCCGACATCGCGCTTGCCGATTAAATCCTGACCGTTGATCTCTCACCCCGATCCGACGGCCAGTGCTTAATTGCGCATTTTTTAAAATCAAACGACCCGGTGTTTCGGCCATTTCCTATTTTTTCTGATGCGATCCAATCTCCACCGTTGATCATTCCTTGATCCAATGGCTCACTATGCTTCCACTTTTAAACCCCGCCCTTCTCTTTGTCCTCCATCAACAAATCTCGGCCGTCGATCCTCCAGATCTGACGCCCCACATTCATCCTCCTTCTACCCTTATATAAGCTGGTGGGCCCTCTCTCCTTCGCGTTTCTCCACCATTTTCCTCTGAAAATATTACCTTTCCTGTATATTTCTGTTTCCCGAAATTTTTTTTTTGAATGAATCCTGACCGTTGATCTTCAAAGATCTAAGGCCATCAGGCTTTATTTTTCTGGTCGTTCCATTTCTTTAATTTCTTCATATTTCCGCCTTGTCCCAGTTATAACTATTTATCAAAGAAATTCAATGGTCAGATAGCCTTTTACCCCTCCATTGCGCGCCGATCTTGCTGACGTCACTTGGACCCCACCTATTCTATTATCCTGCAACTCTTCATATATCGCGCTATACCTGCGACGTTGGATCTGGATCATCCAATCCGATGGCCTATAATCCATATCGCGTAATTTTTGAGCCCATCCCACAGTGCGCAACTTTTATGTGATATAGGCGGTTTTAGAAATCCACGTGTCGAATGCAAACCTATATTGCATTCCAAAAGCTAAAACCACATTACTGCGTCAGAGCCGCGCGAAAACCGCTACCGATTTTCCGCCAAACCACTTTCCTCCATAGTGTTATTTTTCTTTTAATCCTGGCTGTTGATCATCCTAATCTGACGACTTATATTATAACGCGACCCCTTCACTTGCCCCCCACCTTTGCTCCCAAAGCATTTCACTAAGCAATCTCCATCGTTCATCCTTTTGATTGAATGACCTGGACTTAATCTGATCCTAATTTCATCCAACCGCCTCCCCATCAACCCATCGAGCAATCTTGATTGTCGATTTATCTGGATCGATGGCCACAATTTAACCTAACCTCCAAAGCAGCCTTATCCCATTTCTTCACGGATTTTCTTAACTTTTCTGTGTTTTGTGTAGGTTTTCAAGGTTTCTCCATAAGTTTTAAAGAAATCAAAGGCCGGGGATGACGATCCCCCAGGTCACTATCAATAAAGAACATGAATATACAGGGTTCAAACAACCATTTTTACCATGTCTCATGAACATTGGTAATATTATAAAGACCCTTCGCGCACCTGCAACACAGCAAAAACACAGTCAGAGACCATTTATTGAAGAAAATCAACATTGAAGACAAAATATCAAAGAGTATCAGGGTTTAAAAGTTCAAATTAGAGTTTTTTAGAGGATTAAGGCATAAACCCGGAAAATCAAATGCCTAATCCACAGTCAGCAGAGTATAAAGACTTGAAGACAGAGATTAAGCTAAATTAGGCCTAAAACACAGATCTAAAGTAAATTACAGGTGTTTTAGGGAAAAACGAAGAAATTTGTCAGTCCGAGAAGTCTCCACTGCCACATCAGGGGCTAATTGAATTCCCCTGCTACCATAAGATCCACCTGCAGCCTCAAAGCAATCAAAGAAGGCCTAATTATTGCTAAAACATAAGATACTTGCATAAATACACTTCAACAATTATTACCAAAGAAAGAACAAATTTTAAAACTGTCAGTGAAGTTATTTTAAAGGATAAGTAAGCCTCAAAGTCAATATTTTTGCCCATTAAGCCTAAAAATAGAAGAAACAGAGTACATAAAACACAATCATGATTCAATGCTCTCTTGCCCTAGGCCTTACATGGTTTTCAAGGCTAGGAGTTTCATTTAGTGTAGAATTTATTATACTTCAATTCTAAAAACACTCCCACCTTCTCTTTTCTTCTATAAATACTTCTGAGGAAGATGAGGAATTGTTGGTTGATTGTTCACTAGTTGTAATACTGAAACTCTCTGAAATAATACATAGTCTGTCTGAAGTTGAGGAAGAAATTGAAGTTTTGGAAGCTTGATGATGATGTTACATGCTTGTTCTTAAGAAGGCTCTATCATTGGATCCATGAGCTTGGATGTTGGTGAAGTATTCTGAACTATTTAATGTTTTCTCCTGTTTTCATTTTGTTCCATAAATGCCTACTACAGTAGGATGAAAGTTTTAGGCTAAGAAATGACTCCTAGAAGCACCTTAGACCTGTTCATCCTTCATTGTTTTATGTTTTCTTCTGCTGAGGTATTTTAGAGTCTTCAATCTCTCTCTTTAGTCCTCATGCTTGTTTATTTCTATAATATTTCAAATAGTTGGTTTCATCATGATTTATGGTTTTCCTTGCTTGTCTACTATCACTTGAAAGCTGTTATTGAAGTCTCCCTTTGAAGTACCATTGTCTTAAGTTAGCCAAGGAGGTCTGTTTTGATCATGCCCTTTGTCCTTGCTTGAACAATTGTTTTAAAGGTATTTATAGTTGTGATCATAGATGTGTTAGGTGTTCCCTCTTCTATGACTGCAATTATCAGTGAATCTTTTATGTTTTCTAAGTCATTTGAAATAAAATCTTTAAGGAAATAGGATGTGCTCCCGAATCTTAGATTTCATTTTGAAATTTGTCTTGAAGTCATTATTTTCTTGAAGTGTGTTTGTAGAATTTATGGTTAGCCCTGTCTATCAAATGCCTCTTTATTTTTCAAGTTATGTTTTCAAGTTCCCTTTGTTGAGAATTCAATTTCTCTTTCTAAATCATTAATGTCCATCTCATTCACAAAACCAAAGGATCCTGTGGCCAAGTTAGATTTTCCCTCTGATATCCCATATCCATTGATGAGTTTGTCATAAACCCTTCTTGATTCTATTTCCCAATGAATCTAACATTTCCCCTTTCTATCTATCTTTCCTAGACCTTTCATGTTCTGTTATGTCATTCAACCAAAAAAACAAACAAACACTTGCACTTAATAACTAGTCTAAAACCAATACTCAAAGCACACAAGATAAACCTTTGCAAAACAAATAATTTGAGAGATCCCTCTCTGAGAACAGGAGGACTAGATCCTGGAACTCTAAATATTGGTTCTGATGTTGCCTTGTCTTTTTATTTTCCAATCTATCGAAACATGGGACACCAACATAATGGCGATCACGGTGGGACTTTTCTGAGTTAGTGACAATCTAAGTACACATTAGGACTCTAGAAAATCCCTTTGTTTTCAAGAATATCCAGTGATTATTAGCCACCTCATCGGTGGGACCACTAAGTTCATAGTTTCCTAGCAAGCTCTTATAGACTCATTAGTCTTTCAAACAACCATAGAAACTCAGAAAAACCCAAAAATATTTCAAATTGGTTTCCTAATAAACATGGTGGTGGAACCATTCAATATTTTACCTTCATAGAAGCTAAGAAGTTTCCACCTGGCGACTCCATTGGCCCCAGTAGGCTTATTACTCATCTAGGTCTCTAGTTTTCCTTAGGACTATGTTAACCAGCCTCGAGGAAGTTTAGAAGCCTAGTCCCATACTAGATAAGATGTTGTGAGAGGCAAAATTTTCAAAAACAGTCCCTAAAAATTTCAGCCTTTCTCATTTTTGAAAAAGAAGTCTGGCTTCACATAGGATAAACACTAGATCCCATCCAGATCCAAATCCCCTTACCTTAGTTTTCAATCCAGAGAGGATTTTGTGGGAGACTTCTAGACCTGGAAAACCAATTACTGATAGGAGCCTCTTAAGAACAAAGTCTATCCCTGAAAACCTTGTTGTCTTAGAGGATCTACACTTTGACTTACATCACACAAAGAACATCTTTAGAACTAGATCTCAAGGTGATTTAAACCAAACTGATCTTGACATTGCAGATTTGCAACAGAGCTTTAGTAAAGAAGCCTCACCTTCCACTCCTCCTGATTCCCAGCTTCTTCATCACTTTAGCCTTTTTCATAACAAATCTGCTCAAAACCAGTTTTCTGGCCCAAGTGTTTCTTCCACTCCAATCCATACTAACAGTGTACAAAACACTCTGTTTCAGCCCACTTTCCCTTTTGGAAATCCACCTCTTGTAAATCCACCTTTCTTTCTAGCCATGGAAACATGGTATGCCCCATGACTGTTACCACAACCTCTGGTTCCCTTACCGAATGATTATCATTCAAAAATTCCCCTCAAAAATTCCCCTTTTCACTGCCAATGGACCTACTACTACCCAACAGCATATAGACAAAATGAATGATGCATTTGATTACATGGAGATAGAAGATGAGACCATACAAATGAGAATATTTGCCCAAAGTTTAGGAGGAGAAGTAAAAAAATGGTTTAAAACCCTAGCTCCTAACAACATCAATGATCTCCCTTCTTTGCATCAAACATTCATAAACAGATGGGAAATCAAAAGAAATCCTCTCCAAATCTTAGCAGAGTATAGCAGCCTTAAAAGAAATCAAGGGGAGAGTGTTCATGATTACTCCACCGGGTTTAATAGTATCTATAATGCTCTTCCACCTCACATGAAACCTCCCCAAGGCATGGCCTTAGTAAGATACCCTGAAGGTTTTGATGCTGAAATGGCCTATCAACTAAGGGAGAGAGATTACTTCACTCTAGAAGACATGCAGAAATGAGCTGTGAGTGTAGAAGCAAACATAATTGAGAAAAGAAATAGGTTGAGATCAGAGAAGAGGGTAACTTATAAAGATGACATTGCACCCTCAACCTCATCTTCTGACACCAAAATTGATAACCTAGTGAAAGTAATGGAGAATATGCTTGAAAATATCAACTTGAATGATAGAGTGCCACCAAGAGAACCTCAAAACAACCAAAATGGGAATAGAAATCAGAATTATAGAAGAGAAAATAATCAAGATAGGCAAAAAGAAAGTGACCAACAGATTAGACCTCCCTTCCAACAAAACTATGTAGATCAATATGAGGAAGATAGGGAGATTGAAAGGTTGGGAGAAGGTCATGTAAACTTGATTGGATCAGACAGTGGGGATGATGTTTTCCTCACTAAAGAAGAACAAGGTTTCTTCTCTGATCAAAATACAAACACATATGAAGATTTTGATGATTATAGATTGGGGTTTGAAAATGCAATCATGGAAGTACACAAAAAATATGATCTTAGAAGAAAAGGGAACATAGACAATTCAAAAGACAAAAACACCAAAACTGTTGTTAAGAAAAATGCAGAAAATTAGCCTAAGAAAACAGTATACAAACCCATCATTTTGGCTAAAAAACTAGATTTAAACAAAGAGAAAATTAGCCAGCCAAATGTTGAAAAAAGTACCCCCATCACTTCAGCTAGTGGTCCTAACAAAATTGTCCCAATTACCAATCCAAACAAAGTTCAGCAAATCAAAATTGCTGCAAGAAATTCAATTAAAAAAATAGATGTAAATATGACCAAACAAGTTAAAGGGCAAGGATTAGCAAAACTTATGGCTGAGTCTAACTTCCAAGCACTAGATATGAATATGGTAAATGTGTTGGAAGAAATAGAAGAATATACTGCTCCTTTCATTGAAGAAACATTTCTGAATTCTCCTTGCAGGTATGCTGACATTATTTATGTGCTTTTATATTTAAATTCCCCTCCTTCTTTGTCTAAAACTAAAGCTAGATTTTTGAAACAGAAAGCTTTGATTTATTGCATATTAGATGGGGTATTGTATTGGAAAAATGTTGTTGGAATTTTGCTTAAATGTTTACTTGAAGATGATGCAAGATAAATCATGCATGAGCTGCATGAAGGAGAATGTGGAGGACACCTCTATTGGAAGACCACAACAAACAAAATTCTTAGATTTGGTCACTATTGGCCCACCCTTTTCCCAGACAGTCAAAAGTTAGTCATGTCTTGCCATAATTTTCAAATTTTTGATGGCAAAAGAAAACTCCTTCCCTTACCTTTACATCCTATCAATGTTGAGACACCCTTTCAACAATGGGGCTTGGACTTCATTGGGGAAATTCACCCATCTTCATCAGCCCAACATAAGTGGATCCTCACTGCCATTGACTACTTTACCAAGTGGATAGAAGCTATACCCTCTAGGAATGCTACTGACTCTGTCATTATCAAGTTCCTTAAAACAAATATCTTATCCAGATTTGGTTGTCCTAGAAAAATCATAACAGATAATGCTGCTACTTTCAAATCTAAAAGAATGGTTGATTTCTGTCATGAATACCACATTACCTTGGGCCATTCTACTGCCTACTATCCCCAAGGGAATGGATTAGCTGAATCCTCCAACAAGAGCCGCATAAATATTATCAAAAAGTTGTTGGAGCAGAATCAGATATCATGGCACAGTAAGCTGGTTCATGCCTTATGGGTTGATAGATTAACTACAAAGAAATCAATAAATATGTCCCCCTATCAGCTGGTTTATGGAATGGATGCAGTCTTTCCAACCTCATTAGGAGTGTCAGTCATGAAACTCCTTCAAGAAGTGCAGTTTATATATACTTTATCAAATGTCTGCAAATTTCTTTCTATTCTTGAGCTTTATTTGTGAATCATCTCAATTTTGCTTATAGATTAGGAAATATCTGAAAAAGTAATTTCAACTAAAGCAACTGAGAAGATTCCATCTATAGCTTGTCAAGTTGCAAAAGCAAATAATATGCTCAAATAAGAAAGTGAGAATCCCAAAAATTGAAACTTACGTGGATTTATTATTGTAGTTCAGAACATGATAGAAGATATTAATAAATAAGTGGAAACTAGAAGTCAAAGTGTGGATGTGATAGTGAACCAATGGATGGGATAATACATGCTTTATGAATCAATTCTCAGTTTAGTTATGTATTGTCATGATCATTGGTTGAAACCTAGTGGAGAAATCCTTTCAAACACAACTAAGAGGGTGGAACTAATCTATCATTTTGGGAAAACGTATATGGATTCAACATTTCTTTCATTGCTAAGGAAGTGATTGAATATGATGCTCAACAAGAAATAGTTAATGTTGTAAATAATACAGATATAGTGGCAAAGACTTCCATATTACATACATTTGATATTATGACAATGAAATCATAGGACATGGATTTCACAATGACGTTTGAATTAAAACGAAAGCTTGGAAGAGTAAATGAATTGTGTAACTCACAAAAATAGGTCCTTAAATAGGATTTCACACAAACAAAAACTTGTAATGATTTTGAATATTTGCCTTCATCTAGAATTCATTGGTGTCATGGAATTGTTTTAAGGTTTGAAATGAGTTTTACAAGTAGGGTTCGCAAGTAGACCACTATTTTTCTCTCAATGTATCCTTATAACCCCAAAACACATTGGGCGCAGGCACTCTGTACTTTCAAAGAACGAATTTCTCTATCCTCGTGTACTGATACCAAGGTAAGAAGATCCATGTAGGATATAGGTACATATTCCCCACCCACTTTGTTTTAAAAGGTCATCTTAGTGTTGCACAGAGCTTCAGACATCACAATATTGACATATAAAGTAAGATTATGGTCATTGGTGCTAGTGATTAGGTTAGGGTATGCCTTGTGCAAATATTTAATATATAGACATGCCTTTAATTTATTGTAGCCTCCATGCATTTTTTTGGGGGAAGAAAAATATTTGTTTATTTTTTGGAGTCAAGGTATATATTTTTGAAGGTATATTTTTCATTTAGCATTTCAATTCTTTCTATGGAACTTGCTCCGACATCATATTGTGTAATATCACGTGCATGATTTGGGTATGAACAGAGTTTTTTTGTGCTTAATTATTCATAATCATATAAAGGAAAATAGGGGTTGAAAATTCACAAGTTGCAAGAATTATAGCACCAAAAACAATGATAATAGAGCCTTGAGAGACTCGATGACTCAATCTAAGCCACGATATTCAATGATAATGAAGCATATATCACTCCTTATTCAACAACCCCCACAATCAAAACTCAATGAATCGATGGTGGAGGATTAATGCAGAGCCCCCTCCCTCCCCCCCCCACCATTACAATACTCGTTGGCTCAATATAAGTCATGGGATTGAAAGATAATGAAGCATAGATCACTCCTTTGTTAGCAACCCCCACAATCCAAACTCAACAAATTGATTATGGAGGATTAACATTGACCCCCCACCCCCCCACCCCCCTTTCGAGATTTAATGCAGGGGGTCCACATTTTGTCCTCATTCAAAAAACCATCTTTTATATGTAGTGACATTACAACAAGTGAACCCCTCCCCCCTCTAGAGACCTGATGACTCAATATAATCCATGGAATTGAATGATAATGAAGCATAGATCACTCCTTAGTCAACAACCCCCACATCCCAAACTTAGTGAATTGACGTTGTAGGATTAATTCGGATGTCCCCACCTTTCGAGCTTTAGTGGAGGGGGGGTCCACATTTTGTCCTCATTCGATTTTTTTTTTCCATGTGCTGACATTACATCAAGTGTGCACCCCCCTCCATCTTCGTGCATTTTGCTAATGAAATTTTACATACCATTATACAATTTCAGCACAATGCTTACAACTCAAATTTTAATTCAAAGTTCCATCAAGATCCTATGCTCTATACCATGTGCATGCATCAAAACCTACATCAAATATTTGTGAACAACTTTTATACTCAACTCTACTACCTCTTATTCGATTCAAATGCCAACTCTTGTCCAAGTTGTAAACATCTAGAAATATTAAAGGTTATACACATGGCACTCTAGAGTTTGAAAGGGTCATATATTGTGTTGGGATAAATGGATACATGGATGGTTGCAGTGATGAAATAGGGATTTATTTTGAATCCTCCCTTTTTTAGATTGGTCTAATTCTTTAATTGATCAATATTCATCTATTTGGCACATGAGCAATGCAATTTATACCTAGTATGCTCATGTTTTTCATTAGTGGTTCTTGGTATGTCGCCTCATACAATTAATATTTAAAACAATATGACCGATGAGGACCATGATATTTTGAAGAACATGAAGTTTTCTATCATAAAAGTCACGAAAATAATAGCAAAGGGCCACCATAAAATTGGAAACTATTGCAGAGGAGATGACAGTGGGAAACTTGATGGAACTCATCAACAACATGTCTAACCTCTTGCATCTCCATGTTGAAAAGGCTTCCTCCTAAGCCATGCATTTTGAATAATGTATTTTTATTACTCCAATCATGAAACCAGTGGCATCTAGAATTGATGGCCAATTAAGTGATTCAATGCATTTCGTACATTTTAATCTTCCTCGTTGATGTTTCTATGAATACTATAAAGTATGGATCAATGGCCACAACATGGACTAAGGATATTGGTTTTGCCTGGGCCTTGATTGCAAGTCATGCTATATAAACCAGGCAGAGTATTCTATTACCTTTTACATTATAGAAAAGTATTGTAAAAGAAGTTGTATGTAGTAGAATTTTTGTAAATCAAACTTAAATAGGTATACTTTTCAAAAATAAAATAAAAGAACAGTTGTTAGAATAAGTAGCAAGGTTATCCTTGTTTTTTGGGAAGTTGAGATATCACATCACTGTAGGTCTCAAGCCTTTTTCTATTTTTATAAATCTATTTCATGATTCTAGGCAGAGGCCTAGATTTAGAAAAGAATAAAAATCCAATTGTAAATGTAGAAAAGGGGGATTTTGGCACCAAGAGGAGAAGTTGGTAGGATAAGGGTTGTTCCTTTTTTGTAAACCCGGTGGGCCTCTATATTTTGTAATTTATCATATCTAGATAGTTTTCTCTTGGATTCATGGCCTGGAGTGAATAGAGCTTAGTTTTCTTAACTATTTATCGTCTTAAACCTTCTTTCAAATTTATCTATTTTATGTTTGTTTCAGTGGAGAATTAATTAAATTATATGTAACACAGAGGCTAAGTTTAGGATCAACTTACTTCATTTATCCTAGAAATGTTGTGGTTGACAAAAACATTGTAATATATATAGGAGGTTTGTATAATCCCTTTTCGTATTTAAATTATTTCCCTTATTTCATATGAAAAAATTGCGCTCTGTTGTTTAACAAATATCAAAGACATTCAGTGAATATCTGAGTTGTTATTTTCCTTCTTAATTTCTTCCACCTTTCACCTATTAGCTTTGTGCTTTATCTTTCAGGAATACATGCCCAATGGATACTCTCTTGGCTATCTGAGATTTGCATTGTTTTATCCCAACTCTTCATTATCCTGATTCTCATCCCAAACTACCATTTTTTCCATCAATTAAATATTCCCATTGTGCTCAAGCCCTAAGGTTATTTTTTAATGACAATTAACAACAAGTAAGCCATGTAATATTTGAGGGAGTCCCCTCTGGTTCAAGGACTAGCTTGGGCCTAAAAAAATATTGTTATTACCTTGGCATAGTTCCTTAACAACTAGGAATTGTCTACAAGGAAATTACAGCAGGAGACTTACAAGACAAGGAAAGATTAGAAGTATAATAATTACAAAGAAGGAAGGAGAAGGAGAAAATATGAACAACAAAGAAAATAGGAGAAAGAAAAAAATAAAGAGGAGAGAAAGAAGAACATAGATAATTAGAAGAAGAAGAAGTAAGAAATAAGAAAAATTCATCAATAACTAAAGAGAAGTAAATATGGGATGTGGAATAAAGGCTCCAAAATGAAGCAACTTAATAAGAAAATGGAAAATAAGGTACACAAGTGATACATAGCAACAAATAGAACAAACTCCTACACAAATCCCACCATAACAAACACAATCATCTCCTTGCAATGTCATTGATATGACTAAGGAAGATGTGGTCATTCCCAAAGAGGGAGATAAAGCTAACGAACCTACATTAGGGAAATTGTGCATTCTAGGAAGCTTGGACGATGTTTTATCCTAGGGTGATTAACCAATTCTGAATCCTTTAGAGGAAGTTTCTAACCTAGAATTGATAGCTTACAATAGGAGAAAGCGAGCAATAGTGAATCAATCTCATTTAAAAAAAAAAAAAAAAATTGGACTTGAATACCTTATCCTATCTACCAATGAAGAATCAATTATTGATACCAAGAAATATAGACTCAATATCTATTGTCAACTAGGATAGATGTCTCTTATGTTAACTTGGACAATAGAAAACATGAAACAAAAGAGACTCAGAGGCTAGGAAAAAAATTATTTTCTTGGAAATCAAGTGAAATACTATAAGGCCTTAGAAGATATGGTTACTGATTTTGTTGAGGAATTCCTAGAAGAATATAAAATAAATGATCAAATCAAGAAGAAATTCATTTTTAATTTTTTTGAGCTACAAGAATTGAGCATGCAACTATTCATACTTTATAAGGAAATTCTAACATGGAAAGAGAAACAAACTAAGGTACAAGGCTAGATGAATTATATTAAACAAATTTAGAGAAATAGAGGTTAGGAGGATTACCATATTGGGATGATGAGTAAGCCTAAGTTGTATGAGATATAGAAAGGCATCAACTATTGTGGTAGAATGTCACATGAGTCACAAAACATGTTGAGGATGAGTGGTTGGATTGCATTCAAATTTGGGATGTAACATAAAATACTATTGTACAACGCAAGCTTTGTAGCTTTGGCCCGCCTAAATTATTTTTCCAACTGGAAAATCACTTAAGTAATTTGAGGATGAAGTATAAAAGCATGAAGTGCACGTTAGGAATATTTCTTCTCTAGAGCAAGGTCATCTCCAAAAAAAATTGACCATTAAATTTAGAAGAGAGACTCGAATGAAATCTATTTTTCCTAAAATAGAAAAACATATCAAGATATTTTAGCATGAGCTTACCTAAAGAGTAGCATGTATATATCCATTTTCATTCAGTTATTTATTTATTTAATCAATAAGGAAACATAGATGAGGAAACTGTAAAAGATCCAACTCCTTGTTATCCTAAAGTCTAGTTTGAGAAAAATTTTGCATGGTTATTTTGCATAAACAAATTTTTATATACATGTAAATGAGATACTTAGAAAGGGGTTTTTTAGATATGAGAGCATGGTTATAATTATAAATTTCAATTAATTTCAATTTAATTTAAAATAATTTTCTTAAAACTGAAATACATTTTATCAAATATTTATTGTGGGTTTTGTGGGTCCATTTTTTCAATAAACTATTTTACTATTGGTTTATTGCATATATGTTTAGTAAGACTCTCTAATTATGTTTAAGTTATCTTATAATATCAATTATATATGTGTTTTCATATCTTCAACAAATATTTTAAATGTGTTTGATGGTTCTATTTTAATTTTGATTTAGTTATGTCTGATTTACTTCATAATTGTTTATAGTTTTATTGAGGTAGTTAGCTATGAAAAAAATGACATTCTTAATGTGATTTTCCTATAATTTTTTCATTTTTTTTTTAATAACCCGCAAGTGTCTAATTCTTATTCCTAGAACTTGCAATTGTTTAATCTTATTCTTAGATATATTCTTGTGGAGATCATTTTCATGTAGAATTAATTCTTAAGAGAACAAAATTGTAGAGTTATTTCCATCTACTATTTCTAAGAGTTACCCCTTAGAAATAGAATTTCTTCTATTCACCTAGCTTAGATTTCTTTCTTGTTCAATATTTAACATTAAATGAAACCTCTCATGTAAATCCCATTGAATGGATGCTAGACCATAACTTTGGATGATTATTCCATTCCATGAGGAAAAGTCTAATTGGACCTCTTCCTTGGGTTTAACGCATACTATTGAGATTTGGGGATCTTTTCCCCTCAACAGGTTAGAGATTCATAAACTGCCATGACCATGGTCATTGCATCATGTCTCAACAATACATCATCATGCACCATGCATGTATTCTCTATCCACGTTGATTTATTTTCTAGATGCAAAAACATGTTGGTTTCATTCCAATTCCCATAGTTGGTCTCCCCTGTCAAGGTTACATATAGATCTATAGCCATCATCAACCAAATGTGAATCTTATGTGTCAAACTTTCCAAACGCTACCATAAGGAAACTATTAATGTCCCAATATGATGGTATGATGGGTGTGATGCCACACTTCCCTAACAATTCATCTAAGAGTATACTACCAAAATTATCAGTTTAAAACAATAATTTTTATGCTTTATTTTAGACTTATGTGATCCACATTGATTTTGAGAATGTATTTCAAATTAGTCTAAAAGAAATTCTCAAAATACATTTTATGTTAAAAAAATAAAATAAAAAATAAATCCATAAAAATAATGACACAACTTTAACATCTCTTTTTCTATAAAAATAATGTTCATACATATAATGATATAAAAATGTGTATAAACATCTAACAACATTGACATATCTTAGCTTATCCTTAAAATTATTTAAAATCGCCCTTAAGAAAGAAGCATGCATTCCTCAAAACTTGCTAATATCCACATATATGCTTATTCTGGATTTTGTTAGATTGATAGGATCTTTAGTAATATTGGAGGCCATCAAATGGGTTTTGTGGAATTTCCAACCTTGCATTTATGTCATATATCAAAGGTAGATTCAAGAGTCCTATCCACATTATAAGGAGTAATATCTCAACAAGGCATACTAATCCAATTACAAACATATATGGTTGCACAAACCACCTAAATTCCCTCAAGTAATGTACATAGGACCTTAGCACAATACCCATCATCAACTCGAAAGAGTGGCACCAAATTTGGTGCTAATAACACCATATGCACATAGTTCCTAACGATGTATGTCAAGTTTTGAATTTTTCATACATAACCCATGGAATTTTGTTTATGTTCTTATAGTGACACAAGAATACTATGGAAATCTAATCATTCCTGCAACAATTATGATTCTTTGTGGATGAGAGATACATTGTATAGTAACAAATGATTCAATATAACCAATAAACACAATAATATATAGAACACCCTTAAGGTAAGGCATCATTATCAATTACTCCTTATGAAAAAAATCACTCCACAAATCATGTTTGTTACAGTATAAATCCCATATTCCCAATACATTAACATCATGAGTATGTATAAAGCTCTTATGAATATTCCTAAGGGGCTATACCAATTGCCCTCCATTATTACATTCCATAAAGATTAACCTAAAAATTATTTAATGAGCCTTATTGAATGAGTATGTCCACATTAAATTAATAATGACTTCAAACATCAACTACTTGATGTGCTTTATTCCTTAAGTATAACCACATTGCATTAATTATCCTCCTAGGTACTTAACAATGCCCAAGTCTCGGTACCTTTGTTTAAGTACTTGTACATACATCTTGTTAACTCTCTTATGTCTTTACTCAATTAGGGAATAAGATTTTTCCTACAAAAAATATTGTCAAATCTTTGACATACAACATTTTTCAATCTTTGAGTGCTTGTTGGTTGTACTGTTATGCAACCTTTATCTTTTTTATTAATGGAAGAGATTTAATGTTGTATTTATGTAGGTTGTTTTCTCAATTATAAATATGCATGTCTTTTGACTACATAAAATTCGGTTTTGCATGGTTATGATTGTTGTCAAAACTATGAGTTCTCTTAGGTCTATAGTTATCATTTTTACTACACATTTTGGAGACTTAGTGCATAGCACAACCACTCTTCCAATATAACTTGTTCATTACTCATGCAATCTTCACATATTTGCCACTTTATTTTCATTTCCTTTCTTTAAGATAGAGACCATCTAAATTTTCACTAGAGTAGGATTAGAATTCATTGACAAGTTACTTTTAGGTTTTTCAAATAAAATTAAGGGAAGAATGCACTTTGAATCAATCTTATGCTACTTGTGGTAGATTTTCATTGACCTATGGTTAAACAACCACGCAACTTGACCCCTTCCAATCTTGTTATCATCCATATCTTTTCAAAGTCGGACATTTCCAATATAACTTATCTCCCTTTTTTCTATATTAAAACTCACGGGACATTAACTTATTCATTTGATGTAGTGACAGATAAAAATAAGGTAAATTGCATTATATTGACAAATTGTCCTTGACTAATTTTGGTCCTTTAGCAAGGATCACCTTCAAGAAGTTTTAAAACCCAATTTAGACGTGATTTCAATAAAAGATATCAACATGCGAATGTCAAACATGAGCTAAACACTTTAATTATATACCCATCCCAAGAACTACATAAATGGTGAATAACTACCCTCCAAGCGCCAAATTTTAGGACCCTCATTCTTATTGTTGTTATTCACATCTAGCTAAATTTCAAGGGTCTCGCAAACCTTTGTTTTATCATAGAGGTCAAATTTAGCAATGATCTTAGCATTATCCATGTGAATAATATGCCTAATGTTCTTAAAGTGCTCAACTAAGGTTGATCTTTTAACATACATATGTTTAACATCGATGTAATGTTTTTTAAGCCTGGCTTGTAGATTTCTAGTAGTTTCACCAACATAATCCTTTTCACTTTAGTAGGGAATGTTTTGTACACCCTTATGATATTTTGGATCAATAGTGTCTTTAGTAAAATCCAACATGTTTCTTATTATTATAATAAGAGTTAAGGACACCATCATAATGCACTTAAAAAAATTCGCAATGTTATATATGGTTCCTTTGATACAAAGAAGAGTGATTATCTCTCTATATGTTGATTTATGGATGGATGTCGCATTGTTCTCTCTTAACTTTTGAAATAACATTTTTTATTTAATAGCTCATTTTCACTTTAGTAAGGAATGCTATGTACATCCTTATAATATTTTGGATCAATAATATATTTACTAAAATCCAACATGTTTCTAAAAATAATAATAAGGATGAAGAACACTCTCATAATACACTTAATTTTGTTTGCAGTGTTATATATGGTTCCTTTGGTAAAAAAAGAGTGATAATCTCTCTATATATTAATTTATGGATAGATGCCACATTGTTCTCTCTTGACTTTTGAAACAACATTTTTGAGTTAATAGCTCTTATTACCAATGTTTTTAAAAACAATATCAAATTGTTCCAACTTTTTCTCAACACAGTAATTATCTAAAATTTAGATGGTGGTCATCACAAACATGTAAATGATATTGATCTTTTGAACATAATGGTGATGGACATATGTATACAGAAATCTATGATTTTCTCCCAACAAACCAACTTGATATATCATTGAGCCATTTAGAAAAATATATCTAATAATAAAATGTTTTTATTTATTTCCATTTCCATTATAAACCTAATACTATCAGTGACTTTCTTTTTCATACAACTAAATTTTTTAAAGTCATTGTCCACATATCTTTTTGACAATTTCAATTTAAAAAGGTAGGAACTAAGCATTTTTTAATCCCCTCCCCTGGCTCTTTTCTATTATGGCACACATGCTCACCATGATTCCAACCTTGGGACACAAGCTCACTATGATTCCAACTTTAGAAGGTGTGAGCAAAATATTCTTGCCAGAAGAGAATCATTATAATTATGTGCACGTGTCAGCAATCCATCACAGAAAATTAGTGACAAGAACATAATTTTTTTTTTATAGTTGCAACTAGTGATTGGGCAAAGGTCAATGACATAAAGGACATTCCTCCAACCCATCTCCCTAGGTGGGGATTGCATGGAAAAAAAAGACAAAACCCACCCTAAAATAGTGAATGTTTTTTCTAATGTTGTGTGTCCCTTTAAGGGGGAAGTATTTTCCTATGTCAATTATTAGGTCCCTACATTTGCGCCTCCCGACGAGAGATATTTGGTAGGCACCATGTGCGTGCATGTGAGGACCTTCAAACTTTATACCCATATTAATATTTTTCTCTTAAATAATCTCCCAAATTTTAATGTAGCGACCCCTATAGTCCTTTGTTTATTTTTTAAATATAAATAATTTGTATAGTCCTTAGATCACGACGATCTCTTTTTCCGTCCGCATGCTTACGCCTTGGTGGCGTCAACGTCAACGACAACTTTAACGGCGCTAAGCACATGGTGGGCCCAGTCAGCAGCCCGTGAACTCTCACTTCTTCCTTGCGAGCTCATGCATAATCCATGGCAGGCATACATGAATATTAGAAAAAAAATTACTTTAAAAAACATTATGGAATAATAATAATAATATTGGAGTAAATTTTGGCCCCGTTACCGCCGTTGATTTAGGGGTGAGAATCATTTTCACTTTTTCATATTTTTGTCTCTTTCCATAGTTTAAGTACAAATCTTTGCACCTTTGTTTATGTGGTTTAATGGTTAATTTTCTATGTATTGAAATTTTTAAAAATGGTGACTTTGTTTATATATGGTTGATTTTTTAATATATTTATATAAAAAGGAGTGAAGTTTGGAGTTTTACAATGCTTATATTATTAATTTAGTACATTAGGTTAAGAATAAAAGTTAGTTGTATTTGGACTTTATTGGGAATAGTTTCATGTAATAGGAACTAAACCATAAGATTATTTTTGATTTTTTAGTATATTTTATTAAGAGTGAAGTTTGGTGTTTTTACAATATTTGTGTTATTAATTTAGTATTCGGTTAGGAATAAAAGTTAAGGTTCATTTGAAGATGGTTGAATTGATAAAAGTTTCATGAATAGGAATTAAGTATTGAGAATATTAAATTGAAATATCAAAAATTGTTTTATAATAATGAAATTTTATAAAAGTAATTGTTGTATTTTAAAAATATTGGAAAATATATATATATATTATAAATTTAAATATAGAAAAATAAAGGTCAAATTTAAAGATGAAATAAATGCGTTTGTTTTCTTTTTCTTCATTTTTTCATAATGGTTATTAATTTTTTCTTATTAAAAATGAGTAGATTTGGGATTGAAACTAGTGAAATGAATCGCATAGCGTCAATCATCACTTGGGGGGCTTGCACCTGGTAACTAGGACTTCTTGGGAGGTCACCCATCCCAAAACTCCTTTGGCTCAAGCGCGCTTAACTGTGGAGTTTTCCCCACAATCAAGCCCATTTAGCTTGCTACCTCATTTACAAAACCTTAGCAAGTATTGGGCCTCATAAACCATTCAAGACTTCGATTTCTATGAGATTTTTTTTCTTTCTTTCTAATTAATAAAAAAAAATATTTGTTCTAAATACTTTCGAATAAACCATTTATAAATTTCTTGTTAAATAGTTTTATTTATCAATCTCATCTTTATTTATAAATTATTTTAATTAATTGAAAAAATTAACATTTTGATCAAATAATTTTGCACTAGTTACTCTTATGATATTTATCTAATATAATATTTATATTTTTAATGATATTAAATTTCAGCGGAGATAATTATTTTAATATAAAAAAAATATCATTTTCTAAATTTTTTCTTCTTAATAAAGTTAAGATTTGTTGTTGTTGTTGTTGTTGTTCAAGTGTTATTAAAAATGATATTTTTTTTAATATTAAAATAATTATCTCCACTGAATTTTCTAAATTTTTTCTTCTTAATAAAGTCTTATTTTTATGAATTTTTGTTGTTGTTCAAGTGTTATTAAAAATTAATTAACTCAATTAGCAAATTATGACTTTCTTATTGTTTTTTTTTTCAAGTTAGGCACTGTGCATTACATCAAACTAGGATTACATAGGCTTATTTTTTTTTCTACTAATCTTCTTAAAAGGAATTCAAACCAATAACATAAGTTTAGAGTCTTGAAGTTGCTACGATCTCATCTAACTAGAGCATGTTGTAAATAGAAACTTATAAAAATAGGTTGGTTGTGTCATACCTTGACATACATCGATATGAGAAGATAAAAAGGACTACTAGTGTTGCATGCAAAAAATCAATGAGCCATAACAACTATTAGGTAGAATCTCCAGTGCATTTGTGTTTGTTGATCACTACCCTTATCCATGGAGAAGGAGATGTTGGCTAATATCTTGGTTAGAATGGTCAACTTGCGGTCTATACTGTCAATTTTTTCCTCCATCTCTACCAATCCTATAGAATTCTCCTATTGTCTTCTCTTGTACGTCCCTATGCAACTTGCAATATTCAAATGATGTTTAACCTAGTGTCGGCTTCGTGTCATGATCAATGAACTGATGGGAGCACATGCAATGTGCCAAGTATAGTGGGAGCTGCAACCTTCTTTTGTGTGATTTGGCATCATATCAAGGGGAGGGGGAGCACCTGCTCTCAGGAACCCTCCTTGGGGTTGTTTATTAAGTTTTTTAAAGAAAAATTAAATTAGTAAATATGATGCAGTAATTGAATTGAACATCTAATGTACATAACCTCTTTTTTTGGATTAAATATTTGTATTTCCTTCTGAACAAGAGATTACATCAAAGAGTTGAAGGCTTTAGATTGGTTTGTCACTAGGGAAACCCTGACCATATCCAAAAATGTACCCATTTAAGAGAGGCATAAGACAAAAATTTGCCCATAAATTCAAAACACAAAATACATATATTGATAGTTGGGCCTTCAAGACCATGAGACCAAAACAAAGAAGCTAAAAATTGATAAACTAAAGACATTATAAGAGTTAATAGACCAAGAGGAGGGTTTTGAATTTGTTGTTGTAACTTGGATCGACTCCTTGTTGTTGCCCAGTGAGCAGCCAATAGTAAGGGGATTCCAAGGTGCTGAACTCGATACGCTCCAATTGGTCGTCCAAGACCATCAGTTGTCATTGTAAGTGCTCCATGGAGAGGACAAGGAACTCTTTATTCTTATGCCAGTCCAATATGACTTTTCGTAATAGAAACTTCATGTGCGAGTATAGGTCATATGTGTGCATATATTTATTAAATCATCCACATGTGTGACCTGTATCAAGCACCCAATCAACCTAACTTGCTAGTACCTTCATGTCTAAAACAAGATGTTGTTGGTTGGCTCGTTCCCTTTTGGAAAATATGAGTTCTTCTTGAATAGGAGGTTGGATGAGTTCTAAAAAGTGTGTTGATGAGTATTTAGCTCAAGGTTGTGTATGTGTATTGCCTCAATTACCATGCTCTTGGTAGTACATTGCTCCCTGACAGACATGAGCTCTCTAATGGGGCATAGTGGCTACATTAGGAGGAGGGTATGGCCAAAGAGAAAGGAAGGGGGTGTTAAGAGGAGATGGGAGTGGCTAGGAGATGAAAAAGATGTAAGAAATTTTAACCAGATCTATGCCTCGAACAAAGGAAAACAATCAAACAAGGGTCAAGCACAAGGTAGGTCTAGAGATGAGGAGTGTCATAGGGATCAAAGAGCTAAGAAAGAGTGAGGTGCCCGTAGGAATGCGAGGGCGCAATGGCTAGCAAAATGGATTTCAAAACCTAGACTCTATCATGAACAAGATTCAAGAAAAATTCAGGAATAGATGAAGGAGCAAGAGAGAACCAAGGGGTGAGAATAATCAACTTTCCATTGAGTGTGGTCGCTTTGATATCGATAAATTTCCTCACTACAATAGAATGCTTAAGCTGAGTTTGGGAAACTAGATAAAGCTCTATCCAACGACCATCGTTGAGAGTCAATTCAAATTTCTAGGTGAAACTAACAAGGGAAAGTTCCAACGTTATGGAGAAAATCTCACTAATGAGCTAGCGGTCCTTTCCTTGAGTTTTTCCAGGATATCCAAGAGAGTCAGAGAGCTACAAACATGGTGCAAAGTGGGTGAGGTTGAGCTATAAAGAAAGGACCTAACTCCTTCATGTAAGAGAAAATTAAGTATCTGGGGCTCTATAATTAGCTATCTGAAGCGCCCAGCCTTGCCGAAGAGTCTTAAAGTCAAGGTTGCCTAAAGGATTGGTGTAATGAATTATCAAGACCTCAACATTGTATCCCATTACTAATGATAACAAAATTTGCTTAGTCACACAAGGTGAGCAGGTCAAGCGATCAAGAGGTGAGAATGTTTGCGAGAAGATATGGATTTGAAAAAGGTCTGGAGAGCCAAGTTAGTGCTCCATTTGAAGAGTGTCATACAACATATGTGTGGCATTCCTCGTGCCACAGTCACTTTGCATGGTTAAAAAATTAATGGGGCATGTTGCCACATCCCTGGTCACATGGCTGAGTGGGATGAAAACAACCTGCCTCCCACCCTCTCGGCTGCGAAACACCCCATCCGGGGACTACAGATCCATTTTAACAAATTTCCAGCACTCTTTCTTGAGAGAAGATTCATTCAGGAAATGCTAAGAGGAAGATATTTTGGATGAAGTTTCTAGGAAACCATAGTTTGCATGTTTTTCTGCAATCTTGTTCCTAGATCTTTGGATGTGATTGGGGATGATAACATGGATGTTGGATAGTTGAGAGGAGATTTCATGAAGTAACCCTTCGAACCTCCAACTTTGTGAGACTTTGTGCATAAAACTGCCATTTTGAAGTTTGCGAAGCATACTGATGATTAGTTGAGAGTTGTCCTTCATAAAGAACCTAGAGAATCTTTGTTTATATGCTATGTATAATCCTTAAATGAAGACTGATAATTTTGTCACATTATTATTAGTGATGTCAAACATACCATCATATATTAAAAAAAAAATCAAAATGATTTTTGAATATTCCCTTAAAAACATAATATCTCATAATTTTATATAAATATTATTAATTTTAAATGTTAAAAAATAATATTATATAATTAATTAATTAATATTTTATTTTTATTTTTTTTACATTAAAATTAATAATAATTATTGCTAATTCTATCTCTACGTTGTGCTACACTTAACATGACTTTTATCATATGTGCCACAATGTAGCAATCTCCCAGATTTTAATTATACAATCATTATAACATATGCTAACAAAAAATCGTTATACCATTTTAAATAATACTTCATATCTATCCTCGTGCATTTTCTTAATCCTCTACTGAGATATATATTTATTATGAAATTAAAATTCATAACTTTTTCCTTTATTTTTAAACATAAATAAATATAATTTTTAAAAATTCACATTTCATTTTATTTTAACATATATTTATTATAACGTAATCTCTTCACTTTAAAATTATTAAATGACCCCAACCTTCACAATTTCAACACCTTACCAACTAACACATTTATTACATTAATATAAAATATAAAATCGTAATTATTTACTTAATTTTTAAAAATAAATAAATATAATTTTTAAAAATTCACATTTCATTTTATTTTAACATATATTTCATTATAACATAATCTCTTCACTTGAAATTTTTAAATGCCACCCAAATTCACAATTTCATCATCTTACCAGCTAACACAAATATCATCCTTAAGAATAATAATAAAGGTGAATAATTATATAATCACAACAACAAAAAATAATTGTAATTGTCATTATTATTTACCAGTGATGGAAGATATATTTTATGTTATGTCGTATATTAATATTTTAAAATATAATTTTTGAGGAGGTAAGAGTGAAGGGGTAATATTTTTTCCTAATGAAGTAATCGAGACTAAATTTATATGGGGATTGGGAAAACTACTAATAACCAAGTAGAAGCTCTGGCTCTTTGGTAAGGGTTGAAGATAGCTCTAGCAAAGGGAATCCGTCAATTAGTTGTATTGGGAGATTTGATGATAAGCATCCAAAATTTCTATAAAAACACACACCCCAATGAGAACTTACCAATCTCCTTTGGATATAAGAATAAGGAGACAAATTGAAAATTTTAATTCTACATCCTTTTGTCATATCAAAAGAGGGAATAATCAGATCGTTGACAAGCAAGCCAACATAGGTGCTCGTCTTGAATAAGGAGTTCTTTTCTAGGAACAAGGCGACCCAACTCTCCAATATATTCCATGATGCTTGGATTGTGTAGGTTGGAGGATGCAATAAATCAAATGACACCTTGGAAAAATTGGGCCTAAAGCTTGCCATGATATTAATTAACGTTTTTAATGCCATGATCATGATTGCTTTGGAATGTCGGCTCTCGATTAAGGTAAAACAGGTTGAGTTCTCATCCAGATGGATGATGGAGAAGCAATGTGTCATTCAAAAGGATAGATGGAGTTATCTAACATGTAGTTTTAACTTGGGACAAAAATCTCACAAGATAGTACATCAATTTTGCCTCTATAGAGTAAATGTAGCAAGCTCGGGCGTCGGGTAATGGATTTGTTGCAGGATACAAGTGAAACAAGAAGGAAAATAAGATTCATGTGCATTCAATGTGATAAGATGGTTGTAGGAAAGGAAAATGGAGACATTCCATATTATAAATGGCACTTTACAAGATTGGATCTCCTAAGGATTAAGGTGAAATTTGATCGCTAGACTTCATGGCCTCCTCAAGTTGTGAAGACAATGGAAATATCAGGAATGTTCCGAAACAAGTTTAAATGGAGGAAGGTTTTTCTAAATTGGATAGAATTGGCAAGCAGGTTGTGTTGGAAGCCCTCTCTCATTTTTCTCTAGTTATTCGATAGCTGGAGGATTTGCAGGAGGCTATGGAGAGGCTCCAACTGATGGTGGAGAATTTGTCCACAAAAGTGGACAATTTGGGTTCGAAGTTGATGGGATTGAAGTTGCAGTTGAAACGAAAACAATTTACATTCTCAAAGAGGTTTTTGGTCTACAAGACCTCACTTCTCCTAGTGTACAAGAAGAATATCAGCCTAACGAACCTATGGAGCAGACAATTGCAGAGATACCATTCAAGGTGCAGGAAGAAAACGGTAATGCAATGGATAACAACGAACCAACAAGAATGTAGAGTCTTGGTTAAAGATTATCTTTTTGTTAGATGTTTTGTAAATTTACAGTATTTGGGGGGGTTTTTTGGAGAATCTATAAGATAAATGTTGTTAAAAGTATAGAAGGGAATAAGCAAGGTAGGAAAAGACTCTTCTTTGAATATCTTTTTCTTTTTGTAGATGATGAACAATCCTTGAATGTAAGGGTATTGGCCTGTTTACAAGCTTAATTAACATAAAGTATCCATTCCTTATATATATATATATAACTAATTAAAATGTTATAAAATTGTGTTTAAATAATCTTATCATTTTAATGCACTTTTCGGATTAAAATGGGTGATAAATATGGTTGGTCTATGTTTAGATATTTAAATGAAAATGAATAATGAAGATTGTTAGATTATTAATTTAAAAGTATTTCTTAAAATATGTGGTTATTTCTCCGGATGCGGATGTGGTGGAGCATTAAAGAGCCCCGGGCCCCTGCGCAGCTCCCAACGAAGCTTGCGTGCTATGCCCACATGGCCCCACGTATTGAACCTGAAGGCGTTATTAATATGCCTCGGGTCGATCAGTTTTGCAGTTATTGCACCTTGGCTCTGCGGTATATGGCGGTTTTTTGGTTGATGGCCCTCACTATGGACGGCAAGCAGGATGGAGGAGGCCATGGGAAAGCTCTGACTCCCCTGCGCAGTGTTTGCCCGCCTGGTTATGCCAATTCAAGCTACAAAACGCAGACTGGGCGTCGATGCTGCATTCTGGCCTGCTTGGAGACGACACCGGGACTCCACTTCACCAACAGCCCCTTCTGCAGCGTCTCCGCTTCGTCTGGTGCCTCTGTTGAGTTTCTCGCAGGTACATTGCTTCCTTTCAGTTTCAATTTGCATTCTCATGGTCGCTGCCCCTCTGCTAACTGGATTTCTAGCTCTTCTGTCAATTTGACTGGCTTGCACCACCCTGGTGGTCTTCCCATCGCTCTCAAAGCTCCAGACCCCTCCTTTGGCCGGCCACGTTTGCGCCACCTTCTGCTCACCATGCCTCGCCTCAGGCAGCGGATGCACTGTCGGCGTGGGGTCAGTCGGGGTCAAGCCTTTGTCATTCCTCCCTCGCCCTCTTCTGAATTGAGCTCCTCTTCTGAAAGTGATGAACCCACTCCTCCGCCAGCTTCGCGCAGAGGCAGAGGCAGAGGATGTAGGCGAGGAGCTGAGATTACGCACAGTGTAGGCAGGGGACGTGGGCACGCGCGTGTTTCTGGTGGCGTTCCTAGTCAACCCACTCCTTCTGTTCCTTCTGAGCCACCCTGTCAGTCCACCCCTCCCGACCCTCCCGCTCCTCCTAGTCAGCCCTTCCCTCCTGGCGCTTCTGCCCATCCCAGTCAGCTCAACCCTCCGGGCAGAGGGCATTTGGGGTCCACCATCAGGCAAACCACCCAGAACGCTGAGCTCCGCTTCCACTGCACCTCCGTCAACTCCATTATCACCGCTTTCATCACTGTCTCCCTTCGTGAAGAAATCCCTCATCCTGCTCCTCCCTCCCCTCCCCATGCCCACTGCTCCAACCCCTCTCTTCAAATTGGGCCGCTTTCTTAAGCTGAGAACCAGGACATGAAGATTGATAGTCAAGCGGGCATAGCAGACAGCAGCGACGATGATGAATATGGATGCAGAGTTGAGGAGGAGCCGATGTCTTCAGAGCATGATGGTTGAATCTCCTTGCTCAATTATTGTTGGAACTTTTGTGTTTTACTGTTTCAGTTGCCAACATGTTTGGCAGATAGATGTTTTTAGTTTTAATGTTACTGTTTATGTGTCTTGTATAAACTCATGGCCGGTTTCCCTATCATGGGCGGCTCAAACACTTATGATTAAAGGGTCGGTTTCCCGTCATGGGCGATCCAGGTCTCTCAAGAACAGTTTGATGATCAACCCCAGCTGTCTGGCTTTCACAGCAGCAGCTGTGGCAATTTTGTATTAGTATTTTTACAGTTAATAGAATTAGTCTCACTTAGAAAAAAAAATATATATATATATGTGGTTATTTATTGTTAATATAAGTTTTTTTTTTTCTTCAGTAAATTTAACTTTTAGTATACTAATTTATATAAATTTATAAGTTAATTAATTTATATAAATGGTATGATTGACTATGGAATTTAATGTTTATAAATAAGTTATAATTTATTATTGGGATTTTAAGTCTAATGGGAGGGAAGAAAAGGAATGTGTTTTTTTTTTAATTTTTAACCATCAAATACTTATAACATAGTAAAAAAAATTAAGTATATATATATATATATATATAATTTCTTACTCTTTAAAAAATTTATAGTCTAACTGGACTTCTTTTTTGCCCTGAAAATCATGGAAATTCAGGTAAGATTTTAAGAAAATTCGGAAGTGAATTTTGTAAATCCAGGTTATAGCTATCAAACTTCAATATTTTGGGTGACCTAGAGGTTTTTGATAGTATTGAATCCATTTCTACCATCAAAAACATGATTCAAACACTATTACTGCAAGATTTCTTAATTTTTTTTTTCTCGGATTCCGATCACTTTTGGCCGTCCGGGAAATTCCTCTGCCTCAGTAGACAACTCTAAAAAATAATTATTAAATAATTTATTTTTGCACTTCTTGATTTACAATAACCAATTAAAAATTTAAAGGCCAAATATTGGAACTCATAGAGGAATTCCTTTTTTTTCTCTCTCTCTCTTTTTTTAAATAAGAGAAAATGGTTTCATGAAATATTTTTGACCAATCTAAAGAGGCCTTAGGAACAATGAACTCCTTCAAAGGGGAAAGCTTGGTATCTAATTTTTTTATGTTAACCGCCGAAGGAGGAGTATGATTCCCCTATTGACACCTATGATTGCTAATCCTTACTCTAATCATCATAAAAAAAACTATTTGATTTTGTTTTTATCCATTTTTTCCTAAGAGAATGAGCACGATCTTCTAGCAAGAAGCTTATCAATGTCTTGGTATATGACATATTAAAAAATAGAATGTCATGTTCCCATATTCTAAGACCTAGGTCTATTAATTTTTTTTCCATTTGAGAAGCACTTTGTTAGGAAGGCTCTTACTGAGGTTTATCTTGACATATATGCAAGCATATGTACATAATCATGTCAAAGCTCTCCCAAGATCTATTTTGATGTAAGTTCCCAAAGGGCCCCACAATATCCTCAAAATCGGTAAATGTTAAATTAGGGAGAGGAATCCAAATTGGCAATCTAGTAATTGACATTGAGTTAGGATCCTAGTCTTGAAACCAAGGAGTTATAAAAACCGTTATGTTTTCCCAAGATGAAGCACCCTCCTTATATATTATTTGATAATCGACATGTCATAGAATCATACAGTAAAAAAAAAGCCTTTGGATCAAAGAAAGGTCTCACATTTCTTTGTGAAAAATGTATGAATCCTTTGGAATAATGTTGAAGTAGGAATTCAATACCCATTAAATTAGCAAATGACCACATCATTTTTATATAAAGAATGTAGTTTTCAATTGATCTCCAACATTGTAATTTCCACTATTGGTACCTCCTTAATATGCTTTATGATATAGGCACTAGAAATAGGTGAGGGCTTTGAAAAGTAAGGATAGATAGAATTGTTTTTTACTACAACCCTAAAATACACCCCAATTCCCACTACTCCTTCATTTAATTGTAGTGTCATTATAAGAGTTGAATATTAACTAATATGATAAACAATTATCTAGGATAGATCTTCTAGTCATATACCCTCATAAAGAAAGAATTACATGGAAATATGAATATCTAGACTATGCTCCAATTTATGCCTTAAATCCACAACATAGTTGTTAAAATTCATCCTAGTGCATAAGGATAGCCTAGAGAGAGACTTTATCATAACTTGAAAACATGATTTTTCATTAGGATTTACATCAAACGATTATTGATTAGGGCTTTCTTCAAACTCTTAACATACAACTATTCAATCAATCACATTTGCATGTATCAAACCCGTGGCATAGAAAGGTTTCAGCAAATACTTGTTGTGCAAGCCTTTCATCAAACACTTGGTAAGCATATCCATCATAATATGGAACCTATATGCCCAAAGAATTGTAGATTTCAAGATACACCTTCGTATTGAAGTCATAAAAACTTGGTAAACATCTCCATTAAAATATAAAATTTGTATGCCTAAAGACTTATAGATCTCAACAACTAATTTCACATTGAAGTTTTAAACAACCATCTTTCTTGAAGGTCGCTTGATAATTATGAATGATTAAGAAAAACTCATCACCATATACACATAGATGTATCAACACTTGTTATCCTCGACTTTGGTCAAAAATTTTTGAGCTTAAACATAGATACCACTTTTAACTCCCAAAAAATCGATATGCCCTTCCCCTTACACACAACCAACTTAGCCATCTACATTCATTTTGATATTCTTGAATGGCATGTGTATTTCTTATCTATGAAAGCTAATATAGCCTTCCTCACTTCAATAATAATCACTCTTTGAGTTTATCGTCCATCTCTATAACTACAATAAAGATTGCATTTTCTAAACTAATACTACTATTGTCATGAGAAGAAAAAACTTTAACTACCTATAACAAAAAATTTAACTTTACTAATTCTAAACTCACTTGACAAATATTTAATACTTTCTTACTCAAAATCACCATAAAACAAACCTAAGACAAACAAAGCTAACCTAAATTTATATACTCAAAATCACCATAAAATAAACATAAAACAAACAAAGCTAAACTAAGTTTATATATATTATATGAGATGATATTTTACATTAAAAAGAAAATAAGATGATAATATACATAGAAAAAACCCAAATTCTTAAATAATAATATATTTAAACCCATCATCTAAGACTTTCTTACAAAAATCACCATAAAACAAACAAAGCTAACCTAAATTTATATGCCTGCAAAACAAACAAAGCTAACCTAAATTTATATGCCTATTATATTATATGAGATAATATTTTAAAAAGAGAAAGCCAAAATCCTTAAGTAATTACATATTTAGGCCTTTATTTTTTTATCCCTTTCCATCCTAAAAAGATGAATATATATAAATAATATCTTTGTCATTTAAACTATCCAAAAGCGTGGCAGTTAACTTACTTTTCTTAAGTTGTGATATTTTAAACAATTTCTGATGCTATTGATCAATAGTTACACAAAACTTGTATTTTATGTATCTCAAAATTATTATAAAAACTGCTTATATAATTTTTTTTTAAATAATAAAAAACACCTTAACCCAAATCTTTATCCTACCTGCACAATATCAAGTTAGCCCAACAAATAACTCCCAAGTAACTTAGTCAAATGGTGGTCGGCCCTTTATTCGAGGGATATGAATAAGACCCAAGCAAACCTTCCCAAATCACTCAAATTTTTTTATATGAATCACATTTGCACTTATATGAGACATTATCATGTGACTAGGGGATGGTCACTGCTGAGGTCATGCTATGATTGAACCCATCTTTAAAGAGTGCTAAAGCAGATAAGGACATTGTATCCTACTATGGTATCAATGTCCCTCAAGGATATGAACATGGAAGATGACATGCCCATACACCAAAAACCATTTCTTAATGGGTTGCCAAGGAGGATGTGGGGATGTGGCCCACATGGCCATTTACTACAATGTTTTTACATTTTGGGTCCAAAAAAAGTGGTTGCTTAAGAAGAATGGATTGGCCCAATCACTCATTAGATTTGAGATCTATCATAGGAACTCAACCACAAACACATCCACTTGAAGAGACATCAAGGATGTGATCATGAATGAGTTGTAATAGTTGGCTATGGACCCTATCACAAAATGACAACTCCAATTAATTCATGGAGACAGAAAATATCATGACTATAAAAGTAGTTGCTATATGAAATTACCTCGTAATTGATAAATGAGTATTTAATAGTTAGAATTTGATCATTTAAATGGAAAAGTGATATTTATTAAAAAAAATTGAAATTATTTTAATTTTTTATAAATTAAAAAAATCACATATGGTTGGCGTTATCAAAACTCTTATGATGTGATTTTTACGAAAAAATTCTTATTATTTATTTTAAATTTATTTATTAATTTTTAAAATTTATATCAATTAAAATATTTAAAATAAAAATTTGTATATATATTTATGAGATATAAATATATAAGGAGTTTAATTGACTTTAATTGTATTTGACTTTAATTATTTATAAAGTCTTTAATTGTATTTGACTTTAATTACTGATAAAATATTTCATAGGCATTATGAAAATATACACATTCTATATAATGTTTAATCTAAGACTTTTGCGATTCATAATATAGATGAATGTCTTTCAGATTAATCATATCATTAAGATTTGGGTTTGACCAATAATGTGATTAATCCGAAATACATTCATCTATATTCATAATACTTTTTAACATTATTGAAACATAGATTTATATATATTTTTGGTTTATTTTAATGAAAGAAGAAGTTATATCTCATTGTCTCCATAGTTCTTTAATGGATACACTAGATGCATTTTAGAATAGTTATAATAAGAATAATTGTGAATAGTTATAATAAATGTGAATAAATAAATAAACATTTTTAGTAAGACTCCAAGTTGTCAGAATAAGTGGAGACAAAAGAAATGCCTACAGTGCATCAAGGTAATGTGTGATTCTCTACTTTATTTAGCCAAGGTTGGTGTAGCCTAGAAAGAGGTGGACTGATCCTTGCACCTAGGTGCAAGATTTGAGAGCATAAGGTTGGGCCAAATTTCCTGACAATACCTCAGCAATAAAACAAAAAAATTTAAATTTAAAATTCAATTTATAAACATTAACATTTGAAAGCTTAATAAAAATTGCTAAAATATTACGTTAATTATGATATGCATAGTTTCCGCTTTAAAGTTTTTTGATTCATAATTAGAAATACATGTTTAATAATTTAAATACAATAATATTAATTCTTTTTGTTTTTCAAGTTGTCCGAGCCGCCCTCTTCTGAAAAATGTCTGTGGGCAGCCGCCGGAGCCGCGGTGGGATCGCATCATACCTTGGGCCACACTCCACTTAACACGAGGGATTTTTTGCCCAGTAATTAAAGTCACTTCATGACATTAAGGTCACTAGTTCAAAACTCTATGGGCAAAAAGTCCACCGATGTTAAGGGCTAGTGTGGCCCAGGGTGCATGCGATCCCCAAGTAATTTTGATGGCTAGATGCCCCTGGGTCACGATTTTTCAAGCCATAGGTCAAGTGTGATGTAATCTCTAGAAAACTCAGACAACTTGAAAAACAAAAAAAATAATATTATTGTATTTAAATTATTAAATATGGATAAATCAAATGTTTATTTCTAATTATGGATTTATTTTAATCAAAGGCTCGTAAATTAAAGTGTTTCATTTAAAGATTTCGAACTTGAAATTTCATATCATGAATTAGCCAAATACTTAATAATATTGTTAGCAATTTTATTAAGCTTTCAAATGTTAATGTTTATAAATAAATTTCTTAATTTTTAAATTTAATTTTTTTTTGTTTATTTGCTAGTGTGTCAGCTATTTGTGCAGCTAGCTTGTGTTCTAAAATACTGCACCTAGGTGCATCCAAGTTGTCAAATCACCTAGGGATCACACCCAACCTAGACCACCAACCCTTAACTAAGTCTTCAAAATCATTAGGGAATCGCACCTGACCTAGATCACACCAATGCACCTCTTAACTAAGCCATCAAAAATCACCCAAGGCCAGGCCACACCAACTCTTTACATCACTATTTTTGGTGTCTCCACTTGACTACGACAAGCTTTGAACCTTGGAGTCTTACAAAATGAAATCCCCAAAATCCAATCACATTATTATAATTTGACTTCAATTTAAAAATTACATGGTGTTTTTCTTCTTCTTATTTATTACACTACCAAGCAATCTAAATGAAATGTTTTATAACTTGAGTGGGCCTAATGGTTATGAACATGTGTTTCCCTGTAAGAGGTCATGAGTTCAAATTTGAAGTGGGGTAGAGTATATATGGGTGTAGTTAGTACTAAGGGGATGTCTAATCATTGAGTTACATCACAACAAGCTAATGTTACTTTATTAACATGTACAACTCTATTACCCTTTGGTTTCGAATCAGTGACCTTTTACAAGGAAGCATGTACTTTTAACCATTAGGGCCACTAACGTTGTACCTGCATACCTTTTTAGACATTACTAGCAAATCATTGTGTGGCGGTGGCTATGATATTTTACAAGGAAGCAAATGTATTACACCATTAGGAACACTCAAGCTATACATATATACCTTTGTAGATTTCTTCTTCTTCTTCTTCTTCTTTTTTAAAATCAAAATGAGAATTTCTAGAGAATCGGTAACTTCGAGAGATCGATTGCGACTATTACACTCGATACAACTATTTCCTAAATGCCACAAACGAGCTAGTTACAACATGTCTCCACAAACTTGTACCCACACAATTGGGGAAACAAATTGTTCACCAAACCACTCAATCTAAGATCCTTCTACCTTGTAGACTTCTTAACCATTGGGGCCACTAAAGTTGTACATGTATATCTTTGTAAACTTAAGTAGTCAAATCATTCACTAGAGGTCCCCCTTGTCCCACAAATAAAGGTTCTCATGCACTAATTTGATGTATGACTTGAATGCAACCTTAAAATCATACTATTAATGTACATATTAAATAAGCCTAATGATTAAAAGCATGTGTTTCCTCCTAAGAGGGGGAAAACTATATCCATCTCCATAATTTTTTTTTTTTTTTTTACCATGGTGAATCGATCGTTGTAGTACCTTCTAAGTACCACTTTAGGTAGTCCTTAGCATGACCTTTACAAGGAAGCACATGCTCGTAACCAAATTACGTTTGTACTAAAATACGATTTGTATAGATCCTTCAATTTACTAACTCGATTGAATCCATTCGTTCGTGACAAAAGATGTCTTTCCTCAATTGAAGAGATTTCTACAACATACATCTTTAACAAAAGAATAAATAGTTAATTTGGAAAAGAAAAAAAAATTGTCAACCTTTTTTCAAGAGTGAAGTTGTGCATGTGTACCTTTGTAAATTTTTTAACAATTATCCACTTTCAAGTTGTACATGTATATCTTTGTAGACTTTAGTAGTCAAGGCGGGTCCCCTGTCCCACAAATAAGAGGGTCTCTTACACCAATTTGGTTAAGAACATATGTTTCCTCGTAAGAGAGGGTACAATATGTACATCTTCATACACCATTTTTTTTAACCATGGTGAATTGATAACTCTTTGGAGTACCTTCACTTTGCCACTTTAGGCAGTCCCTCATTAGAATAATCTTGGAATAATTACCACTTATGGGCCCCTTATCCCAAATAAAAGAGTCTCATACATCAATTTAATATCTAACTTTTTTTTTTTTGGTATCAGGAGGGAAACCGGTAACGAGAACCATACAATCATAGCTGCCACCCAAGATCACACCGCGCTACTACCAATGAAAACCCCCCTAGCTAGGTATTGTCCCCCGCTAACAATCCACAACTTGTTTAACAGGCTTGCGCCTGACGAGGATCCACAGAGTTTGAACCGGTGACCTTTACAAACGAGTGTCTTAACATAACACTCAATCACCAACGAATCACCACCGTGTAAGTTAATTTAATATCTAACTTACAACCACCTTAAAATTAAATTATTATTATTATAAAAAAAAACCATTTTAAGTTAATAATTTTAATTATAAGAACATGGTTAATTCTCGTATCCATTAGAATTCAATTCTAAAACACATGGTTAGTTCTCCTATCCACTAAAATTCAATTCTAAAACACATATTTGACTTGTTATAATAAAATTAAAAAAATAAACTACATTCTAAAATCCACTATCAAACCTCTCTTCCTAGATCTTGCCCAATTTACTCATAAAAAAAATAAAAATAATATATATATATATATATATATATATTTTTTTTTTTTGCAATATGATATATTATAAATGATTCAAAATCTCTATCATTCTCATCAATCTGGTACATTTCAACTTTGTTAAACAAGATATCAATCCAATACACTCAAAACCTGCAAAAGAATTAAAAAATTATAACCATGACTGCAATGACACCTACACAACTTTTTTTTACAAAATTGTTCACCTAAGGAGGTGCCGTCTGGCACAATTTTCATCCTAATCTTACTTTTAAAAATTCTCGTAAACCCAAACACGCCCATAAATTGGAAAGAGTATTAGACACACAAGATCTCAGACTCGCACACCATTTTTATTACCAGACTGCAAGCAGCCCATTAGACTTTCAGAGACCAAACACAAAATTCTCAAGAAAAGCTCTGCTATATCTTACTGCGATCACAAAGATTTCCCCGTCTGATAAAGAAGCAAGCCTGGTTACACTATTGTTTCCTCTCGCCGCAAAAGTTGCTTCATTCTGGAAGCTGTGATCAGGACTCTTATGGCGGAGAAAGAAAGATGAAAGGAAGAAAAAACGTTTGCAGAATTGAAGAAGAGTAGGATTCCAACAGAGTGATACGTTAAATTAACTGACAACATTGTATAGATAACAATTACAAGTAAAGATATTCTGAAATTATCAGCAATATTAGATACAGAGAATTAAACCAGACAATTAAAAACATTTCTGGTTTGCAAAATTAGGTTCGAGTTGAAATGGGAAGCCAAGGAAACAGTTCCATCGAGGTGGAGTTAGCAAAATGCGAGTGCTGTGGGCTGAAGGAGGAGTGCACTCCTGCCTACATTGCGCGCGTCCGCGATCGGTTCTATGGGAAGTGGGTGTGCGGGCTGTGCGCGGAGGCTGTGAAGGACGAGCTATGCAGAGCCGAGAGTGGCATCGGAATGGAGGACGCCCTCAATGCCCATATGCGATTCTGCTCCCAATTCAATGCCAATCCGGCTGTAAACGTCGCCGATGCAATGCGCCAGATTCTGCGTCGCAGGTTCGAATCGCACGGAGTGCTGCGCTCCAGTCAGAGCAGCTCTAACCTTGGCGAGGAGGTGGCGGTGGGACGCCCCTCTTCTCTGAGTCGCAGCACCAGTTGTCTTTCTACAAGCTCAATTTCCTCAAGCAATCCACGGTTGGGATCAGGTGCAAATTTTTGGTAATTTTGACTGAAAAGGGATTTCTGTTGGTAAACAGACTTATTGTAATGCTTGATCTAGTCGGCGGCGAAGATCTTTTCACTTTTTTTTTTCTTTTGTAAAATGTTTTCTGTTAATAATTTTCATGGGCTAATGTTGCTTCTGAGGATGGAAAACGAAATCTTGCAAAACACTCAGATTTCAATTATTGTAGGAAGATATGTTGCAGACTGCAATATTGTTGGTCAATGTATATTCTGGTTTCAATTTACTAATTTTTGTATTTTGTCCTTTTGTTTGTATTTGATTTGATTTATATAGCAGAAAAACAGAGTTCTTAATTTTTTATATGCTTTCAAATGGTTGAATTGTTAATTGAGTATTAATAACATCCATGATTTTCGTTAAAAATGTTGCAGGTAACACTTTTACTATCATAATGGAAGAGCAAGAGTTTACACAACTTCATCAAAACCCCTTCAGCCCCTTCATCCCAACCTCCTGCCCATGATCACCCTCACCCATGACCCAATCCCACAATCCCAATTGTAGGATGATATGGTGCAGACTGCAATACTGTTACCCATATACCCATATGCCATATGCATTCTGGTTTCAATTTACTGATTTATGTATTTTATCTTTTTGTTTGTATTTGATTTATATAGAAGAGAAACAAAATTTTTAATCTTATGTATGCTTTCACAATGTTTGAAATTGTTAAATTAGTTTTGAGTATTATTGGCATCCATAATTTTACATCATGGAAGAGCAACATCATGGAAGAGAAGAGCCTGTACAACTTCATTTCAACCCTTTTATTCTAACATGGAAAATTTTAGGGGCTAATATTGGCAGGTGGGCTGATTTTCTATCTTTTTTCCAAAAACAAATTCGCCAATTTCCATTTTTAATAAAAATTATTTACCCAAATTTTACAATATAAAGTTATTTTACCTTCAAAATAGCCAACAGTATATAGAGACTACATATAAAAACTATTATAAAATTGAATAATTTTACAAATATATCAATAAACTTTTTATATTTTACATATTAAAAATTAGTGAAATTCACAATTTTTTTAAACTTAAGAAAAATTTCCTTCCTTAAAATTTTCCTGCATCCCAACCTCCTGCCCATAATCACCCTCACCCATGACCAGGTAAGAAGGGTCATAACTCTTACTTTTCTCTGCTTATGGATGAAGGTGCCCCTTTGGAGTAACAGACCATGGATGCTGTTAATTCCCAAGCTAATTCAACAAGAGCTTTACTTACTGCAATTTGAACGTTTAATTACGATCTTTGGAAAAAAATTGATATGCAGGAATCTTCCTGTATTTCTATTTGACAGCATGCCACCAAAAACTACTCTTTTGTATGTGTTTTTCATGTAAGTTTGAAAGATGGTGGAACCCAACTTTGCAGGGGATGCAACCTAAAACACGCCCTGCATATGAGATAACAAAACTCCATCATTCTACTGGCTAGGGAGCATTGCAGAATTAAATAGCACCGCACCGAAGACGAGCTTTGAGGTTTGGACTACGGTCATTTATCTGACCATAGCTAAATCTGAATGTGAAAGGTATCCCATAGCACATATCTAAGCTCTGGGAATAAGCTAATCTAACTTTCTTAGTCCAATAAATCTAAGGTTTGAATGGGCGATTTGAAAAAGTAGGAATGGATTGGGAAAATACCAGCATTTGGAATGTATATCCAGAATTCTAATCATTGGGGGATTTTTTCTTCTCATTTTGAAATGGGGAAGCTGAGTGCTAAAAAGGCTCCATCCTTACTATGCATTCTGTCTCTCTATTTGGGATTACTTTTTCTTTCTTTCTTTTCTTTAACAAAAATGAGAATAGGATTTCTGTCGCTTCAATTGATCCTCAATCCACTGCTGACTTACGGTTTTCAGTTTGCACCAAGTATTTTCAATTATATTTGGAATCACTGGCACATCAGTGTGATCAAATTTAGATATTGTACGCTATGAAATTAGGTCATGCTCTCAAATTTTGAGGGCAATAATGCCATGTCAATGGGATTAAATTTAGAAATATGCCATGAAATTATTTCATTCTTTCAAATGTTGATGGCAGTGTTTTGGCTTGAATTATATTACCAGGCGACAACTGATCTGTGGAGCCTGAAAAAGAGTCCTACAAATCAGTAAGGACACCAAAAATTTCTGTGTGAGTGCCCTTGCATCTGATCCCGGAAGACCAGATTTTGTTTTGGCAGTAGTGGTGTGAAATTCTGATGCAGTTTCTGATGCAGTAGTAACTGATGTTAGATCAAATTTAGAGATTAAATATAGTTTCAGTTTTGAGATGCCATCGAACGACAACTTTTGAATGCTCAGCAAGAATGGCTTCCTTAATTCAAGCTTAATTATAATCATTCATTAATTTTGATTATGATTATTTTCTTCAAATTTTGATGTCAGATTTTTCTTGATTTCAGTTGGTGAAATGTAACTCCATATTTATTGAACACCCCTGTTCTCACCATGGCTGGGAATCTCCAGGCATTGATACCATGTACTGACTCTCATCCTCATGCTCCTATGAAGTCCTTCCACACCATCCTTTCTACATTAAAAAACAGCATTGTCAAGAGCCTATATTATTCAAGATCAGATGAGGTGCTTAATTGTCCAAAAAATAGCTCAAATTGAGATTTATACTATTATTATTACTTAAAGGTAGCATAACTACAGGAATTACAGTTTTTTGCATTTAAAGGTGAACATATGTTCTACAGATACTTAGGAAGTCAGATAAGTATTGGAAAGCCAAAATCTGTTGGAAGGCCAAAATTCTCTGATTCAAATTTCAAATTACAAGCTCTAAACCTGAGAACGCAATCCCTTGCTGCTTCTAACTTGCCAAGTAGCATTGCAATCGAGTCCTAGTGCAAGATGGTGAACAAAGGTCATGATTTGAGGGATACCTCCAACCTTTAACCTTTCAAATGAATGATGAGTCACAACTGCAGAATTCAAATGAGGTATAAAAAAAGATAAAATCAAATGTTTTGGTTATGGACCTCACTGTTGAAGAATAAACAAACTCAATTTACACTCTCTCCCTCTTCCTCTATCTTGGAAGGTATATGATAAGATAGAAAAAAATTCTTTGGCATTGGGTCAAGCACACTGAGAAGACTTTTCATCATTTGTTTTTGTCTGTCTATTCTTGAGCAATAGAGTCAACTGCTACATAAAGAAGAAATGGAATTGCTTATACATCAGGATGTCTGTCATATAAGCATATACCATTTTTTTGTTGTTATAACTCATGCTTTGTAAATCTTGAGACAGATTCAATTCAGATAAGAATTACATAATCTTGGACAACCAGGTTATGCTGTCTGCCACACTAAAAGAAAATAAATGCATGCTTTATGGACTATTTTTTAAGAAGGCAGCTTACATCTAAATCTGAGTCTCTTTTTAAAAGAAACAAATGGTTTTTCAGGTAAGCTAGTATTATTCATATTATTATAGCATAAAATAGAGTATAACCAACACTGTACATGACTGGTCACTTAGATAATCAAGATCACCTCAGTTCAAAAAGACTATTGTTTCAGCACATTATGCGCGACCATATTTCAGAGTGTCTAAGAGTCTATATTTCTGCTTTACTTGTTTACTGAAATTAGAAAAAAATAGTAAAGAACATGTCATTGAGGAGGTTGTTGCTCCTCAACCACGAAAAAAATGGGATTTAACCCAGTGGCCCATAACCCTGAGTCTGCCATGGTTGGTTATCCAGCTGAAATTCAGTGTCCTCGTCCAATGGAATAGGATTTGAGGGGATGACTACAGAATTTGGGATTTGATCAGTTTCCTCCCCTGGGTTGTCCTGGTTCTCTGCAAAGTTATTCACTATAAATTTAATGTTAAAAACCTTTCTGCATAATGAATCAATTTTCTGATCTATCATATTAAGCTTATGCATAATAGCTTAATACTGGCTGTCTTTTTCCTCCAGCACCTTAGTGATGAAGACTTAATCTAGCCAGTAAAGTTCAGTCAGTTTAAATATCTATGTGTCTCGTGTTTTAGAGTAACCTTGATCAAGAACCCAACCTTGGAACTTCACTTTTAGTCGATCTTTGAACATTTTTTGGCTTTTTTTTTATTGATTCCCCTCTCTATGAATTGTCTATGTAGGGACATAGGCATCCTTCTAGTGTTTGCTTGGGCTCTAAAAATGCAGCGAGATGTTTAATTATGTATCAAATATTGTATAATATAATGTTGTTTGAATTTAGGGGTCGCAGGAGTGGGGGGGGGGGGGGTTATATTTTGCCTCAATGAACAAATAGAGACTCAATTTGCTTGGGGCTGGGGTGGCAACCAACAACCAGGCTGAATATCTTGCACTTTCCTTGATAGACAAACAGTTCCCTTTCTCCTTTCCATACTTCCAAACTGAGGAAATAGTGCATGAGACCCATGTCCTTCATTTCAAAGTCTCTTGCAAGGTCCTCCTTGCAAGACCTGATAAGTTGTTCATCACTGGTCAAAATTAAGTCATCAACATATATGATAATAATCAAGAATTTACCTTCTACCATGATGTGGTAAAGGTTTGCTTCCGCTTCACTTTTGGTGAAGCCCAAACCGGTGAGGTACTTATCGATCATGGTGTACCAAGAACGAGGTGCTTGCTTCAACCCATACAATGCTCATTTGAGCTTTCACACATGCAACTCTTTGTCAAAGGTCTCAAAATCTTCAAATTGTTCAATGTACACCTCCTCCTAAATAACTCCATTGAGGAATGTTGTCTTCACATCCATCTGGTGGATCTTCTACCCCATCTGTGCAGCCAGAGCAAGAATTGATTTGATGGAAGAGTACCTTGCTACAGGAGAATAGGTCTCCAGATAATCAATCCCTTCAACCTAAGAGTACCCCTGGCCACAAATCTGGCCTTGTGCTTCTCTATGCTTCCGTCTGCTGCATGCTTTACCTTGTAAATCCATCTCGAACCTACCACTGATTTGTTTGTTGGTCTTGGGACCACTTCCCAAACACTGTTTATGACAATGGAATCATATTCCTATACAATAGCATCAACGCATACAGGTTGCTCTACTACTTCCTCGAATGAGGTTGGTTCTTCTTCTACTAGCTCAGTCATCAGAGCCATGTAGCCAGTGTACCATTCCGGTGGCCTCCTCTGCTTGTGTTGTGATGTGGGTGCTCCCACATTCTCTCTAGCATCTTGCAATAATTTGTTAGCTTCCCTAGTTCGTTTCCTTCCTTCTATGGATGTCTCTGCTTGAGTGGTTGTCTTCGCTCTTTGCTCCTCTGCTTGTGGCTGCTCCACAACTTCTTGAGGTTCTTCCTTTGGAGTCAAAAGATCTTGTTCTGCATGCAACTAAAGCTCCCTCTCAAGAGAACACTTCATTGCATTTTCCTCATCGAACTTCACATCCCTTCAAACGACTATCATTCTGAGGGATGGAAGGTATACACGGTAGTTTTGAGGTGTATCAGTATACCCCACAAATATCCCCAAATTTGTAGTCGGCTCTAGATTTTTCCTTGCTTCCTTGGAGATTAGGCAATATACTGATGCTCCAAAGATCCTGAAGTGTGACACATCTGGTTTCTTCCCTGAAAAAATTTCTTCTAGTGTACTCATCCCAAGAATTTGATGAAGATTCATGTTCTGAAAATAGATCGTTGTGTTGCATGCTTCGCCCCACAAGTGCAGAGGTAGGCCTTGGTCATGCAACATCGCCTTAACTACTCCCACAATACTTTTGTTCTTCCTCTCAGCCACCCCATTTTGTTGTGGGTTGTGGGGCATTATCAACTCATGTCGAATGCCTTCCTTTGCACAAAAAGTTTTAAACTCATTCGACACGTATTCACCTCTGTTATCGCTCTTGAGAGCCTTCACTTTCTTGCCAGTTTCTTTCTCAACAAGTGATTTAAATTCAACAAACTTGGAGAATGCTTGGTCTTTCTTTTGCATGAAGAAAATCTAGCACTTGGTGAGAAATCATCTACAAATATAGCATAATACTTGTTCTTGGCAGTGGAGGCTATCGAGAAAGGTCCACAGACATCAAAGTGGATCATTTCAAGGATTGCATGCACCTTGTTGTCCCAATCATTGAAGGTGGATTTTGTGTGCTTCCCCAGAGTACACCCTTTGCATGTATTATGCTGATCTAGTGCTCCTTTGGGGAGGCTTGTGGTGATATGTTGCATGATCTTCAAATATCCATGATGAAAATGGCCAAGTATTGTATGTCATAATTCATTGACATCTCGGCTCTGCACCTTCTTCGCCTTTGTGCTCAAAGCAACACAATCTTCCACATCTACCTTGTAGAGGTTCTTCACTCGAACCCCAATCTGCTTCACTTGTCCCATGGTGATGTGTCTCAGGAATGTCTTCCCTTTGCTGAATATCACAACGTAGCCATGGTCTTCCAACACCACGACGAAAACCAGATTCTTCCTTAGACCTGGTACAAACATCACATCCTTAAGCCTGAGAGGGGAGCCTGACTCTCTCTGAAAGGTGACAGTGTCGATCTCGGTCACACTATACCTTCCTTCATCTCCCATATTGATATGCATCTGGAGATATTTTTCCTCCAAGTCACTAAAAATTCTTTGGTCCCCGTCATGTGGAATGAGGCACCACTATCCGGATACCATACACTTCCCATCACTTTGCTTGTCATGCATGTTGTTGTGGCTTATTTTCAATTTCATTTCCAAATGTTTCTAAAAAAAAATAAAAAAATTATATATAATGTTTTAAAATGAAAAAAATAAAAAGCTTTCATATGTCGAAACATAATTATGATTTGTATACATTAACATTATGTTTCGGAAAATTGTGTAAGGTGGGTCCGACCCTTGTTTTAAATAACGTGCAACTTGCCGGGCGGAGATGAAATGATGGCAGGTGGGAGTTGATTGAAAAAAATCTGCGAGCACAAACAACTCGACAAATAAATTTTAGGGTGCCTCCATAGTTGACCATGACGTGAGCACGTGGACTCAAATCAATGGCTCACGTTCACTGCGGAGGCACACCTCCGGAGAGCCTGCCATACCTAGGAATGCCCCCGCGGTGATGTAGGGAGACAGATACATTAAGCGAGCCAACTCACTGTCCATGTCATGTCTTGTACCTGTCTTGTTGTGCATTTAATTGTTGTTTTCCCCCCAAATTCCTGTTGCGCCTATAAATACTGAGTCAAAACCCCGTTCTTTTCACCTGCAGGTTTCAGTTTAAATCGTCCAAACCATCATAATCACCTTGCCCCTCATTTCTAAGTCCATTCAGTCACCATCCTAAGTGTAAACATGGCCAAGTCATCATTGTCCGGTTCATCTAGTCACATTCCTCTCATGGATACATAGCAGAATGTAATAGACACTCGTTGCACAGTAGAACATTTTCCTTTGTACCATCAAGTCATTCTTAATCAACACAATTCCCTTATCTTCACAGCTATGGTCAGGTTTGGAGTCTTGTCTGCATGTGTCCCTAAAACTCATCCTGTCCGAGAATTCATACATTAGCTAGAATCACCATTATACCCTGTTAGGTCTCTGTAATTTATTAGCAAGATTGGGAGAGTCCAATCACAGAGTTAACATCATTTCAACCAACTTTGGGATTCTAGGATCTAGCCCTCCTGAATCTGGAGAGGGATCTCTCCAATATGTACAAAAATGGATATTGTCTTTGAAAAGCTTAAGGTAATGATATTAGGCTAGTTATGAAGGCCAAGGGTTTTGTTTTTTTTTGGATGGTTGAGCATGAAATGTTACTTGAGGAGAAAGTCCTAAGTGCAAAAAAGTTTCAAAAGTGAGAAGTTGCAAGAAAATGGAACAGTTTTGGCAGATAGATAGATATAACGCTGGTTTTTAGTCCATTAGGCTATGGAGTCATATCTGGGCTTTAATTGAACAACAACATCAAGTGTGATCCAAGGGGCAAGTCATCTATACCACAAGATTATTGAGATTAAAATGATGAAATGGAAACATTAAAATGTTAGAGGGGTGGAAACTGATAATAATTTCTCAGAGGATTTATAGTCAGTCCAAACAAGAAAAGCCTCTTAAGTAATTGTTTTAAAACCAACCAAGGACAGGGCTAACCATAGACTTCTTGGGCAAGTTCTTATTAAAGCAGCTTAATTGAAAAACAATCCAGTAATCCACATAATTACCTTCAGAAAGTATGAAAACACATAAGAAAAACAGAGTGTAACTTAAGATCGGATAAAGTACTTTTAAACCTAGTCTGCTTTCAGTCAACACCAAGGGAAACTTTCAGAATCTGCCTTTGGAGAAAAGAATCTAGGAATCAGGGCAAACCATATCTTCTCTAGTCTAACTTTAATAGCCAATAATGGAAATAACATTCGAGAACAATGTTTGAGCAAACAGAAGGACGAGGGAACGCCAACATTCCTAACTGTTTAAACTGTATTGAATCATTCTTAAATAAACAAATCTGGAGAAAACATTAAGATAAATATTTCTCAGCCGGAGAAGGTTACCGCTATTTAAAATCCTAACTCGTTTAAACCGTTTCACAGAGGGAATATGGAACACATGGCATACATAGAAGGAAAACGATTAACAAAGAAAAAAGCACTTCAACCGTTGATAAAGACCAGGATCCCAAGAAACAACTTTTATATTGATGTCAAACCAGCTTACAATCTTCAAGTCCAATGTTTCACCAGCAATCATCTTCACTATTCAACCCAACCACTTAGCCAAACAGCTTCAAGGGCCAAAGTAACACTATGTACAAATAGAAGTCTCGGAAGCCCAAGTGTATTTCAAAGTTCTCAACTAACAACGCCTCATCTTCTTCTCGAGGTATTTATAGAAGGATGAGGAGGTGATATGAGAAAATATCTCCTCAGATAATTAATACAAGCCAGAGACTTCCCAGGGTTTTGAGGCTCTATGAAGAAATTCACAAAATACCGTAGATAATCGTTTATGAATAAATATCAAAACTCGGTGGGAGATTTATTTGACTTTGACGCTCTGTACGCTATGTGGAGTAATTTCTTGGCTGTGCTGGAGGCGAATATCATATTTTCTTCAATAACTTCGGCCTCTATTTGAATGCTTTGAGGCAACAGGTGGCTCGGTGGTAGTTGAGGAATCAATTTGCCTCAGATGTGGCAGTGGAGGCTTTCTGTCTGATAAAACACTTTAGGTTTTCTTTTAAACTGTGTTTTAGATTGGGGATTAGGCTTTTAATAACTATCTTAGCCGTAATCCCCATAAAAACTATCTTCAATCTTCATCTGCTGTGCTCTGTCTTCAAAACTGATACTCTTTAACTGTGTTTGAATTAAAACAGTGTCTTGTCGATGTGCAGACCCGCACTGGGCTTTACGGCATCAATACTCATAGAGTACTGACGAAACATGGAATAGAGCTCCGTGAATGGCTTCTCTGTAATGAAACGAGGGCATGAGAATCGTCATTCCCAGCCCTTGGAATTTCTTCGTTATACAATGGAAAACCATTTAGAACACCTGCATCAAACACAAAACAATTAAGAAATCCTGCGGAAAATAGGTTTAAACTGCTTCAGATGGCGGGGAGGAGCGTAGCCGTCGGATAAAAACATCTAACGGTGGAGATCGGCGTAAAAACAAAAAATGAGAGCGGGGAGAAGAAATAAGGCAGGGTGGTTTTGGACCGTCCGATCTGGACACGTGGACGGTCCAGATCTAATCGGAGGATCTCAATCGGGGGTGGCAGGTAAGTGCGTGCGATTGAAACGCAGCGATGCGATTTAAGCGCTGGCCGTTGATCTGCAGATCAGATCAACGACGGAAAGTGAATCGGAGGGTTTTGAAATGGCGGTAAGACTTGCGATTGGAGGGAATAAGGACCGTTGGATAGGCGGGAAATGGACGGCCCAGATTTAATCGAAGGATCGCAATCGGGGAGGTCACACAACAATATGTGATTGAAACTTTGCGATTGAGCCCTTTGCGATTGAGCGCTGGCCGTTGATCTGAGGACCAGATCGACGGCATGGAATGAATCAGAGGGATCGCAAGGGTGTGCGATGACCGTCGGATCGCGAAATAGATGGACAGTCGGGATCGAATCAGGGATCGGAAATCGGGGGGGTCACACAACAACCTGCGATTGAAACTTTGTGATGCGATTGAGCGCAGGCCGTTGGATCAAAGGACTAGATCAATGGTGGAGAATGGAATCGGGGAGAAACCCTTGTATTTTATATAAAACCCGAACTTTTGAAATAAACAAAGGTTTTTATGGATCGGGGTGGAAAAACATATATATAAAGCGGACAGGCGCCCGACTGCGGGGCCTTTGGATGTATGAAAATTGATAGGCTCGTGGCTTTATATATAATCAGGGCCTAATCGCAATCAGAACTGCGGGCCTGGTCTTTCCGATCAACCCATTGAAATTTCCCCGATTGCGATTGCGCGATCGGTCTTTTTGATCTAACCATTTTATATTTAACATGTGACTTTGGCTCATTAAATCAAAAATTTGGAAAAGAGGGTTTTTGTAATTTACAAAGGAAAAATGGGTCGGAAATGAAATATTCACAAGGTTTAAGCGCCGAGGGCGGGCTCAGGGTTATATGAAAATAATAGGATCGGGGGTCTTAAGCAGCAAGGCTAATCGCAATCGGAACTTTTGGAGTATGGCAAAGACTTGCGTCTTTGATTCTTTCCGATGCGATTAGCACCTTAACGTATTAGCAAGTGGTTCCAGACCCAAAGCGTATGGTGGGGAAGTGGTTTAGGGCTTAGCCCAAGGGGCTTAGGTCCATAGCGATGAAACTTTGTTTTTTATGAAAGATTTCAAGGTTTTAAATGGATTTGGGGGTTTCAGCACAACTCAAAAAGAAGTTTTAAACCATGTCAGGAGGATTTTCATGAATGGAAGGAGAAAATTATGAAACGTAGGGAAATAATATGGAGAAAAGGGGGAGTAAATGAAGGTTAGTTATGAGTGGGAGAAAGGGGAAAAATGATGGTTTCTTCAGCAGTTCTTTACAGGAAATCAGTAGAATTAATAGGGAAAGTGATGAAGATTTTGGACAGAGGCATGAGGCCTACAAGGAGTCTTCGAGAGCCAACAAATTTTAGTAATGAAAAATTGTTCCTTGAAGGCTCAAAACAGATTTAGCCACCTTTTGGTATAACAAAATATTATAGGTGGCTAACAGTGGCTCCACTTGGGGATGGTGCCTTCTTGAAGGCATCAAGAATTCAGACTTGATTTCTGGGAGGCTAATTAGTTGCCTCATCCATTGAGTTGCCCTTCCTTTGCTGGATGATCTAGCTTTGAAAAAATGTTTGGTGGCTATGAAAACAATGGACTTTCATCAATACAAACTTTCTACCTACCCAATCCTGCTGATCTAGCATTTTTTCTTCATCAGAGTGCGTTTCTCATCATGGCCTTCTTTTTCTTTACAGCTCTGTTTTTAATTTTGTTTTGAGCTGTCTCTTTCTTGATATCTGATTCAGATTTTGGGCAAATTAGAACCAATTTTTCTCTTTTATGACTCAGAAAAATAAAACAGTTTTGAGTCATCTCTCTTTGGAAACTTTGGTTCAGATTTTGAACATGTTTGAACCTTTAATTTCTATCCTAATCTATCTACTGATAAGCCAAGATTAAACAGTTTGGCAAATCAAATTCACTACCCTATCAGCAGAAAATTGAAAGCTAATTAGTCAAGATTAAACATTTTGACTAACTAGAAGTGTGTTTTGCAGGAGTGGCATTTAAGCTTGCACACTTTCAGATTTGTTTCTCTTTTTTGGCATGGGGCTTTGCCTTTCTTGTTTACATTTCTGCCCTCTTTTCTTTCTTTCTTTGTTTTTGTATTTTTTTGATTTTTCATAACTTTGAATGCAATGGTGGATGAAATATTCATAATGAAAAAGAAAAAAAAGGCTTAAGAACATATCATGAATCAAGAGAAGTAATGCTTGAGCATCCTGCCATTGACAGGACCCCCAAACAAATCTGCTCCATCCAGCTCTTGTAAGAAGAATGGATTGTTTCCAGCAACTGAATGAATAGAGTAAGGGCCAAGCCATAGATTGTCAAATTTACCATGCTTTCCCTTGTCTTCCCTCTTTGAGTCCCACTTTAAAACTTTGTCCCCAATCTTGAAATTGATGGCCTTTGTTCTTCTGTCAAAAAGCTTCTTAATGCTGTCCTGTTTCTGCAATGTTTTGTTGTACACTTCCTCTCTGATTTGCTGAAGATGAATGGTCTGATTTATTCTTCTGATCATGTCATTATATTCAGTCTGCAATTCTTGGATAAAATTCATAACTGGTACACCAAGGCTATTAGGAAAGATTGCATCTGTACCATACACAAGCTGAAAATGTGACATACCAATAGATTTCTTCAAAGTTTATCTGTCAGCCCAAAGTGCATGGACTAGCTTTGTGTGCCAAGACTTTTTATTGTCCTCCAACAGTTTCTTGATTATGTTCACTAAGCTTTTATTGGAAGATTATGCAAGTCCATTACCTTGAGGGTAATAGGCTGTGGAATGCCCTAGTGTTATCTGGTATTTATGATAGAAGTCAACCATTTTCTTTGATCCAAACGCTGCTGCATTATCTGTGATGATCTTGGTAGGACAGCCAAATCTGGAGAGGATATTGGTTTCTATGAACTTTATAATAACTGAATCATTGGCTTGCCTACAAGGAATGGCTTCTATCCACTTAGTGAAATAGTCTGTGGCAGTAAGGATCCATCTATGCTGGGCAGAAGATGAGGGATGTATTTCACCTATGAAGTCAAGTCCCCACTGTTGAAATGGGGCTTCAACAGTGATTGGATGCAGAGGAAGGGGTAACAATTTTCTTTTGCCTTCGAATAGTTGGCATTTATGGCAAGTAGTGGTCATCTTGTGTACATCAGGAAAAAGAGTAGGCCAATAGAAACCAGCCCTCAAAATTTTGTTGGCTGTTGACTTCCAATATAAATGACCCCCACACTCTCCTTCATGAAATTCCCGCTTAACCTTCTCTGCATCAAACTCAGGCAAACATTTAAGCAATATACCACTAGCATTTTTCCAATAAAGACACCTAACTACAATGCAATAGTTTACTGCTTTCAGTTTTAAGAACCTTGCCTTTGTTTTCGATAAACCAGGAGGTGTATTTAAATTAAGCAAAACATAAACGATATCGGCATACCAAGGAGAATTCATAAAATGGTTTTCAATAATGGGAGTTGAGAATTCTTCTTGGCTGTCCAAAGCATTAATCATATTAATATCAAGAACTTCAAAATTGGATTCAGCCATTAATCTAGTAGACCTTGGCCTTTGATGAGTTTAGTGGGTTTTATCTCTAAATCATATTCGAGAATAACAGCAATCCACTTACCTCTCTTACCATCTGGGTCCTGTGTTAGAATGTCTTTAACAACCGAATTAGGGACAAAGGCAATGATGTGTGAGTGAAGGATGTATACTCTGAAGTCTTTCAATGCGTTAACCAAAGCAAAAGCTTGCTTTTCCATAATATTATACTTCAAAGGGGCATCCCTCAATGCCTTGCTAAAGAATGAAATAGGCTGCTCTTGTCCTTGTGGATTTTTCTGTAAAAGGACAGCAGCAATGGTATGTTCTGATGCAAACGAGAAGATATAAAAATCTTTTGAAAAATCAGGGCTTATGAGAACTGGTGTTTTGGTTAATGCTTGTTTCACCAGCTCAAAGGATGTCTTTGCTTCCAAGGTCCATTTTATCCCTTGCTCCTTCTTCAACATGTTTGTGATATTTCTATGGAGCTCTGCCAAGTTAGGGATGAACCTTCTCAAAAAGTTAATCTTTCCAATGAAAGACTGCAACTCTTTGATATTTCGAGGATGAGAGATTTGCAATATAGTCTCAATCCTCTTTGGATCTATCTTTATACCCTCTTCTGAAATAATGTGTCCAAGAAGCTTACCTTCTTGGAGACCAAATAGTGTCTTCTTAGGGTTTAAAGATATTCCAAACCTTTTGCACTTCTCGAAAACTTTTCTCAAATGTTCTTCATCTGTTTTTGAAAACACAGTGACATCATCTAGATAGATAATGATGAAGAAGCCCAATTCTTCCGAGAATGCTATGTCCATGGCTCTCTGAAAGGTTGCTCCAGCGTTCATTAGACCAAAAGGCATCTTCACATACATGAAAGTGCCCCATGGAGTAGTGAAAGCTGTCTTTAATTGATTAGCAAGGTGAACTAAAATCTGATTATACCCTGAATAGCCATCAAGCAACGAAATCCTTTTAGACCCCACCACCCTTTGTAAAATGTGATCCATTTTTGGTAAAGGGTAGTTGTCTTTTAACGAAGCTTTGTTTAAGTCTCTAAAGTCTATACAAAGCCTGATTTCTCCAGTCTTCTTCCTAACGGACACCAGATTAGATACCCACTCATAATATCTAATAGGGACAATAATGCCAGCCTCATACATTTTCATGATCTCCTTCTGAACCAATGGCAACTGGACAGGGTTTATTCTGCGCAGTTTCTGTTTAAATGGTTTTTGGTTTTATTTAAGAGGGATTTTGTGCTGTATTATTTCAGTGTCATAGGATTTAAGATCTTCGTAACTCCATGCAAAAACATCAGAAAATTCTTTGAACAACTCTATGTATTTGAGTTTAATGTGAGCTGGCAAAGTTTTGGACAGTTTGATCATTTTCAGTTTTTCCTCACCGCCTATATTGCACTCCTCTACTTCAGTCTCTACAGGTTCCATTTTTGGTTTATTGGCCACATCGTTAAAATCGAACAACTCCTCTAAAGGCGTTAGACCACTCGGAAAATTTTCATCTTTAGAATGTAGAGTTTGTAATTCTTCCGTTTCTAACTCTGCACTTAATTCTGTTTTGTTCCTAAGTTTGCTAGACAATAGGTTAATATTGGCAGGTTGAGGAGATGATTCTTCTTCACCAAGAAATTTTTCTTCACTGCAGTCTGTATCATAATCTGAATCTGAACTGTGCAGTTCGAACTCATTTCTGAATTGCATGAAGTCTTCTATTTGTTTGTCATTGTCAAACACTTGCCAATATTTTTCGTTATCAGGCACTGCCGGTCTAAATTTTATCGGAGTTGTGTTGTCTCTAGTCTCATATGGCGTTAGACATGTCCTGGTCGCAAAAGCTAAATTGTGGGTCGCAATGTTTTTTTTCCTTGGGATGAAACTCAGGTTTGAATCCTCAAATTTTGTCAAAAGATCCATGACATCATTCCGATAGGCTCTAAGTCTGGGATGATTCGCATTATACTCCCCATTGACTTGCCTAATGATTAACTCAGAATCCCCGTACACATTAATTCTTCTGGCTCCTAATTTCTTCAAGAGATGCAAGCCTAAGAGAAGGGATTCATATTCTGCCATGTTGTTGGAACACTGAAAGTTTAATTTGCATGAGATGCATTCTGTGTGGTTGTTTTCAGTGTTAATGATCCAAACCCCTGCACCAGCATTATTTCTAGTGCATGACCCATCAAAATACATACTCCATAAAGGACTGTCTTCGGTTTCGTCTATTTGGTGATTGTCCTTTTTAACTATGGTGCCTTCTGATTGTTCATGATTAGCAGCACCCAATTGAATTTGTTTTGACTCCTCAAATTCTTCAATAGATTGAGGGATGATGCCAGAAATGTTAGGGGTATTTTCTGGGTTGTTAAGTCCTAAAAACAATGGACTCATAACCAGTAAATCAAGACCTATGCTTTGTTTACTAATGTTTTCACATGTGGCAAACTATTTGGACACTTCTGCGTTATTATACTCTTCTTCCCTGTCGGCCTTTAATTTTGTTAAAGTGCCTTGCTCACTAGGAGTTTCATTGTTAAACATGATAAAAGAATCAAGGCCTGTATTGACAGAATATATAGGAGAGTTTCGTGGTCTGTCTTGACTTGTAACCGTGTATTGCAGATGAGACTCCCTGTAAAGTCTTCTGGTCTGATTGAAAACCGGGATGGTCGCATATGTCATGTCCATCTGCATAGTCCCCTGTAACTTAGCTCCCCAGGATCTTGATAATAGCATTCCATACTTTGGGGGGACATCAGCCACAACAATGTCCATGAGTAAACATTTGGCTGGAATCTTGGCTAGGTTAACACAGAGGTCTTTGATCAATCCTAGACATTTTACTCTATTTGAGTCAAAGGAGTATAGGTCTTTGTAGGGTCTGGTAATTTCTAAACCAAGGCTCTCCATCATAGCTTTAGGCATTAAATTATGAGAAGCCCCGGAATCATGCATAGCGTTGTGTAGAATTTTGTCATGAATGTTCAAACTCACATAAAAGGGAGGAACTGGTCCTTCTTGAAACTTCCCTTCAATCTTAGGGCCAAAAATCAACTCTGGTAGGTCGTCACTAAGATTAACTGTATCTCCATTTTCCTCTATATTTAAATCCTTCAAAATTTGGTTCCTATATACATGTTGGGCAGCTAGCTCAGTTAATGGAACAGAGATTTTGATCTTCAAGATTTCCTGTTCGAGGCTAAAGGGGGTTTGATTCTTTGAAGCACTTGTTTCAACCTTATTAGCTGTCACTCTATCAACAATTACAACTTGCTGATTTGTTTTATTTGACACAACTGTTGTAGAAGGAGTACTAGCTGAAGTGTTAGTACTGCTGATGTCTTCACTCTGTTTTTCAGAATTTTGAGTGTTTTTCTCCTTATCCTTATCAGAATTAACAACCACTGTTTTGTCTTTTTGTTTGGATGTTTTGGGTTTAGCTGCGGTGCTGCTTTGAGAGGATTTGTCAGAGGTTTTGGTGTTGGGGGCTTGTTGACTGGTCTTGCTTCTAAGGTCATATTCTCTTTGAGGTTCGATGACGACATTTTCCATGTCTTGATAATCATTTTCATTACCATTTCTTTTGTCATCATAAGGAGTGTAAAGACCTTGTTTTCTATCATAATGAACTTCCAAGTCATCATCTTCTTCCCCAAACATGTTGATATCCTCTTCCTCTGTTATGTCTTCTGTTTCTTCAACCTCACTTACATAGTTTTGATGAAAGGGAGGGGTGATCTGTTGATCATCTTCCCTAGGTCTGTTTGGGGGTTGGTTCCTTCTAACATTCTGATTCTCGTTTCTATTTTGAGGAGAAGTTTGATTTTGATTTTCTTGTGCTCTCTTAATTATGCTCATCTCTTTCATCATTTCTTCCATCATTCTCTCCATTTTTGAGTTGGAAGTAGAAGGTGTGGATTCCTCTCTAAAAGATACTCTCTTCTCGCTCTTCATTCTTGCTCTTTTCTCCATCAAGTTCACTTCCACGGAAAGAGCACCCCTTTGCATGTCTTCAAGAGTTGCAAAATCTCTCTCTCTTAGTGAATAGGTCATGTCTGGATCAAACCCTTCAGGAAATTTGTTTAAAGCTGAGCCCTGAGGAGGTTTTAGTTTAGGGGAAAGTGCATTATAGACGCTGTTAAATCTGTTACAATAATATTGTACACTTTCCCCAGGGTTCCTATGGAGATTGTTATAGTCAGCAAGGACTTGGAGAGTGTTACACAGTAAATTGTCACCGTCCCTACCATTCCCCGTCCCGCACAATGGAGGACCCATTTTGTGACCTGTGGACATTTTCATGCCTTGAAAACATTATCAATGCATTCCTCTAAGCATGAGCTTCATTTGCCCTGAAGACATCTCCTTGCAAAAATAATGAAAAACATCCCTTTTTGCATTGGCGCGGGAAGACAGTTCAGCACTCGCGCCAATGGGGGAAATCCTGCAAAGAGGTCGCGCCAACTGGCGCTCTGTCACAGAGCAGTAGTCGCGCCACCCAATTTAAGGACTGTTTTTTAAATAAAGATGGCAGAAGTTGAGTTCCAACAAACTCAGAAACCATTGCCTATCTTGAGTTGGGAGGTTTGGCTGCGGGAGTTCTATGGAAGGGAAGTGGTTTTGCCACCTCCCATGGAACCTTCCTTGTTGATAGGGCCAATCCCATAATAATAGGGATCCCAACTCCCCCCTTCCCCATCTATAAAAGCCTGCTCAATTCCATGGCAAGCTAGTCTTGAAGTGCCTAAGCTTTGAATCTCCATATTCCCAAGAGCCTTTGTGCTGTAAAGAGCCCTCTTTTTCCTTAAGGCCGACTCAAGTAAGGAGACCATCGTCGAGAGACTCTGGAGAGGTTTTCCCTTTCCTTGGCGAGCTTTGCGAGACGTGGACGACTGGAGACCCATCCGAAGGAGACCACGACGTCAGAACTTGGTTGTAATCTCTCTTCGTTTGTTATTTAATAGATGATTACGATTATGGTTCCACTCTGTTTTCCATTATGTTAATATGAGTAATATCCTTTCTGACTGATATTTAGTTACGTATGTCGGGTTTTATGCTTGTATCTGTTTGTTTCTTGCATGTGCAGGTGTTCATCCGCGGAGATCGTGGAGGGATTGTGATCTGCCGAGGCTGAGGAACGAGGACGCTTCTTCTTCAGATCATAGCATTGGATTCCAGGTAGGCTTCCATCTTAGTCTTTTCATTCGTAACTAGGAACTTGCGTCGTAACATTGTTTGATTGTTGCTAGACCCTTGCTGGGCTAGTAGGGATCGCCTCTGTCCGCAGAGGGGATTTACCTCCTCAACAATTTGGCGACTCCGCTGGGGATCGTCCAGATTTCACTGTCTCGTTTGTGTTGTCTCGCTTTGATGATTTTATGTTTTTCCTTGCTTGATCAGCCTTCTGGGTTGGGTTCTTTTTGCTGTTTTTGACTTCTTGGTTTGATTAGTTTACATTGATTTGTCTCTGGAGTATCTTTCTTGATTTTGGCTGAGAAACTCGACTGGCGCGGTTTTTAACCCGATAGTCGCGCCAATTGGCGCATGCTGCTTTTGTTTAGCCCGCGCCAATTGCTTTCTGGTGCCAGTTTCACCCTTACAGTCGCGCCACTCCTGTAAGGTTTTTGAGTTTCCTCATTTTTGAGCTCTCTGGGTTTGGTCAGTGTTTTTCTTCTTGATTTTTCGACTTCCTGAGTATGTTGGAGTCCTGTTTGACTGGGAATTCACCTCTGTGCTTTGGTTGTTTGCTTTTATCTATCGATTTCACGTTTTAAGCCCTAGGGCATCTAGTGGCTTGGTGTATCGAGCCCTCCTTGGGAGTTTTGGTGTTTTGATTGTCCTGTCAACTGTCTGATTGATTCTCCACATCCTCTAAGTAGTTGTTCATTGTTTTGTTGCGATTTTTGGGTGATTGTTCATTCCTTCATTCGAAATTCGTTTGGCCTTGCCCTGGACCTAGATCACACGGTCCATTGGAAGCTTTTGAGTCTTTTCTTTGTTTTGAGAGACTTTGGTCGATTTGGGGATCTGATTGCTTGTATTGTTGAGTGAAATTTGTTTGTTTTTCTCTCTCGAATATCGTTTCTCAAGTTGTTCCGTTTGTTTTCAAGTTTGTTTAGTGCATATTAGCTATTAAACATTGAAAAAAAAAAAAAAAATCTCTTTTGCTTTTGTTAATTAGTGCAAATTGTGATCTTTTCAGTTTTGCTAGTGATTAGTGATTGGAATGAAAAGTTTTCAATTTCATTAGTTGCATTAGAGGTCTCATTGTTTGTCTTCCGTTCATTTCGTTTGTGTAAAAGCTCTCAACTCTTCTCTAACTAGTTTTCATCGAACGAAATGTTGGACTGTGGCATATAGCTTTGCATTTAGGAGTCTTTTAAGACACTACATACGATAGGGCCTGAAAATTGAAACTTAATTGAAGATCAATTGTAAAATTTATTCAATTAACCTAAGGCAGCATTGGAACTTAACGAAACATTTTTAGAAGGTCTAGGCTAGAGACGTGTTCCGGCGTCGTTAAACCTAGCAGTTGTCGCTCGCCTTTTGGCTTTAGACAGCGCTAGTACGGACTTGTGCTCCCCGTACCGTCGCGTATATAAAGGGAGACCCCTCTAGTTTTTCAATCCTTTATCCACAGGAAGCTGAGTCTGTCACCCTATACCCGTGATACACCGAACACAACATTCGGGGAGACTACCTGCACGTACGAAAAGTCCTTGGTCGATTTCTGTTTCATCATTGAAACCAAGGTGTATATTGCAGTTCACGGATATTTGGTACACCCTTTGTGCCTAGTTTTTCCTGAGCAGTCATTTGGTCTTTTCTGACTCCCTAAACTTGAAAAGACGGTCAAGCGCTTGTTCTTTCACGCTTGTGTCAACTCTGAAAGAGATAGAGTCATCTTTTTATCGTTTCTCGACTCTTAAAATATGAAACGGTAGAATTTCTTACTTTCCAATGTGGTAAAATTAATCGCCCACGATTACACACCAATTTGGACATTGCTTGTTGACCGTTTGATCGTGTGTCTTAACTCGTTTTCAGCCCGTGTGTGTGCTTGTCCTTTTTTCTCTGGTCTTTTGCCACAGTGGCGGAACCTCTGGTTTCGTCTACTGGTAGTCCTTACACGGACGATTCTTCAGAAGCTTCTCAATCTTCTGTTGAACCACAGCAGCCTGTTGTTTCCGAGTTTCCTGATGGGGGACCGGTTCTCGCTGAGCAACCCTTTGGAGGACTAGTTGAGTTCAATTGGCCCTTTTCAGACCCTGTGTCTGAATTGAGATTAGGAGTTGATTTCCTTTCTCTTACATCGGGTTCGCCGTTTTTTGCTGCTGTATTTCCTCCTAGTCCTCGCCGTCTTTTGCGTGATTTAACGGCAGGATCAACCATGAGTGATTCTGGTGAGGAAATTCCGACGTCTGGTGAAGACTATCAGCTCTTCCCACGTAGATTGTTTGAGGGAGACAACTCTGAGCTGGCTACCATGTCGACAACCAGTCCTTCTTTACCACAGGGATACAGATCTCTGGGTCAGATCATTTCAGCTGCAGCCTCTATGGGAATATCATCTCCTGCTTCGAGGCCAGCTACTACTACACCCGGGGTGTCTCCTTCGACACCCGTCACGTCTGTTCCTGTCCGGCCCACTGTCTGTGTGGCCGCCTCTTCCCCTGTTGTCTCAGCATCTGCTACTAGGGCTGGGCCAACTCCTGAAGATGTTTATCTAGCTACTGCTATACCGGAGAATATCTCTTCGGAGGAGTATCGGTTGTCTTTGCAACAGCCGAACGCCGAAGCTGGACCGTTTCCCCAAGATCCCTACCGATCTTTCTTTTCGCACTATGCACAGGATGGTACTCCCGTGTATGCTTTCCCGGGTCAGTATGACGAGCATGGGGAGGTTTTGTGCCTCCCCGCTCCTGAGGCTTATCTGTATGCTCGAGGTTTACCATACAACCAGGCTTATAACCAGCAGAGATAGCCCTTTCAAGGCCAACCTGCGGGCCAACCTGGCTATCTGTATGACCCACAAGGGCAGCCCATCCAGAGCTACCCTGTGGGCCAGCAAGGGCCATTGTACAATCCGCAAGGACCATATTATAGCCCTTCTGGTCAACCTGCTCAACCTTAGCCGGGGTATCAACCGGGACTGGTCTATGGTCCTGGGGGGCAAATCCAACCTTCTTTACCGATGCAACCACAGTATCCTGTTGTTTCTAACGTTGCATATCAACCAGGACCATCCTATGGTTCTGCTTCAGGTCAAACCGGTTTCCAGCAAGCACATGGTCCTGTTCCACCATCGGGCCAACCGGTTCATCCGGTACAACCCGGTGTCCCGCCTTCAGGCCAACCGGCCCATTCGGTACAACCTGGGGCTCACTTACAACCAGGTCAACCTGCGCAACCGGCGCCGCCTGTTTATCCGGGTCAGCCTAGTCATTCGGGTCAGCTCTCTCATTCGGGTCAACCTGTTCATTCAGGGCAACCCTCTCATTCCCTTCACTCTGCTCAGCAGCCTGTTCATTCAATGCCGCAGCCAAATCAACAGCTGCGCCCTACGTATCAGGCTCCGCAGGGTTCCACTTTTCAGCAGCCTACTCACCCTCAGGGTGGTTATTATTCTCATGGTCCGTCTCAACCGAACTATAACCACCCTAGAGGCTCTCAGTATTATCCTCCTCCACCCGGTTTTACCTACGCTCAGCAGCCGAATCCAAACGCTGCTTATACAGGGCCGACGCCTAATCAGGGTCCATATCCTGGTTATCAAGCCCCGCACTATGGTTACCAACATCCAAATCAGTCTGGTTACACGACCTATGCCCCCTATGGTCAGAATCCTACGGGACAGAACCCGTGGGGGCAGGGATATTCGCAACCATCGTGGAGTATGGGTGCCAGACCTCATCCTGGGCCTGGCATGGCAGTTAACCCTCCATTGCCGTTCCTGGCTACCTTGGAACTGCCAGACGTTTCAAAGTTGACCAATGATCCGATTTTACATAATCCATATTGGCCTCCGGTTCCCACCAAGATACCAGGTGATTGTCCCAAGTTTGAGGGAAAAGTTGGCGAAGACCCCCAAGCGCATGTGATGACGTATCACCTCTGGTGTTCGTCTAACTCTTGGGTCGACGATTCGATCCGTTTGCGTCTTTTCCAGCGTACTTTAACAGGAGCTGCTGCTAAGTGGTACATAGAATTATCCCGTGGCATTTTCCAAGATTTCAACTCTTTAGCCATGGCTTTCCTCACGCACTTCCAGTTACCGGTCCGGTATGAGGCCGGGACGCACCTCCTGACTTCTCTGAAGCAGGACAAGGCCACTCACATCTCAGATCACATTCATGAGTGGCGGCGTCGTCGTCGACTGATCAAGTTTCACATACCTGATCATATTTTGACTCACTGGTTCACCACCTCCTTTGTGAATAAAATCGCTCAGGATATCGCGATGGGAGCGTGTGTGAGGGAGGAACAAGCCATCGCACGTGCCCAGTACTTGGATCTTGTCTATTCACAGTCTGGCACGCTTTATGACATCTTGACTGATGCTCCACGGCCCGGAACCACTAAGGCTCTGCCTACCCCTGCGGTAGATGGTGTCATTGGTTCCGTCTCTCAAAATTCGAAGAAGTCTTCGAATGGGAAGCAGAAGGCTAATTCTTCCAACAATACCTCTGCTAATCCCGCCTCATCCGATTCTGGTAAAACCGTGGAGGTGAATGCCGTCCAGGCCAATCCTGCGGACAAATCCTCCAAGGGGAAGAAGAAGGGCAAAGGCAAATCAAAATCTGATGCCCCAAAACCAGAATCTAAAACTCGAACTGAGGATGGCTCCCAGCGTAAACCGAAGTTCCCTTGCCTCATCTGTGAAGGGGACCATTATACTAAGGATTGTCCACGATGGTCCGAGGTTAGTCAACTTCTTAAAGGCCCTAAAGGGACTCCGGCTATTTTAAAAGAGCCATTTCCATCTCAGCAGACCCAGATGGTCGAACAGGCGTCACCATCTGCACCGTTTGGGTCTCAGGTTTTCATGATGAAGACTAATGCACCTATCACTGTCGCTACACGGTCGAAGGATTATAATGAATCGCGGCAGGCACCCGGGAAGGCAGTTGCGGATGGGCCGCCTCCCCCACCTGCCTCCGGTCCATTGGAAATCGAGAAGCCGACTCTCGAACCCGTTGTGAAACCACCTCCCAAGGGTGTTCTTCGAAGATCCTATTATAATCCAAATGCTCGTGCCGCTCAACATTACAGCATTGTTGAGGATCTGGCACAGGCGCCATGTGCTATGTCTGCACTTGAGGTTCTTCAAAGTTGTCCTTCACAGCGGAAGGCTTTATTGTCTGCAATCGGTGGCATCGATCCCACCGACTCGAGCCTTCTCACCTTCGATCTGGAGAATTTTACTCCCTGGCTTCCACATCAAATCGCTTTGGTTATTCAAGTCGGGATTAACGGTCTGAATATTCATAGGGCCGTCGTAGATGAGGGTGCATCTACCTGCGTTATGTCCTCCGCTTGCTGGAAGGCCATCGGCTCTCTAGCTTTGTCATCATCTCCCAATGCCCTTGAGGCATTTGATGGTCGGGAATCTAAACCCCTGGGCGTTCTCGAGAGTCTTGCGATCACATTACAGGGAAAAACTGTCAACGTGGAAGTGGAAGTGGTTGACGCTAAACTCAACTACAATATACTTCTTGGCCGCAGCTGGACCCATGCCATGTTCTGCGTGCCGTCTACCGTCTTTCGATTCATTAAGTTCCCTCACGAGGGCAAGATTGTCACGGTGGATCAGTTGTCGTTTTTCACCTCTAGCTCTGAGAACAACGTGCCATACGTGGATCAAATTCCGAATCCCCCAGACAGTATAGGACCTGGTCTCTTCAAAGACCCAGTCCTCATGGGTATTTTCCCCGCACTCCCCCCTGAGCCTTTTCCTGGGAGCTCGTTAGAGCATATTTCTTTCTCTTGTGCCAAGCTCTTCGAATAATGAAACAAGATGCTACGAGGATAGTTCTTTTAAGTGTGTCAACCTCGTTAAAACAATGAAACATGAGCATATTCAATTCGAGTTTTGATAGATTTAGTTCAAATCTCTTTTTGTTTTCAACCTTCACTCCATTTCCTATGGACTGAAGCTTGGGGGGCATGCACCTCGAATTGAGACATCATGCTGGGGGGCATGCCCGTCGTGTGTGTACATAAGTGTGTGATTTTCATTTGTGTACATGTATTGTGTGGTGTGCTTTGTAAACATATTTCTGTTGATCAGGTCTTCCTGGTTGTGCAGATGTCTATTCATCCATTTGTTGGTTTCGCGGATGGTGCCTCCCGCAGTACCAGGAATCTGTCTTCAGCAGCCTGGGTAATCTACGATCCTGCTGGTGAGTTGATTGACCTGCAGGGAGTGTGTCTAGGACGTACCACGAACAACATCGCGGAATATAGTGCCGTATTGGAATTATTAACCGAGGTAGTAAACCTTGGTATCCGTGAATTGCCTATGTATCTAGATTCACAGCTTGTAGTGTTACAACTGAACGGACACTATTCGGTAAGGAACCCGTCCATCTTACGTCTGTATTTGCGTATTCGATTACTGGAAAGGAATTTTGACTACATTACATATCATCATATACCCAGGAATTTGAATACATTAACAGATGCAGTAGCAAATTTGGTATTAGACATACATTTGCGCAATTTATAAATCATCATCACATGTAAAGAAAGATCCATCCAGAAATAGATATGCATATATATATAGATATCGAAATGTTTACATAGAGTGTGTCACATAAAGTCAAAATATACATAATCGTCTTAAGTACATCCGGAGACGGTATGTCTCTCAAAAAATAGGTGTGGTATAAATCCTAAGAGCTAATCCGCATGGTGCTCATGATAGCATGTGACTGCACGCACTAAGCGTCTCAGGATTCGGTGGATCCGACTCGGAACTCCCACCGTGTGGCGCTGGTATGCCATCGGTACGTCTGCCAGCCGGACATAGTCTGGGATCTCGTGGGCAATGCCCTCGAGATTCTGGATCAACTCCTCTCCTCCAGTCCCCTCTCCCTGAACCTCAGGGGCGAGTTGTGTCCTCCGTGAGATTGGAGACATCCCAGCTGGTCTCTCAGGTCCCACATCTGTATACATATATGATTGTGTTAGGACGAATGTGTATTAACAAAAAAACATAAAACATGAGATCAAAAACATGAGGTCTTACCCAACTCCTCGCCCCAGTCATCTCCTTCTGGTAGTGGGAGATTTGGGTCTCTAGTAAAGTCAGTTCCTGCATAAGGCCAGTCTTCCATGACAATCAGCTGGCGCCGTAACCACCTAAAAAACTCCGGCCTCCAGGACATCTGTTGGCCACCTCCAGATCTGGGCATCAATGCTGCCCAGCGAGCCATTCTTGGCTCTCGTGGTATCGGATCTGCCACTGCGGCCCCTTGGCCCTGGAAGATTGGTAAGCGTTCCAGAATGAACGATACCAAGATGGAACCATAACCTAACTGTTTCAGTTTCCCCTGTTTGCACTTTGTGAGCTGCCTTTTCATGTTGATTGTTACTGCTGTTGCCCAGTTGAACAGTAAGGGACCCATGCATTCTGAGGCCAGCAGGAGTTGGGCCTTTTTGGCCTCGTGCGGTGCCTGCGATCCTGCAGCCGACGTGATGGTATGCAGAACAACTCTCAATGCCAGATCGGGGATAGTGTGGATATCCACTTTCTTGCTGCCTGATCCTGTTTGTGCCCCTCGGCACACTCGTGCCATCACTTCTTCCATCTTTTCCCCAGATGGTCTGCTTCCAGTCAATACAGGGATCGGACCTCTGCGGGACAATCCAGTGATAAAATAAACATCGGTAACCTCCAGTTCTAATACCTGATCTCGTAGCCTGAACACCTGTTCATGTTCATCCCAGATACTGATCAAATACTGGAGAAGCTCGGGCTGAGCTCGTAGACAGGGTGTGAGGAAGAACTTTTTCAACCCGCAGTTTCTAAGGGCGTTCATGCAAGCTTGGCTTTGCATGGCTTGTTCATCCTCTTCTCCGTGCTCTCGTTCTTTCCATTCAATTGCCATTTTGAGTGATTACCTGCATTCATATGGTCAAAAACCCTTAGTTAGATCTCTGATGAGCCTCAAATTCCATGCAATTTGGTCTAAATGTTGAAATTTTGGGCGGATTTTTAGGTTCGGCCGCTGGCGCGGTTGTTTTGTGAACAGTCGCGCCACGTGGCGCGAGCCCTTTGTATAAAAGAGCTCATTGGCGCGGGTCCGTGCCCGATACTCACGCCAATGGGCGCAGCCCTAAAATTTTAAAAAGTGGCCACATAGAACTGATTTTCAAGGGAAAATTATTAAAAAATGAGTGAAAATGAAGAGCAAGGGAATGCCTCTTACCTGTGACAGACGAGAAGCTGAATGGTCAACTGGATTTGTCGCAATCACCGTCGGAAGTTTCTGCTCCAAATGGACCACTGTTGCTTTTTACCAAGCTAAATAGTGAAAAGTAATTTTATTTTTACCAATTTGACATATTTATAACTTTTTCGACGTTAAATGAGCTCTAAAAGTTATTTTTGTCAAATATTTGCATATGTTATGTCGAAAATGGATTTTACGCTTGCTTGGTATGTGCAGCAGCAGGTTTTTGCGACTCAAACGATGGAAACGAGTTGTCTTTTATACTTTTTCGGACTCAGTAAATACACGAAAAAGTCACTTTGGAGTCATCTTTCAGCTCTTTTCTGACTCTCTAAACATGAAAATATTGCCGAGGCCCTTGTCGTTTCGATCTCGTTAAAGTGGACACGAATCGACATCTACCCAGTATACGTTTACCCCTTTTTCGGGCTGGGATGGATTGATTACGAAAAAGGAATACCCTAGCCTATTGCGACTAGGAGGTTTTCCCGGATATTGTTTTCTACCTTTTCGGATCTGGGGAACTATTGACGAAAAGGGACCTGTGGAGTTTTCTTTTCCGCCGTCTTTTCAAACTCTCTAAACATGAAAAGACGCCGAGTTCTTCCTTTGTCAGACTCGTTAAACCCTGATGACATCGGATCTAGTCGAAATGACGTTCTCCGAGTTCCTCCTTCCTAGGACTCGTTAAATGCACTAGGATGGATTCGCCTGAAGGGCGGACTTATATTACAAGCATATGCTATCCCCTTCAAGCTTGTTATAAAAATAATTGGGGTACTCGCCAGAAATGGTGGGGGAAAAATGGAACCATCGTCGTTGTCGTCGGCAGTATGTCGCTCTTGAACATGGCACTTGTCTGCATTCGTGTCGGGTTGGGGACATCTCATCTCGTTGCTTCACTTTGCCTCCGTGGGTTTGGGTAATCTCTTTTGACCTCTCATCTGTTCACTGCCTCGTCGCCATGACCTTTGATCCGTTGATGTCAAATACTGCCAAGTCCATTGTCGTGCCGTTTATGTGTTCAAGAGAAGTTGGCCTCTGCAAATATCAACCTTCCTCTGTTTCTCATACGATCCTGATTCACAACAAAAAACATCATGTTCCTCTGTCTCGTGTCGATGATGTGGGAATCATTATGGCCCACCTTCGATCAAGGTCACTTCCTGTCGACTTCAACTCATTATCCAGGAAGTTGGTCTAGAGACTCCTGATGGTACCTTGGAGCCTGCATGCCTCAATGGCAGGTTCGTCGCATTCGACGCGAGGTTTTCATCATTGGCCTCCGATCGGATGATTCTCATGTGTTCCACGTCGCCTCATTTATTCGCATGCGTAGATTGCACCTATAGTACCTTGAGGACCATTGTCATTATTGGTGGTTTCTCTCACAACTGTTAACGGCTTTACTTATTTGGCTGGTACTCAGATCGATGTTCTTGCATAGTTCGAATTTCAAATAGCACATTCGTGACAGTTTGAATGGCATGGCTGTTGGGTCGAGATGGAGCGCAAGATCCCTGGATTGTGTCCGTTGTAATCCGGAAAGCCACATTGTGATTATTTACATTATGTACATGACTCACTGATTGGATGGCTGCGACCATATTCGAGTCTATTTGTTTGATCCTAACCGGATGGCCGCGCCCATACCAGATATAGATTATTCGCATACTGTTTTATTGGTCATTCTTCATACCGCATATACATCATGTACTTGAGATATCAGTTGTATTTTTCTGCATAGGTTTTCTGACGGTGGGGCTTCAGTTGAACATGTTCTCGTAAAGCATTTCACCCCTCTCTCTCTCTCGGGCCTCATACTTTAGGGGGCATCTGTTACACAGTAAATTGTCACCGTCCCTACCATTCCCCGTCCCGCACAATGGAGGACCCATTTTGTGACCTGTGGACATTGTCATGCCTTGAAAACATCATCAATGCATTCCTCTAAGCATGAGCTTCATTTTCCCTGAAGACATCTCCTTGCAAAAATCATGAAAAACATCCCTTTTTGCATTGGCGCGGGAAGACAGTTCAACACTCGCGCCAATGGGGGAAATCCTGCAAAGAGGTCGCGCCAACTAGCACTCTGTCACAGAGCAGTAGTCGTGCCACCCAATTTAAGGACTGTTTTTTAAATAAAGATGGTGGAAGTTGAGTTCCAACAAACTCAGGAACCATTGCCTATCTTGAGTTGGGAGGTTTGGCTGCGGAAGTTCTATGGAAGGGAATTAGTTTTGCCACCTCCCATGGAACCTTCCTTGTTGATAGGGCCAATCCCATAATAATAGGGATCCCAACTCCCTCCTTCCCCATCTATAAAATCCTGCTCAAATCCATGGCAAGCTAGTCTTGAAGTGCCTAAGCTTTGAATCTCCATATTCCCAAGAGCCTTTGTGCTGTAAAGAGCCCTCTTTTCCTCTTAAGGCCGACTCAAGTAAGGAGACCATCGTCGAGAGACTCTAGAGAGGTTTTCCCTTTCCTTGGCGAGCTTTGCGAGACGTGAACGACTGGAGACCCATCCGAAGGAGACCACGACGTCAGAACTTGGTTGTAATATCTCTTCATTTTTTATTTAATAGATGATTACGATTATGGTTCCACTCTGTTTTCCATTATGTTAATATGAGTAATATCCTTTCTGACTGATATTTAGTTACGTATGCCGGGTTTTATGCTTGTATCTATTTGTTTCTTGCATGTGCAGGTGTTCATCCGCGAAGATCGTGGAGGGATTGTGATCTGCCGAGGCTGAGGAATGGGGACGCTTCTTCTTCAGATCATAGCATTGGATTCCAGGTAGGCTTCCATCTTAGTCTTTTCATTCGTAACTAGAAACTTGCGTCGTAACATTGTTTGATTGTTGCTAGACCCTTGTTGGGCTAGTAGGGATCGCCTCTGTCCGCAGAGGGTATTTACCTCCTCAACAGAGAGGATTCTTTCTCACTTCCCATTTGTTTAAGAATGTTTGATGGAAGGCTTGGAGATCGTTAATACTATGGGGGGTTAAACCTTTAAACCATTTTCTTGCTTCTCCCCCCAAAATTTGAGCAAATAGTCTCAACTTGACAGAATCATCATCAATTTCGTTTCTGTCAAAGTAGTCATTCATCTTGTCCACATGTTGAGATGTTGTTATAGTATTTCTAGCATCATATAATGGAATTTTGGACTGATAGTCCTGTGGAAGATTGACTAATGGTACAGGAAGGACTAAGGGAGCATACCATGTTGCCATGGCAGGAGGTGGAGGTGGATTTATAGAAGGGAAAGTGGGCTGAGGTGAAGTGGTTTGAACAGTGGATGTAGGGTGAGTAGAAGTGGATGGACCAGGAGTAGACTGTTGAAATGATCTTGGATGAGAGACACCTAAATTGTGAAGGAAATGTAAATCAGGAGGTGTTGTTTCCCTGCTACCAGGATGTTCACTTGTTTCAGGAGATGAAAGCGAAGATTCAGAGTCTAACTGGATTATATCATTAAATGACCTAGTCCTAAATGGGTTCACTAAGTCAGCTTGTGGTTGTTGCAGAGCTGAAAGATTTTCAGGGACTGAATTAGCTCTCAAGGGTGATCTGAAAACAGTTAATAATTTAACCTTAGGAGACTTCCAAAGGATACTTTCTGGATTATCAACTATCTCAGGCGGGTTAGGGTCTGGATGGGATCTAGTGTGAATCTTTTTAGAAGCCACTATGCTATGTTGTTTAGACCTAAAACAAGAAAAGTTCAACTAGATATGACAATCTTGGAGAGGTTAACCAATCTGTTTTTACAATTTTAAATCCCACAGTCCTCTAACTGAGTTTGAATGATTTTATAATGATAAGGGTTCTTCCCAGTGGAGTCTTAAGGTCTATTCAGGATTGTGGAGTCGCCAGGTGGAAAGTCCAGAGTGTTTTCAAAGGAGTACACTGTCCACCACAATGTTTGTGAAACATTCCTTTTCAAGGATATCTCAAAACACAACAAACTCTAACCAGAGATTGACTGGGAGGGCATTCACCAGATATGTCACCCCTAAAAGAGGATGAGACCCAGAGGCTACCTGGCCCTTTCTAGACTCTGTCTTAAGAGTATAGAGTAAAACCCATCAAAACGTAAACAAAATATCAAAAACTGGTGTTTTACTACCAATCTGAAATGTTTTTTGGTGTTTTTTGAATTGTTTTATTTATGGTTTAGAAGAATGTCCTAACTTTGCCTCAAAACTTAGCTACGGTTATGAAACAAAGACAGTCTATCCTTAAGGATAAGCTAGCTGATTTTCCAAGGTTATATGAAAACTTAAAAGAATCCTAGGGTTGACCTAGTTTGTCACTGATTCAAACAAGCTCCATCATGATTACCATTTCTTGGTAGTGCTTGAAAAGGCTGCTTTTTACTCTCAAAATGTTCTCGAATAAAGGGTTTTCTGAGGCCTCTAAAAGGTATTAAAAACACTCAGGTTCCCCAGTGGAGTCGCCAGAAATGTTAGGTCTCTGTAATTTATTAGCAAGATTGGGAGAGTCCAATCACAGAGTTAACATCATTTCAACCAACTTTGGGATTCTAGGATCTAGCCCTCCTGAATCCGGAGAGGGATCTCTCCAATATGTACAAAGATGGATATTGTCTTTGAAAAGCTTAAGGTAATGATATTAGGCTAGTTATGAAGGCCAAGGGTTTTGTTTTGTTTTGGATGGTTGAGCATGAAATGTTACTTGAGGAGAAAGTCCTAAGTGCAAAAATTTTCAAAAGTGAGAAGTTGCAAGAAAATAGAACAGTTTTGGCAGATAGATAGATATAACGTTGGTTTTTAGTCCATTGGGCTATGGAGTCATATCTGGGCTTTAATTGAACAACAACATCAAGTGTGATCCAAGGGGCAAGTCATCTATACCACAAGATTATTGAGATTAAAATGATGAAATGGAAACATTAAATGTTGGAGGGGTGGAAACTGATAATAATTTCTCAGAGGATTTATAGTCAGTCCAAACAAGAAAAGCCTCTTAAGTAACTGTTTTAAAACCAACCAAGGACAGGGCTAACCATAGACTTCTTGGGCAAGTTCTTATTAAAGCAGCTTAATTGACAAACAATCCAATAATCCACATAATTACCTTCAGAAAGTATGAAAACACATAAGAAAAACAGAGTGTAACTTAAGATTAGATAAAAGTACTTTTAAACCTAGTCTGCTCACCAACACCAAGGGAAACTTTTCGGGATCTCGCCTTTGGAGAAAAGAATCTAGGAATCGGGCAAACCATATCTTCTCTAGTCTAACTTTAATAGCAAATAATGGAAATAACATTCGAGAACAATGTTTGAGCAAACAAGGACGAGGGAAACGCCAACATTCCTAACTCGTTTTAAACCGTATTGAATCATTCTTAAATAAAAAAATCGAAGAAAACATTAAGATAAAGATTTCTCACCGCAGAAGGTTAACGTTATATACGTAAAAATCCTAACCTCGTTTTTAAACTCGTTTCTACAGAGGGAAAAATGAACAATATGGCATACATAGAAGGAAAACGATTAACAAAGAAAAAAATCACTTCACCGTGGATAAAGACCAGGATCCCAAGAAACAGACTTTTTATATTGATGTCAAACCGCTTTACAATCTTCAAGTCCAATGTTTCGATTTACAAGAATCATCTTCACTATTCAACCTAACTACTCTAGCACAAACAGAGCTTCAAGGGCCAGTGAACACTATGTACAAACAGAAGTCTCGAGCTCAAGTGTATTTCAAAGTTCTCGCAACCAACAATTTCTCATCTTCTTCCCGAGATATTTATAGAAGGATGAGGAGGTGATATGAGAAAAATATCTCTCAGGGATAATTAATCGAGTTCAAGACTTCGTGGCCTTTTGAGGGGCTCGATGAAGAAATTCACAGGTGGAACATCTGTATTAACTCGTTTACAACAATATCAAAACTCGGTGGGAGCTTTATTTGACTTTGTCGCTCCGTACGCTGTGTGGAGTAATTTCTTGCGTTGTCTTGGAGGCGAATATCGGATTTTCTTCAATAACTTCGCCTCTATTTGAATGCTTTGAGGCAACAGTGTGGCTCGTGGTAGTTGAGGAATCGACTTTGCCTCGTATGTGGCGGTGGAGGCTCTACCTCGATAAAACACTTTAGCTTTTATTTTAAATCGTGTTTTAGATTGGGGATTAGGCTTTTAATAAACTGTCTTAGCCGTAATCCCCATAAAAACTATCTTCAATCTTTCATTCGCTGTCTCGTCTTCAAACTGTACTCTTTAATCGTGTTTGAATTAAAACGTCGTCTTCGTCAATGTGCGGACCCGCACTGGTCTTTTACGGCATCAATACTCATAGAGTATCGACGAAACATGGAATAGAGCCCCCGTGAATGGCTTCTCCGTAATGAAACGAGGGCATGAGAATCGTCATTCCCGCCCTTGGCATTTCTTCGTTATACAATGGAAAACCATTTAGAACACCGCATCAAACACAAAACAATTAAGAAATCCTGCGAAAATAGGTTTAAATCGCTTTTAGATGGCGGGGGAGGAGCGTAGCCGTCGGAAAAAAACATTCAATGTGTGAGATCGACAGCAGTAAACGTGCAAGGGAGAGTGGGGGAGAAGAAATAAGGCGGGGTGGTTTTGATCGTCCGATCCGGACACGTGGACGGTCCAGATCTAACCGGAAGATCTCAATCGGGGGGTGGCGGTAAGTGCGTGCGATTGAAACGCGACGATGCGATACAGTGCGCTCGGCCATTGATATGCAGATCAGATCAACGACGGAAAGTGAATCGGAGGGTTTTGAAAATGGCGTAAGACTTGCGATCGGAGGGAATAAGGACCGTTGGATAGACGTGAAATGGACGGCCCGAGATTTAATCTGGAGGATCGCAATCGGGGGAGGTCACACAACAATATGCGATTGAAACTTTGCGATTGAGCCCTTTGCGATTGAGCCGGCTGTCACATCGAGGACCGGATCGACGCATGGAATGAATCGAGGGATCGCAAGGGTGTGCTATGGCCGTCGGATCGCGAAACAGATGGACTGGGCTCGGGATCGAGATCGGGATCGGCACTCTGGTGCAACAAAACGCATGCGATTGAAAGTTTGTGATGCGATTGAGCGCAGCCGCTGGATCAAAGGACTACATCACCCTGTGGAGAATGGAATCGGGAGAAACCCTTGTTTTTTATATGAAAACCGAACTTTTGAAATGAAAACAAAGGTTTTTATGGATCTGGGTGGAAAAAACATATATATAAAGCGGACGGGCGCCCTGCATCATGGGCTTTTGGATGTATGAAAATTGATAGGCTCAGTGGCTTTATATATAATCGTGGGCCTAATCGCACTCGAATCGACGGGCTCTGGGTCTTTCCGATCAACCCATTGAAATTTTCCCCCGATTGCGATTGCGCGATCGGTCTTTTTTGATCTAACCATTTTATATTTAACATGTGACTTTGGCTCATTAAATCAAAAATTTGGAAAAGAGGGTTTTGTAATTTACAAAGCTAAAATGGGTGGGAAATGAAATATTCACAAGGTTTATACGCGAGGGCGAGGGCTCGTAGGTTATATGAAAATAACATGACTCGGGGGTCTTAGCAACGAAGGCTAATCGCAATCGAACTTTTGAGTATGGCAAAGACTTGCGTCTTTGATTCTTTCCGATGCGATTAGCACCTTAACATATTAGCAAGTGGTTCCAGACTCCAAAGCGTATGGTGGGGGAAGTGGTTTAGGGCTTAGCCCAAGGGGCTTAGGTCCATAGCAATGAAACTTTGTTTTTTATGAAAAATTTCAAGGTTTTAAATGGATTTGGGGTTTCGACACAGTCTCAAAAGAAGTTTTTAAAACCATGTCGGAGGATTTTCATGAATGGAAGGAGAAACTTATGAAAAGTAGGGAAATAATATGGAGAAAAGGGGGAGTAAATGAAGGTTAGTTGCGAGTGGGAGAAAGGGGAAAAATGATGGTTTCTTCAAAGCAGCTTTCTTACAGAAATCACCGAATTAATAGGGAAAGTGATGAAGATTTTGGGACAGAGGCATGAGGCCTACAAGGAGTCTTCGAGAGCCAACAAATTTTAGTAATAAAAAAATTGTTCCTTGAAGGCTCAAAACAGATTTAGCCACCTTTTTGGTATAACAAAATATTATAGGTGGCTATGCAGTGGCTCCACTTGGGAATGGTGCCTTCTTGAAGGCATCAAGAATTCAGACTTGACTTCGGGAGGTCTGTCTAGTTGCCTCATCCATTGGGTCGCCCTTCCTTTCGTCTGGATGATCTAGCTTTGAAAAAAATGTTTGGCGGCTATGAAAACAATGGACTTTCATCAATACAAACTTTCTACCTACCCAATCCTACTGATCTAACATTTTTTTCTTCATCGAGTGCACTTGGATTGGAAAACTCTATTCACAACATTTTATTCTTTTGAAAGCGAGGAAATATAAACTATTTCTACTCCTTATTTCTCCCCTCGAACTCGCATTAAACGAGCTGAGCTCGATATTTCTCTACCTAGTCTATCGTTTGTTGGGATTAAACAAGTCAACAAACTTTCATTCTCTAATTTCTACAACAAAAATTTAAAAATAGTCAAGTCAAGATTGAGTCGTTTGACTTGCTATGCTCTATGGCATAAGAACAAGCCGCACATAGATTATTATTTGCAGTAAAAATTAAATCAAAATGGAAGGCTTAAGATCCGAAAGTTTCTCATCATGGCCTTCTTTTTTCTTTACAAATCTGCTTTTTAATTTTGTTTTGAGTCGTCTCTTTCTTTGATATCCCGATTCAGATTTTGGGCAAATTAGAACCAATTTTTTCTCTTTTATGACTCGGAAAAATAAAACAATGAGTCATCTCTCTTTGGAAACTTTGGTTCAGATTTTGAACATGTTTGAACCTTTAATTTCTATCCTAATCTATCTACTCGATAAGCCAAGATTAAATGGTTTGGCAAATCAAATTCACTACCCTATCGACTAGAAAATTGAAAGCTAATTAGTCAAGATTAAATCAGCTTGACTAACTAGAAGTGTGTTTTGTAGGAGTGGCATTTAAGCTTGCACACTTTCGGATTTGTTTCTCTTTTTTTGGCATGGGGGCTTTGCCTTTCTTGTTTACATTTCTGCCCTCTTTTTCTTTCTTTTCTTTTGTTTTTTGTATTTTTTTTGATTTTTCATAACTTTGAATGCAATGGTGGATGAAATATTCATAATGAAAAAGAAAAAAAAGGCTTAAGAACATATCATGAATCAAGAGAAGTAATGCTTGAGCATCCTCGCCATTGACAGACCCCCAAACAAATCGCTCCATCCTGCCTCTTGTAAGAAGAATGGATTGTTTCACAGCAATCGAATGAATAGAGTAAGGGCCAAGCCATAGATTGTCAAATTTACCATGCTTTCCCTTGTCTTCCCTCTTTGAGTCCCACTTTAAAAACTTTGTCCCCAATCTTGAAATTGCTCTAGCCTTTGTTCTTCCGTCAAAAAAGCTTCTTAATGTCGTCTCGTTCTCGCAATGTTTTGTTGTAAACTTCCTCTCTCGATTTGTCGAAGATGAATGGTCCGATTTATTCTTCTGATCATGTCATTATCTTCAGCTGAAATTCTTGGATAAACTTCATAATCGGTACACCAAGGCTATTAGGAAATATTGCACCTTTACCATACACAAGTCTGAAAAGGTGACATACCAATAGATTTCTTCAAAGTTTATCCGTCAGCCTCAAAGTGCATGGACTAGCTTTGTGTGCCAAGACTTTTTATTGTCCTCCAACAGTTTCTTGATTATGTTCACTAAGCTTTTATTGGAAGATTATGCAAGTCCATTACCTTGAGGGTAATAGGTCGTGGAATGCCCTAGTGTTATCTCGGTATTTATGATAGAAGTCAACCATTTTCTTTGATCCAAACGTCGCTCGCATTATCCGTGATGATCTTGGTAGGACAAATCAACTGGAAAGGATATTGGTTTCTATGAACTTTATAATAATCGAATCATTGGCTTGCCTACAAGGAATGGCTTCTATCCACTTAGTGAAATAGTCTCTGTGGCGATAAGGATCCATCTATGTCAGCGAAAGATGAGGGATGGATTTCACCTATGAAGTCAAGTCTGTTGAAATGGGGCTTCAACAATGATTGGATGCGAGAGGAAGGGGTAAAAATTTTATTTTGCCTTCGAATATTTGGCATTTATGGCAAGTAGTGGTCATCTTGTGTACATCAGGGAAAAAAGAGTAGGCCAATAGAAAACCACCCTCAAAAATTTTGTTGATTCGTTGACTTCCAATATAAATGACCCCCACACTCTCCTTCATGAAATTCCCTCGCTTAACCTTCTCTCGCATCAAACTCGAGCAAACATTTAAGCAATATACCACTAGCATTTTTTCCAATAAAGACACCTATCTACAATGCAATAGTTTATCGCTTTTCGAGCTTTTAAGAACCTTGCCTTTGTTTTCGACAAAACCAGAGGTGTATTTAAATTAAGAAAAACATAAATGATATCAAGCATACCAAGGAGAATTCATAAAATGGTTTTCAATAATGGGAGTTGAGAATTCTTTCTTGGCTATCCAAAGCATTAATCATATTAATATCAAGAACTTCAAAATTGGATTCGACCATTAATCTAGCTAGACCTTGGCCTTTGATGAGTTTAGTGGGTTTTATCTCTAAATCATATTCGAGAATAACAACAATCCACTTACCTCTCTTACCATACTGGTCCCGTGTTAGAATGTCTTTAACAACCGAATTAGGGACAAGGGCAATGATGTGTGAGTGAAGGATGTATACTCGAAGTCTTTCAATGCTTTAACCAAAGCAAAGCTTGCTTTTCCATAATATTATACTTCAAAGGGGCATCCCTCAATGCCTTGCTAAAGAATGCAATAGGCTACTCTTGTCCTTGTGGATTTTTCTCGTAAAAGGACGGCAGCATAGTATGTTCTGATGCAAATGAGAAGATATAAAAATATTTTTGAAAAATCAGGGGGCTTATGAGAACATGTGTTTTTGGTTAATGCTTGTTTCACCGTACTCAAAGGATGTCTTTACTTCCAAGGTCCATTTTATCCCTTGCTCCTTCTTCAACATGTTTGTGATATTTCTAAGGAGCTCTACCAAGTTAGGGGCTGAACCTTCTCAAAAAGTTAATCTTTCCAATGAAAGATCGCAACTCTTTGATATTTCGAGGATGAGAGATTTGCAATATAGCCTCAATCCTCTTTGGATCTATCTTTATACCCTCTTCGAAATAATGTGTCCAAGAAGCTTGCCTTCTTGGAGACCAAATAGTGTCTTCTTAGGGTTTAAAGATATTCCAAACCTTTTTCGCACTTCTCAAAAACTTTTATCAAATGTTCTAAATGTTCTTCATCTCTGTTTTTGAAAACACAGTGACATCATCTAGATAGATAATGATGAAGAAGCCCAATTATTCCAAGAATGCTATGTCCATGGCTCTCTCGAAAGGTTGCTCCAGCCGTTCATTAGACCAGGCATCTTCACATACATGAAAGTGCCCCATGGAGTAGTGAAAGTTGTCTTTAATTGATCAGCGAGGTGAACTAAAAATCGATTATACCCGAATAGCCATCAAGCAACGAAATCCTTTTAGACCCCACTCACCCTTTTGTAAAATGTGATCCATTTTTGGTAAAGGGTAGTTGTCTTTTAACGAGCTTTGTTTAAGTCTCTAAAGTCTATACAAAGCCCTCGATTTCTCCAGATCTTCTTCCTAACGGACACCAGATTAGATACCCACTCGTAATATCTAATAGGGACAATAATGCCAGCCTCATACATTTTTCATGATCTCCTTCGAACCAATGGCAACCGGACAGTGGTTTATTCTCGCTAGCATTTCTGTTTAAATGGTTTTTGGTTTTCTTTAAGAGGGATTTTTGTCAGTATTATTTCGGTGTCATAGGATTTAAGATCTTCGTAACTCCATGCAAAAACATCGGAAAATTCTTTGAACGACTTCTATGTATTTGAGTTTAATGTAGTGGCAAAGTTTTGGACATTTTGATCATTTTCGGTTTTTCCTCACTGCCTATATTGCACTCCTCTACTTCGCCTCTACGAGTTCCAGCTTTTGGTTTATTGGCCACATCGTTAAAATCGAACAACTCCTCTAAAGGCGTTAGACCACTCTGAAAATTTTCATCTTTAGAATGCAGTAGTTTGTAATTCTTCCGTTTCTAACTCCGCACTTAATTCTGTTTTGTTCCTAAGTTTGCTAAACAATAGGTTAATATTGGCGAGTTGAGGAGACGATTCTTCTTCACCAAGAAAGTTTTCTTCATCGCGATCGTATCATAATCGAATCCGAACCGTGCGATTCGAACTCATTTCTGAATTGCATGAAGTCTTCTATTTGTTTGTCATTGTCAAACACTTGCCAATATTTTTTCGTTATCAGCACATCGTCTGGTCTAAATTTTATCGGAGTTGTGTTGTCTCCAGATCTCATATGGCGTTAGACATGTCCTGCCGCAAAAAGCTAAATTGTGGGCCGCAATGTTCTTTTTCCTCGGGATGAAACTCGAGTTTGACTCCTCAAATGTTGTCAAAAGATCCATGACATCATTCGATAGGCTCTAAGTCCGGGATGATTCGCATTATACTCCCCATTGACTTGCCTAATGATTAACTCATAATCCCCCGTACACATTAATTCTTCTGCTCGAATTTCTTCAAGAGATGCAAGCCTAAGAGAAGGGATTCATATTCCCGCTATGTTGTTGGAACACCGAAAGTTTAATTTGCATGAGATGCATTCTGTGTGGTTGTTTTCGATGTTAGTGATCCAAACCCTCTGCACCAAACGATTATTTCTAGTGCATGACCCATCAAAATACATACTCCATAAAGGACTGCCTTCGGTTTCGTCTGTTTGGCGATTGTCCTTTTTAACTATGGTGCCTTCTACGATCTGTTCATGATTAGCGACACCCAATTGAATTTGTTTTGACTCCTCAAATTCTTCAATAGATTGAGGGATGATGCCGAAATGTTAGGGGTATTTTCCGGGTTGTTAAGTCCTAAAAACAATGGACTCATAACCGGTAAATCAAGACCTATGCTTTGTTTACTAATGTTTTCACATGTGGCAAACTCGTTTGGACACTTTGCGTTATTATACTCTTCTTCCCCGTCGGCGCTCTTTAATTTCCGTTAAAGTGACTTGCTCACTAGGAGTTTCATTGTTAAACATGATAAAAGAATCAAGTCCGTATCGATTAGAATATATAGGAGAGTTTCGTGGTCTCGTCTTTGACTTGTAACCGTGTATTGCACATGAGACTCCCCGTAAAGTCATCATCGGTCCGATTGAAAACCTGGGATGGTTGCATATATCATGTCCATCCGCATAGTCCCCGTAACTTAGCTCCCCCAGGATCTTGATAATAGCATTCCATACTTTGGGGACATCAGCCACAACAATGTCCATGAGTAAACATTTGATCTGAATCGGGCTAGGGTTAACACGAGGTCTTTGATCAATCCTAGACATTTTACTCTATTTGAGTCAAAGGAGTATAGGTCTTTGTAGGGTCCGGTAATTTCTAAAACCAAGGCTCTCCATCACAGCTTTAGGCATTAAATTATGAGAAGCTCCTGAATCATGCATAGCGTTGTGTAGAATTTTGTCATGAATGTTCAAACTCACATAAAAGGGAGGAAGCTGGTCCTTCTGAAACTTCCCTTCAATCTTAGGGCAAAAAATCAACTCGGTAGGTCGTCACTAAGATTAACCGTATCTCCATTTTCCTCTATATTTAAAGCCTTCAAAAATTTGATTCCTATATACATGTTGGGTAGCTAACTCAGCTTAATGGAACAGTAGATTTTGATCTTCAAGATTTCCCCTGTTCCGAGCTAAAGGGGGTTTGATTCTTTCAAGCACTTGTTTCAACCTTATTAGTCGTCACTCTATCAACAATTACAACTTGCCGATTTGTTTTATTTGACACAATCGTTGTAGAAGGAGTACTAGCTGAAGTGTTAGTACTCGCTCGATGTCTTCACTGCTGTTTTCATAATTTTGAGTGTTTTTTCTCCTTATCCTTGTCGAAATTAATGTAGCCATCTGTTTTTGTCTTTTTGTTTGGTCGTTTTGGGTTTAGGTGCGGTGCTTGCTTTGAGAGGATTTGTCGTAGGTTTTGGTGTTGGGGGGCTTGTTGACTGTCTTGCTTCTAAGGTCATATTCTCTTTGAGGTTCGATGACGACATTTTCCATGTCTTGATAATCATTTTCATTACCATTTCTTTTGTCATCATAAGGAGTGTAAAGACCTTGTTTTCTATCATATGAACTTCCAAGTCATCATCTTCTTCCCCAAACATGTTGATATCCTCTTCCTTTGTTATGTCTTCGTTTCTTCAACCTCACTTACATAGTTTTGATGAAAGGGAGGGTGATCTCGTTGATCATCTTCCCTAGGTCTCGTTTGGGGGTTGGTTCCTTCTAACATTCTGATCTCGGTTTCTATTTTGAGGAGCAGTTTGATTTTGATTTGCTTGTGCTCTCTTAATTATGCTCATCTCTTTCATAATTTCTTCCATCATTCTCTCCATTTTTGAGTTGGAAGTAGAAGGTGTGGATTCCTCTATAAAAGATACTCTCTTCTCGCTCTTCATTCTTGCTCTTTTCTCCATCAAGTTCACTTCACGGAAAAGAGCACCCCTTTGCATGTATTCAAGAGTTGCAAAATCTCTCTCTCTTAGTGAATAGGTCATGTCCGGATCAAACCCTTCAGGAAATTTGTTTAAAGCTCGAGCCCCGAGGAGGTTTTAGTTTAGGGGGAAAGTGCATTATAGACGCTGTTAAATCTGGTACAATAAGATTGTACACTTTCCCCCAGGGTTCCTATGGAGATTGTTATAGTCGTCAAGGACTTGGAGAGTGTTACACGATGAAATTGTCACCGTCCCTACCATTCCCCATCCCGCACAATGGAGGACCCATTTTGTGACCTCGTGGACATTTTCATGCCTTTCAAAACATCATCAATGCATTCCTCTAAGCATGAGCTTCATTTTCCCCCGAAGACATCTCCTTGCAAAAATCATGAAAAAACATCCTTTTTGCATTGGCGCGGAAGACAGTTCAGCACTCGCGCCAATGGGGGAAATCCCTCGCAAAGAGGTCGCGCCAACCGGCGCTCTCGTCGCAGAGCGCAGTCGCGCCACCCAATTTAAGGACTGTTTTTTAAATAAAGATGGCGGAAGTTGAGTTCCAACAAACTCAGGAACCATTGCCTATCTTGAGTTGGGAGGTTTGGCTGTGGAAGTTCTATGGAAGGGAAGTAGTTTTGCCACCTGCCATGGAACCTTCCTTGTTGATAGGGCCAATCCCATAATAATAGGGATCCCAACTCCCTCCTTCCCCATATATAAAAGCCTGTTCAAATCCATGGCAAGCTAGTCTTGAAGTGCCTAAGCTTTGAATCTCCATATTCCCAAGAGCCTTTGTGCTGTAAAGAGCCCTCTTTTCCCCTTAAGGCCGACTCAAGTAAGGAGACCATCGTTGAGAGACTCTGGAGAGGTTTTCCTTTCCTCGCGAGCTTTGCGAGACGTGAACGACCGGAGACCCATCCGAAGGAGACCACGACGTCGTAACTTGGTTGTAATCTCTCTTCGTTTGTTATTTAATAGATGATTACGATTATGGTTCCACTCTATTTTCCATTATGTTAATATGAGTAATATCCTTTCGACTCGATATTTAGTTACGTATGCCTAGGGTTTTATTCTTGTATCTGTTTGTTTCTTGCATGTGTGTGTTCATCCGCGGAGATCGTGGAGGGGGATTGTGATCCGCCGAGGCCGAGGAACGGGGACACTTCTTCTTCGTATCATAGCATTGGATTCCGTGCAGGCTTCCATCTTAGTCTTTTCATTCGTAACTAGGAACTTGCGTCGTAACATTGTTTGATTGTTGCTAGACCCTTGTCGAGCTAGTAGGGGATCGCCTCGTCCGCAGAGGGGATTTACCTCCTCAACAATTTGGTGACTCACTGGGATCGTCCGTATTTCACTATCTTGTTTGTGTTGTCTCGCTTGATGATTTTATGTTTTTTCCTCGCTTTGATCAGCCTCTCCGGGTTGGGTTCTTTTTTTTGTTTTTGACTTCTTGGTTTGCTTAGTTTACATTGATTTTTTCTCTCGGAGTAGCTTTTCTTGATTTTGGTCGAGAAACTTCGACCGGCGCGGTTTTTAACCCGAGCAGTCGCGCCTAATCGACGCATGTCGCTTTTTGTTTAGCCCGCGCCAATTGCTTTCACGGTGATTTCACCCTTGCAGTCGCGCCACTCTCGTAAGGTTTTTGAGTTTCCTCATTTTTTGAGCTCTCTGGGTTTGGTCGTTGTTTTTTCTTCTTGATTTTTCCCGACTTCCCCGAGTATGTTGGAGTCCTGCTTTGACTGGGAATTCACCCGTCATCTTTGGTTGTTTGCTTTTATCTATTGATTTCACGTTTTAAGCCCTAGGGCATCTAGTGGCTTGGTGTATCGAGCCCTCCTTGGCGCTTTTTGGTGTTTTGATTGTCCCGTCAACTCGTCCGATTGATTCTCCACATCCTCTAAGTAGTTGTTCATTGTTTTGTTGCGATTTTTTGGGTGATTGTTCATTCCTTCATTCGAAATTTGCGTTTGGTCTCTGCCCCTGACCCTAGATCACACGGTCCATTGGAAGCTTTTTGAGTCTTTTTCTTTGTTTTTGAGAGACTTTGGTCGATTTGGGGATCCGATTGCTTGTATTGTTGAGTGAAATTTGTTTGTTTTTGCTCTCTCGAATATCGTTTCTCAAGTTGTTCCGTTTGTTTTCAAGTTTGTTTAGTGCATATTAGCTATTAAACATTGAAAAATCAAAAAAAAATCTCTTTTTGCTTTTTGTTAAGTGCAAATTGTGATCTTTTCAGCTTTGCTAGTGATTAGTGATTGGAATGAAAAAGTTTTCAATTTCATTAGTTGCATTAGAGGTCTCATTGTTTGTCTTCCGTTCATTTCGTTTGTGTAAAAGCTCTCAACTCTTCTCTAACTAGTTTTCATCGAACGAAATGTTGGATCGTGGCATATAGCTTTGCATTTAGGAGTCTTTTAAGACACTACATACGTATAGCGCCTAAAAATTGAAACTTAATTGAAGATCAACCGTAAAATTTATTCAATTAACCTAAGGCGACATTGGAACTTAACGAAACATTTTTTAGAAGGTCTAGAGCTAGAGACGTGTTCCCAGCGTCGTTAAACCTAGCAGACTGTCGCTCGCCTTTTGGCTTTAGACAGCGCTAGTACGGACTTGTGCTCCCCGTACACGTCGCGTATATAAAGGGAGACCCCTCTATTTTTTCAATCCTTTATCCACAGAAGCCGAGTCCGCCGCCCTATACCCGTGATACACCGAACACAACATTCGGGAGACTACCCGCACGTACGGAAAGTCCTTGGTCGATTTCTATTTCATCATTGAAACCAAGGTGTATATTACAGTTCACGGATATTTGGTACACCCTTTGTGCCTAGTTTTTTCTCGAGCGAGTCATTTGGTCTTTTTTTGACTCCCTAAACTTGAAAAAGACCGTCAAGCGCTTGTCCTTTCACGCAGTGTCAACTCCGAAAGAGATAGAGTCATCTTTTTATCGTTTCTCGACTCTTAAAATATGAAACGAGTAGAATTTCTTACTTTCCAATGTGGTAAAATTAATCGCCCACGATTACACACCCATTTAGACATTGCTTGTTGACCGTTTGATCGTGTGTCTTAACTCGCTTTTCAGCCCGTGTGTGTGCTTGTCCTTTTTTCTCTAGTCTTTTGCCACAGGGTGGCGGAACCTCCGATCTCGTCTATTGGTAGTCCTTACACTGACGATTCTTCGTAAGCTTCTCAATCTTCTCGTTGAACCACAACGACTCGTTGTTTCCGAGTTTCTTGACGGGGACCCGTTCTCGCTCGAGCAACCCTTTGGAGGACTAGTTGAGTTCAATTGGCCCTTTTCGGACCCCCGTGTCCGAATTGGAGATTAGGAGTCGATTTCCTTTCTCTTACATCGGGTTCGCCGTTTGTTGCTCGCCGTATTTCCTCCTAGTCCCTCGCCGTCTTTGCGTGATTTAATGGCAGGGATCAACCATGTGTGATTCTCGGTGAGGAAATTCCGACGTCCGGTGAAGACTATCGCCTCTTCCCGCCTAGATTGTTTGAGGGAGACAACTCCGAGCCGGCTACCATGTCGACAGCCAAATTTCTTCTTTACTACAGGGGATACGGATCTCCGGGTCGATCATTTCAACTGCAGCCTTCACGGGAATATCATCTCCTCGCTTCGAGGCCACCGCTACTACACCCGGGTGTGTCCTCCGACGCCGCGTCACGTCTGTTCCCGTCCCAGCCCACTCGTCCGTGTGGCCGCCTTTCTCTCGTTGTCTCGAAAGATCTCGCTACTAGGGGCCGGGCCAAATCCCCGAAGATGTTTATCTAGTTATCGCTATAACGGAGAATATCTCTCCGGGAGGAGTATCGGTTGTCTTTGCAATGTACCGAACGCCGAAGCCGGACCGTTTCCCCAAGATCCCTACCAATCTTTCTTTTCGCACTATGCACAGGATGGTACTCCCGTGTATGCTTTCTCGGTCGAAGATGACGAGCATGGGGAGGTTTTGCACCTCCCCGCTCCCCGAGGCTTATCTCGTATGCTCAAGGTTTACCATACAACCAGTGCTTATAACCACAGGATAGCCTCTTCAAGGCCAACTCACAGCCAACCTCAGCTATCTCAGTATGACCCACAAGGGCGGCCCCATCCGGAGCTACCACCGCGTGGGCCGGCAAGGGCCATCAGTACAATCCGCAAGGGCCATACTATAGCCCTTCTAGTCAACCTCGCTCAACCTCGCCCGGTATCAACCGGACCGGCCTATGGTCCCTGGGGCAAATCCAGCTTTCTTTACCGATGCAACTACAGTATCCCTGTTGTTTCTAACGTTGCATATCGCCCCAGGACCATCCTATGGTTCTACTTTAGGTCAAACCGAGCTTTCCAGCGAAGCACTGGTCCCTGTTCCACCATCGAGCCAACCGGTTCATCCCAGCACAACCCGTGTCTCGCCTTCGTAGCCAACTGCCCATCCTGTACAACTCGGGGCTCACTTACAACGAGTCGAATCGCGCAACCGCGCCGCCCTCGTTTATCCCGGGTAAGTCTATTCATTCGGGTCAGCCCTCTCATTCGAGTCAACTTTCGTTCATTCGGGTAAGGGCCCTCTCATTCCCTTTCACTCGCTCGTCAGCACTCTGTTCATTCAATGCCGCAGCCCAACCAGTCACTGCGCCCTACGTATCAGCTTCGCAGGTTGCACTTTTTCAGCAGCCTCACTCACCCTCGGGGTGGTTATTATTCTCATGGTCCGTCTCGACCGAACTATAACCACCCCGCAGGCTCTCGCATTATCCTCCTCCACCCGGTTTTACCCTACGCTCAGGGCACTCGAATCCAAACGTCGCTATACTGTGGCCGACGCCTAATCGTGGTCCGTCATCCCGGTTATCAAGCCCTCGCACTATGGTTACCGACATCCAACCGGGTCCGGTTACACGACCCATGCCCCTACGCTGCGAATCCCGCGAGACGGAACCCGTGGGGGCGGTGGATTTTCGCAACCATCGTGAGTATGGGTGCCGTACCTCATCCCGGGCCCGACATGGCGGCTAACCCTCCATTGCCGTTCTCGACTACCTTGGAACCCGTACGGACGTTCAAAGTTGACCAATGATCCGATTTTACATAATCCATGTTGGCCTCCTGCTCTCACCAAGATACCAGGGTGATTGTCCCAAGTTTGAGGGAAAAGCCGGAGAAGACCCCTGTGCGCATGTGATGACGTGATCACCTGCGGTGTTCGTCTAACTCTTGGGTCGACGATTCAATCCGTTTGCGTCTCTTCCAGATAACACTCTTTAACGTAGAGCCGTCATAAGTGGTACATAGAATTATCCCTGCTGGCATTTTCCAAGATTTCAACTCTTTAGCCATGGCTTTCCTCACGCATTTCCGTTACCGGTCCCAGTATGAGGTCGGGGCACACCTCCCGACTTCTCCGAAGCAGTGACAAGGCCACTCACATCTCGGATCACATTCATGAGTGGCGGCGCCGTCGTCGATCGATCAAGTTTCACATACCGATCGATTTTGACTCACCGGTTCACCACCTCCCTTTGTGAATAAAATCGCTCGGGATATCGCGATGGGAGCGTGTGTGACAGAGGAACAAGCTATCACGCGTGCCCAATACTCGGATCTCGCTCTATTCGCGATCCGGGGCACGCTTTATGACATCTCGACTCGATGCTCCATGGCCCGAACCTCTAAGGCTCCGCCTACCCCGGCCGGTGGATGGTGTCATTGGTTCTGTTTCTCAAAATTCGAAGAAGTCTTCGAATGGGGAAGCTGAAGGCTAATTCTTCCAACAATACCTCTCGCTAATCCCGCTTCATCCGATTCGGTAAAACCGCGGAGGTGAATGCCGTCTGATGCCAATCCCTCGCGACAAATCCTCCAAGGGGAAGAAGAAGGGCAAAGGCAAATCAAAAACTCGATGCCCTAAAACCGGAATCTAAAAACTCGAACCGAGGATGGCTCCCGGCGTAAACCGAAGTTCCCTTGCTCTCATCCGTGAAGGGGACCATTATGCTAAGGATTGTCCACGACGGTCCGAGGTTACTCAACTTCTTAAAGGCCCTAAAGGGACTTCGTACTGCTTTAAAAGAGCCATTTCCATCTCAGATAGCACCCAAATGGTCGAACGAAAGGCCACCATCTCGCACCGTTTGGGTCTCAGAGTTTTCATGATGAAGACTAATGCACCTATCACCGTCGCTACATGGTCGAAGGATTACAATGAATCGCGGAAGGCACCCAGAAGGCGACTGTGGATGGGCCGCCTCCCCCACCCGCCTCCGGTCCATTGGAAACCGAGAAGCCGACTCTCGAACCCGTTGTGAAACCACCTCCCAAGGGTGTTCTTCGAAGATCCTCTTATAATCCAAATGCTCGTGCCGCTCAACATTACAAGCATTGTTGAGGATCCGCACGAGCGCCATGTGCTATGTATGCACTTGAGGTTCTTCAAAGTTGTCCTTCACAGCGGAAGGCTTTATCGTCCGCAATCGGTGGCATCGATCCCGCCGACTCGAGCCTTCTCACCTTCGATCCGGAGAATTTTACTCCCCGCTTCCACATCAAATCGCTTGGTTATTCAAGTCGCGGATTAACGGTCCGAATATTCATAGGGCCGTCGTAGATGAGGGTGCATCTACCGCGTTATGTCTCTCCGCTGTCGGAAGGCCATCGGCTCTCCGGCTTTGTCGTCATCTCCCAATGCCCTTGAGGCATTTGATGGTCGGGAATCTAAACCCCTCGGGCGTTCTCAAGAGTCTTGCGATCACATTACAGGGGAAAAACTATCAACGTGGAAGTGAAAGTGGTTGACGCTAAACTCAACTACAATATACTTCTTGGCCGCACTGGACCCATGCCATGCTCGCGTGCCGTCTACCGTCTTTCGATTCATTAAGTTCCCTCACGAGGGCAAGATTGTCACGTGTGGGATCAATTGTCGTTTTTCACCTCTAGCTCCGAGAAAAACGTGCCATACGTGGATCAAATTCCGAATCCCCCCAGATAGTATAGGACCCGGTCTCTTCAAAGACCCAAATTCTCATGGGTATTTTCCCCGCACTCCCCCCGAGCCTCCTCCCGGGAGCTCGTTAGAGCATAGTTCTTTCTCTTGTGCCAAGCTCTTCGAATAATGAAACAAGATGCTACGAGGGATAGTTATTTTAAGTGTGTCAACCTCGTTAAAACAATGAAACATGAGCATATTCAATTCAAGTTTTGATAGATTTAGTTCAAATCTCTTTTTTGTTTTCAACCTTCACTCCATTTCCTATGGATCGAAGCTTGGGGGCATGCACCCTCGAATTGAGACATCATCGTCGGGGGCATGCCCTTCGTGTGTGTACATAAGTGTGTGATTTTCATTTGTGTACATGTATTGTGTGGTGTGCTTTGTAAACATCTTTTCGTTGATTGGGTCTTCCCGGGTTGTGCGCATGTCTATTCATCCATTTGTTGGTTTCGTGGCAGATGGTGCCTCCCGGCAGCACTGTGAATCCGTCTTCGGCAGCTCTGGGTAATCTATGATCCCGCCGGGTGAGTTGATTGACCCGGAGGGAGTGTGTCTAGGACGTACCACGAACAACATCGCGGAATATAGTGCCGTGTTGGAATTATTAATCGAGGCAAGAACCTTGGTATCCGTGAATTACTCGTGTATATAGATTCGCACTTGTAGTGTTACAATTGAACGGACACTATTCGGTAAGGAACCTCGTCCATCTTACGTCCGTATTTGCGTATTCGATTTCACCGGAAAGGAATTTTGACTACATTACATATCATCATATACCCTGCATTTGAATACATTAAGAGATGCGATAGCAAATTTGGTATTAGACGTACATTTGCGCAATTTATAAATCATCCTCATATGTAAAAAAAGACTCATCCGTAAATAGATATGCATATATATATAGATATCGAAATGTTTACATAAGAGTGTGTCACATAAAACTCAAAAAAATATACATAATCGGCTTAGTAAATCCCGAGACGGTATGTCTCTCAAAAAAATAGGTGTGGTATAAATCCTAAGGACTAATCCGCATGGTGCTCATGATAGCATGTGACCGCACGCACTAAGCGTTCTCGGGAGATTCGGTGGATCCGACTCGTAACTCCCACCGTGTGGCGCCCGGTATGCCACTCCAGACTGTCCGCTGCACTCGGGACATAGTCCGGGATCTCGTGGGCAATGCCCTCGAGATTCCCGGATCAACTCCTCTCCTCCAGCCCCTCTCCCTCGAACCTCGTGGGCGAGTCGTGTCCTCCGTGAGATTGGAGACATCCCACCTGGTCTCTCAGGTCCCACATCCGTATACATATATGATTGTGTTAGGGACGAATGTGTATTAACAAAAAAACATAAAACATGAGATCAAAAACATGAGGTCTTACCCAACTCCCTCGCCCCCGCTCATCTCCTTCGGTAGTGGGAGATTTGGGTCTCTAGTAAAGTCAGCTCTCGCATAAGGCCGCTCTTCCATGACAATCGACCGGCGCCTGTAACCACCTAAAAAAACTCGGCCTCCCAGACATCTCGTTGGCCACCTCCGGATCCGGGCATCAATGTCGCCCAGGCGAGCCATTCTTGGCTCTCGTGGTATCGGATTCGCCATCGCGGCCCTTGGCTCCCGGAAGATTGGTAAGCGTTCCGAATGAACGATACCAAGATGGAACCATAACCTAATCGTTTCAGCTTTCCCCGTTTGCACTTTGTGAGCCGCCTTTTTCATGTTGATTGTTACCGCCGTTGCCCAGCTTGAACAAGAAGGGACCCATGCATTCCGAGGCCGCGAGGAGTTGGGCCTTTTTGGCCTCGTACAGTGCTCCTCGCGATCCCCAGCACCGACGTGATGGTATGCGTAACAACTCTCAATGCCGTGATCGGTGGATAGTGTGGATATCCACTTTCTTGTCGCTCGATCTCGTTTGTGCCCCTCGCACACTCGTGCCATCACTTCTTCCATCTTTTCCCGCATGGTCCCGTTTTCCGACAATACAGGGGATCGGACCTCGCGGGACAATCCAGATGATAAAATAAACATCGGTAACCTCCGCTTCTAATACCCGATCTCGTAGCTCGAACACCTCGTTCATGTTCATCCCGCATATCGATCAACATCGGAGAAGCTCTGGGCCGAGCTCGTAGACAGTGTGTGAGGAAGAACTTTTTCAACCCGCTAGCTTAAGGGCGTTCATGCAAGCTTGGCTTTGCATGGCTTGTTCATCCTCTTCTCCGTGCTCTCGTTCTTTCCATTCAATTGCCATTTTGAGTGATTACCCTGCATTCATATGGTCAAAAACCCTTAGTTAGATCTCTCGATGAGCCTCAAATTCCATGCAATTTGGTCTAAATGTCGAAATTTTGGGCGGATTTTTAGGTTCGAAGTGCGGCGCGAGCCCCTTTGTATAAAAGAGCTCATTGGCGCGGGTCCGTGCTCGATACTCGCGCCAATGGGCGCAACCCTAAAATTTTAAAAAAGTGGCCACATAGAACCGATTTTTCAAGGGAAAATTATTAAAAAATGAGTGAAAAATGAAGAGCAAGGGAACGCCTCTACCCGTAGACAGACGAGAAGTCGAATGGTCAACCGGATTTTTTCGCAATCACCGTCGGAAGTTTCTCGCTCCAAATGGACCACCGTTGCTTTTTACCAAGGTAAATAGTGAAAAAGTAATTTTTATTTTTACCAATTTGACATATTTATAACTTTTTTCGACGTTAAATGAGCTTTTAAAAAATTATTTTTGTCAAATATTTGCATATGTTATGTCGAAAATGGATTTTACGCTTGCTTTGGTATGTGCATAGTACAGTGTTTTTGCGACTCAAACGATGGAAACGAGTTGTCTTTTATACTTTTTCTGACTCGGTAAATACACGAAAAAGTCACTTTGGAGTCATCTTTCAGCTCTTTCTCGACTCTCTAAACATGAAAAGATTTCCGAGGCCCTTGTCGTTTCGATCTCGTTAAAATGGACATGAATCGACATTCACCCAAAGATAAGTTTAACCCTTTTCTCGGCCGGGATGGATTGATTACGAAAAGGAATACCCTAGCCTATCGCGACTAGGAGGTTTTCCCTGATATTGTTTTCTACCTTTTCGGATCCCGGGAAACTATTTATGAAAAGGGGCCGCTGAGTTTTCTTTTCCGCTGTCTTTTCAAACTCTCTAAACATGAAAATACGCCGAAGTTCTCCCTTTGTCGACTCGTTAAAACCCGATGACATCGGATCTAGTCGAATTGACGTTCTCCGAGTTCCTCCTTCCTAGGACTCGTTAAATGCACTAGGATGGATTTCCGCCCGAAGGGCGGACTTATATTACAAGCATATGCTATCCCCTCAAGCTTGTTATAAAAAAATAATTGGGGTACTCGCCGTAAAATGGTGGGGGAAAAATGGAACCATCGTCGTTGTCGTTGCGTGATGTCGCTCTTGAACATGGCACTTCTCCGCATTCGTGTCGGGTTGGGGACATCTCATCTCGTTGCTTCACTTTGCCTCCGTGGGTTTGGATAATCCCTTTTGACCTCTCATCCGCTCACCGCCTCATCACCATGACCTCTCGATCCGTTGATGTCAACATCGCCGAGTCCACCGTCGTGCCGTTTATATGTTCAAGAGAAGTTGGCCTCCCGCAAATATCAACCTTCCTCTCGATTCTCATACGATCCTCGATTCACAAAAAAACATCGTGTTCCTCTCGTCTCGTGTCGATGATGTGGGAAACATCATGGCCCACCTTCAATCAAGGTCACTTCCCTGTCGACTTCAGCTCATTATCCAGGAAGTTGGTCTAGAGACTCCTTATGGTACCTTGGAGCTCGCATGCCTCAATGGCGTGTTCGTCGCATTCGACGCGAGGTTTTCATCATTGGCCTCCGATCGAGTGATTCTCAGGCTCGTTCGACGTCGCCTCATTTATTCGCACGCCGTAGATTGTACCGTAGTACCTTGAGGACCATTGTCATTATTGGTGGTTTCTCTTTGCGTCTCATAACGCGCTTTTATCATTGGTCGGGTAATCGTACGATGTTCTTGCATGTTCGACTTCAGCTCACACATTCGCATGCTTGAACTTGTACTTTGTTGGGTCGAGATGGAGCACAAGACCCCCGGATTGTGTCCGTTGTAATCCAGTGCCGCGATTGTGGATTATTATCATTATGTACATGACTCACCGATTGGATGGTCGCGCCCATACCATGGATCCGGATTATAGCATACTGCTTCTGATGGTCGCTGTCCCATACCGCATATACATCATGTACTTGAGATATCGCTTGTATCTTTCTCGCGCAGGTTTTCTCCGACGTGGGCCTTCGCTGAACATGTTCTCGTAAAGCATTTCACCCCCTCTCTCTCGGGCCTCATACTTTAGGGGGGCATCTCGTTACACGCAAATTGTCACCGTCCCCTACCATTCCCCCGTCCCGCACAATGGAGGACCCATTTTGTGACTCAGTGGGACATTTTCATGCCTTGAAAACATCATCAATGCATTCCTCTAAGCATGAGCTTCATTTGCCCTCGAAGACATCTCCTTGCAAAAATCATGAAAAACATCCCTTTTGCATTGGCGCGGAAGACAGCTTAAGCACTCGCGCCAATGGGGGAAATCTCGCAAAGAGGTCGCGCTAACCGGCGCTCTGTCACGAAGCGTAGTCGCGCCACCCAATTTAAGGACTATTTTTTAAATAAAGATGGCGGAAGTTGAGTTCCAACAAACTCGAGAACCATTGCCTATCTTGAGTTGGGAGGTTTGGTCACGGGAAGTTCTATTGAAGGGAAGTAGTTTTTCCACCTCCCATGGAACCTTCTTTGTTGATAGGGCCAATCCCATAATAATAGGGATCCCAACTCCCTCCTTCCCCCATCTATAAAAGCCTCGCTCAAATCCATGGCAAGCTAGTCTTGAAGTGCCTAATCTTTGAATCTCCATATTCCCAAGAGCCTTTGTGTCGTAAAGAGCCCTCTTTTCCCCTTAAGGCCGACTCAAGTAAGGAGACCATCGTCGAGAGACTCGGGAGAGGTTTTCCCTTTCCTTGGCGAGCTTTGCGAGACGTGAACGATCGGAGACCCATCCGAAGGAGACCACGACGTCATAACTTGGTTGTAATCTCTCTTCGTTTGTTATTTAATAGATGATTACGATTATGGTTCCACTCGTTTTCCATTATGTTAATATGAGTAATATCCTTTCGATCGATATTTAGTTACGTATGTCGGGTTTTATGCTTGTATCTCGTTTATTTCTTGCATGTGCGGTGTTCATCCGCGGAGATCGTGGAGGGATTGTGATCTCGCCGAGGCCGAGGAACGGGGACGCTTCTTCTTCGTATCATAGCATTGGATTCCGTGTAGGCTTCCATCTTAGTCTTTTCATTCGTAACTAGGAACTTGCGTCGTAACATTGTTTGATTGTTGCTAGACCCTTGCCGGGCTAGTAGGGATCGCCTCCGTCCGCGAGAGGGGATTTACCTCCTCAACAGAGAGGATTCTTTCTCACTTCCCATTTGTTTAAGAATGTTTGATGGAAGGCTTGGATATCGTTAATACTACGGGGGTTAAACCTTTAAACCATTTTCTTGCTTCTCCCCCCCAAACTTTGAGCAAATAGTCTCAACTTGACGTAATCATCATCAATTTCGTTTCTCACAAAGTAGTCATTCATCTTTTCCACATGTTGAGATGTCGTTATAGTATTACTAGCATCATATAATGGAATTTTTGGACCGATGGTCCCTGTGGAAGATTGACTAATGGTACAGAAGGACTAAGGGAGCATACCATGTTGCCATGGCAGGAGGTGGAGGTGGATTTGACGTAAGGGAAAGTGGGTCGAGGTGAAGTGGTTTGAACAAAGGATGTAGGGTGAGTAGAAGTGGATGGACCAGAGTAGATCTGTTGAAATGATCTTGGATGAGAGACACCTAAATTGTGAAGGAAATGTAAATCGAGAGGTGTTGTTTCCCCGCTACTAGGATGTTCACTTGTTTCAGGGAGATGAAAGCGAAGATTCGTAGTCTAACCCGGATTATATCATCAAATGACCTAGTCCTAAATGGGTTCACTAAGTCGCCTTGTGGTTGTTGCGTAGGCCGAAAGATTTTCGTGGACCGAATTAGCTCTCAAGGGTGATCTCGAAAACAAGCTAATAATTTAACCTTAGGAGACTTCCAAAGGATACTTTCTGGATTATCAACTATCTCGAAAGGGTTCGGGTCCGGATGGGCTCTAGTGTGAATCTTTTTAGAAGCCACTATGCTATGTTGTTTAGACCCAAAACAAGAAAAGTTCAACTAGATATGACTATCTCTGGAGAGGTTAACTAATCTATTTTTTACAATTTTAAATCCCACAGATCCTTTAACCGAGTTTGAATGATTTTATAATGATAAGGGTTCTTCCCGATGGAGTCTTAAGGTCTCTGCTCAGGATTGTGGAGTCGCCGAGTGGAAAGTCCAAAGTGTTTTCAAAGGAGTACACTGTCCACTCACAGTGTTTGTGAAACATTCCTTTTCAAGGATATCTCAAAACACAACAAACTCTAACCAGAGATTGACTGGGAGGGCATTCACCGGATATGTCACCCCTAAAAGAGGATGAGACCCGAGTCTACTCGGTCCTTTCTAGACTCTATCTTAAGAGTATAGAGTAAAACCCATCAAAACGTAAACAAAATATCAAAAACTGGTGTTTTACTACCAATCTGAAATGTTTTTTTGGTGTTTTTTGAATTGTTTTATTTATGGTTTAGAAGAATGTCCTAACTTTGCCTCAAAAACTTAGCTACGGTTATGAAACAAAGATAGTCTATCCTTAAGGCTAAGCTAGCTGATTTTCCAAGGTTAGATGAAAACTTAAAAGAATCCTAGGGTTGACCTAGTTTGTCACTGATTCAAACAAGCTCCATCATGATTACCATTTCTTGGTAGTGCTTGAAAAAGGCTGCTTTTTACTCTCAAAATGTTCTCGAATAAAGGGTTTTCGAGGCCCCTAAAAGGTATTAAAAACACTCAGCTCCCCGAAAGGGAGTCGCCGTAAATGTTAGGTCTCTGTAATTTATTAGCAATATTGGGAGAGTCCAATCACAAAGTTAACATCATTTCAACCAACTTTGGGATTCTAGGATCTAGCTCTCCGAATCCGGGAGAGGGATCTCTCCAATATGTACAAAGATGGATATTGTCTTTGAAAAGCTCAAGGTAATGATATTAGGCTAGTTATGAAGGCCAAGGGTTTTGTTTTGTTTTGGATGGTTGAGCATGAAATGTTACTTGAGGAGAAATTCCTAAGTGCAAAAAGTTTCAAAAGTGAGAAGTTGCAAGAAAATAGAACAGCTAGCGAGATAGATAGATATAATGTCGGTTTTTAGTGCATTGGGCTATGGAGTCATATCTGGGGCTTTAATTGAACAACAACATCAAGTGTGATCCAAGGGGCAAGTCATCTATACCACAAGATTATTGAGATTAAAATGATGAAATGGAAACATTAAAATGTTGGAGGGGTGGAAACTGATAATAATTTCTCGGAGGATTTATAGTCAGTCCCAAACAAGAAAAGCCTCTTAAGTAACTGTTTTAAAACCAACCAAGGACAGTGGCTAACCATAGAATTCTTGGGCTAGTTCTTATTAAAGCAGCCTTTAATTGACAAACAATCCAAGTAATCCACATAATTACCTTCGTAAAGTATGAAAACACATAAGAAAAACAGAGTGTAACTTAAGATCGGATAAAGTACTTTTAAACCTAGTCTGCTTTCAAACTAACACCAAGGGAAACTTTCGGGATCTCGCCTTTTGGAGAAAAGAATCTAGAATCAGGGGCAAACCATATCTTCTCTAGTCTAACTTTAATAGCAAATAATGGAAATAACATTCGAGAACAATGTTTGAGCAAACGAAGGATGAGGGAACGCCAACATTCCTAACTCGTTTAAACCGTATTGAATCATTCTTAAATAAACAAATCGAAGAAAACATTAAAATAAAGATTTCTCACCAGCATAAGGTTACTCGCTATACGTAAAATCCTAACCCTCGTTTAAACCGTTTCTTTACAGAGGGAAAATGAACAATATGGCATACATAGAAGGAAAACGATTAACAAAGAAAAAAGCACTTCACCAGAGTGATAAAGACCAGGATCCCAAGAAACAACTTTTATATTGATGTCAAACCAAGCTACAATCTTCAAGTCCAATGTTTCAAATTCAAAGCAATCATCCGCACTATTCAACCTAACTACTCTAGCACAAACAGAGCTTCAAGGGCGAGTGAACACTATGTACAAATAGAAGTCTCGAGCTCAAGTGTATTTCAAAGTTCTCGCAACCAACAATTTCTCATCTTCTTCCGAGGTATTTATAGAAGGATGAGGAGGTGATCCGAGAAAAGATCTCTTAGGATAATTAATACAGCTTTCAAGACTTCGTGGCCTTTTGAGGGGCTCGATGAAGAAATTCACATGTGGAACACTCGTATTAATCGTTTACAATAAATATCAAAACTCGGTGGGAGCTTTATTTGACTTTGACGCTCCGTACGCCGTGTGGAGTAATTTCTTGGCTATGCTCGGAGGCGAATATCGATTTTCTTCAATAACTTCGGCCTCTATTTGAATGCTTTGAGGCAACAAGTGGCTCTGCGGTAGCCGAGGGAATCAATTTGCCTCGTATGTGGCTGTGGAGGCTTTTCGTTCGATAAAACACTTTAGGTTTTCTTTTTAAAATGTGTTTTAAATTGGGGATTAGGCTTTTAATAACTCGTCTTAGCCGTAATCCCCATAAAAACTATCTTCAATTTTCATCTGCTCGTGCTCTGTCTTCAAAATCGATACTCTTTAAATCGTGTTTGAATTAAAAACAGTTGTCTTGTCGATGTGCAGACCCGCACTGGCTTTACGACATCAATACTCATAGAGTATCGACGAAACATGGAATAGAGCCCCGTGAATGGCTTCTCCGTAATGAAACGAGGGCATGAGAATCGTCATTCCCAGCTCCCTTGGCATTTCTTCGTTATACAATGGAAAACCATTTAGAACACCCGCATCAAACACAAAACAATTAAGAAATCCCGCGGAAAATAGGTTTAAACCGCTTTAGATGGCGGGGGGAGGAGCGTAGCCGTCTGATAAAAATATCTAATGGTGGAGATCTACGCAGAATGGGCAAGGGAGAGCGGGGAGAAGAAATAAGGCGGGGTGGTTTTGGATCGTCCGATCCGGACACGTGGACGGTCCGGATCTAATCGGAGGATCTCAATCGGGGGTGGCGAGGGTAAGTGCGTGCGATTGAAACGCAGCCGATGCAATTAAGCGGCGTCGTTGATCTGCAGATCGGATCAACGGCGGAAAGTGAATCTGAGGGTTTTGAAATGGCGGTAAGACTTGCGATCGGAGGGAATAAGGACCGTTGGATAGGCGGAAATGGACGGCCCGATTTAATCTGGAGGATCGCAATCGGGGAGGTCACACAACAATATGCGATTGAAACTTTGCGATTGAGCCCTTTGCGATTGAGCGCGTCGTTGATCTGAGGACCAGATCGACAGCGTGGAATGAATCAGAGGGATCGCAAGGGTGTGCGATGGCCGTCGGATCGCGAAATAGATGGACAGTCGGGATCGAATCGGGGATCGACAATCAGGGGTGCAACAAAAATGCATGTGATTGAAATTTTGCGATGCGATTGAGTGCAAGCCGTTGGATCAAAGGACTAGATCAACGGTGGAGAATGGAATCGGGGAGAAACCCTTGTATTTTATATAAAACCCGAACTTTTGAAATAAACAAAGGTTTTTATGGATCGGGGTGGAAAAACATATATATAAAGTGGACAAGCGCCCGATCGCGGGGGCCTTTGGATGTATGAAAATTGATAGGCTCTGGGGCTTTATATATAATCAAGGCCTAATCGCAATCGGGAATCGCGGGCCCGGTCTTTCCGATCAACCCATTGAAATTTCCCCGATTGCGATTGCGCGATCGGTCTTTTTGATCTAACCATTTTATATTTAACATGTGACTTTGGCTCATTAAATCAAAACTTTGGAAAAGAGGGTTTTTGTAATTTACAAAGGAAAAATGGGTCGGAAATGAAATATTCACAAGGTTTAAGCGCCGAGGGCGGCTTAGGGTTATATGAAAATAATATGATCTGGGGGTCTTAAGCAGTAAGGCTAATCGCAATCGGAACTTTTGGAGTATGGCAAAGACTTGCGTCTTTGATTATTTCCGATGCGATTAGCACCTTAACATATTAGCAAGTCGTTCCGGGACTCCAAAGCGTATGGTGGGGGAAGTGGTTTAGGGCTTAGCCCAAGGGGCTTAGGTCCATAGCAATGAAACTTTGTTTTTTATGAAAAATTTCAAGGTTTTAAATGGATTTGGGGTTTCAGCACGACTCAAAAAAGAAGTTTTAAACCATGTCGGAGGATTTTCATGAATGGAAGGAGAAACTTATGAAAAGTAGGGAAATAATATGGAGAAAAGGGGGAGTAAATGAAGGTTAGTTATGAGTGGGAGAAAGGGGAAAAATGATGGTTTCTTCAAAGCAGTTTATTACAGAAATCAACAGAATTAATAGGGAAAGTGATGAAGATTTTGGACGGAGGCATGAGGCCTACAAGGAGTCTTCGAGAGCCAACAAATTTTAGTAATAAAAAATTGTTCCTTGAAGGCTCAAAACAGATTTAGCCACCTTTTGGTATAACAAAATATTATAGGTGGCTAACATACCCCAACAAGTGTTTTATAATGAACCACTTGGGAGAGAGTGTCTTCCAAGTTTCATCCCTATTAATTCGTCAAGCCTTCTGCTACCCAAAATCTGAGTCATATGTTAGTTTTAATAAAGAGTCATGGACAACACATTATGATAATATTGCAGGGGCAAGATTACATGCATATTTTATTCTTTCTCGAAGCCAAAACAAGGGAGTTTTTCTCAAGATGAAAAGGTATTTTCCTTGGAAAATTTTGATGCGAGATGTCAAGCCCGTGTTACAATTTATATAAAAAAATACTTGGAAAGGAATATGCTTCTCGGATTGACATGTCGTTGCTTGGATTTCTTGCTTTGATGATGAAACCCGAAGTAGTGTTGGAGATCCCATATTTTTTGGCAGGAGAATATTAATTCTCAATTCATGAGCTTGACTCTCACGGGTTCTTTCAAGTTTCCCTCGTTTGTTACTTATTTTTTTCATGTATCAAAATGCGAAGAGTTTTTTGAATTTGAGCTTAAACATTATAGATTCAAATAAGAAGAGGTAGTCGGTAGTGTTTTAGACTCGAATTGATAAGAAATGAACCTAGTTATGGGGGGATTATTTGATTTTGCTGCTTACTACCTTCCAATTGCATATAAAATTTTGATTGGGACTGCTCTCCCCATGTTTTCTCGCCAAAGGCTCAAGAATTCCTTCAACTCAATAATAGTTGCAAATATGGAGACCGGTTTTTTTTTGAAGATTATTCGTAAATTAGATTGTATGGTGCGGGGTTGAACCTTATAGATTGCCTAATTTTTTTCCACATGAGAATGTTTTCCTTAGAATTTATTAGACAAAATTTGAATGTGGACTCGATTCACTTTGTGCCAATGAAGAAAGGACATTTGTTTAAATTTCCCATGATTGTTGGACCTTTCATAGTGAATATGAGGCAAGCCGCAAAAGAAGAAAACCAAATGCTAGAAGACATGCATCTATTGCTAGGTGAAAAGTGGCCTTATGATCCACATCAGGGTGATTTCCAAAAAGAAGGGTTGAGAATTTTTTACTCTACTTTTACTCATGAGAGTAAGCTTGAAATTGAAAAAGTCAAGCTAATAAGGGTTTTACAGTGCATCGGAAATAATCGTATTGAAACTCTTATTATCTCTCGAGAAGGTGAATAAAAGGGGTAAATAAAAGAATTCCAATTCAGAAGAGGAGGAACAAGGAGCTGAAAAGAGAGCTAAACTGAGTGAAGAGATGCCATATGCACAACCATGTTTATCAATTCAGCTTGGGAGATATACAAAATACACCAGACTTTCACTATCTAGGCATGAGGTTGTTCATGATCAGTGTTCCATTAATTAAGCAAGTTTTTTTCCCAAATTGCCGAGTAGAATCAAAATATTAGAGCAGGTATGGAGGCTCAAGTCGAGTCTCAAATGATCCCCGATCGGACTAGGTTATTAACTACTAAGGATTTAGAGAAAGATAAGCTTTTGAAAATTTCTTTTTCACACCCATCCGAAATGACAGTAGGGTCATCAAGCAATTTCAGGATTGTTAATTTAACTATTGATGCTAGGAAGATTCCCATACATGATAAAATTAATTTACATATGCAAATTGGTCTATTAATTGTGAATGATTTGACTAAAACCAGTGCAACTGCAAGTAAAGTTGAGAACATGTTGGGAAAGGTAATCAAGCAGCTGAAGATGGATAAGGTTAATTCCATAGCTCTCTCCACCCAAAATCAGGAATTAAAGAGATAATTGTCAAGATTGGAGTAGACCCCAATGATAGGTCAGTTGTGCAGAAGTTGTTGTAGAGTGCAGAATCAGAGATTAATGTGCTAAGAAAGAAGCTGAAGCTCCCTACTTGAGAACACCCAATGGCAGTTTAAGTGGCAGAAGTGGAATTTGAAAAGAGAAACTCTTACAGCAAATGTTGCAGAGGGATGAAGATATTTCCAGATTGAAAGAGATAGTAGCTAAGTTACAGTGGTAGATTGATTCACACGTCTGCACAATATTTTTGTCATCTAAAACTGATGACCCAACAGCTAAAATATCACAATTAAGTACTAAGTTGAAGATGGCAGAGATTGATATGAAGAAAGCCCAAAGTGATATTGAGACATCCATAAAAGTTATACGTGTTAAGGATAACGAAATTCAAATGTCAAAGGAAAATACAGACAAATCCAAAGAAGATTATCAATCATCTTGTGAAGAAATCAAGAATCTCAGAGAGAAGGTAAAGGGGAACATGTCCCTAATTGAAGCTAAACAATTTTTTTTAATGAGATTATAGGAGTAATGAAAACAATATGGGAATCACTAGTTCTAATTTTAGAAGAAACGAGTATAATCAGAGATCTTCAAGAGCTTGTATTAGTTGAGAAACAAAAAATGCATGATATAGCTATATGGGCTAAGAAGTTAATAGATTTTGTCAACTCTAAATCAGAGCAAGAGCTGGGTGAACGTGAGATTAAAGATAGAACATTATGTGATCTAGAAATTAACAAGGTGATAGTGAAGAATGCATATAGGAATTCAACAGAAAAGAAGTTTACAAGGATCAAGCAAGCAATAGATAAGTTCAACACCATGTTTGATAAAAGAACTAGGGCAGGACTGCCATCTTGCTGGGATTTGCAAGGTAATTTATTGTCATGTGAAACATATGAAACTCTGTTGGTGGAAGCAAAAATTAAAATTGGCAATACTCATGAGAATACTGCAATTCTAAAAGGAACAACAATTGTCAATTTCCTGCATAAAGATTTTCAGTTGTTATGGATGGTCAAGACTCTGTTTCTAGATAAGCCCATTTACACCAGGATCATTGCTTTTAGATTGGAACATCATAAGCTAGTTAATGCTCTAAAGACAAATTTTGAACTCTGGAAAAAGTGCAGAAGATGGATGACCAATCTTCCTGAAGACACATCAGCAGCAAACTATACTCATAAAACCACATCAGTAGCAAAGGATACTCATAAGACAACATAACCTTTCTATCTGTTATTGTATTTTCTTTTTGTTTTCTTATAGAACGTGGTTGAAATTTTACCCTCGATTGTAATGAAAGTAGTTGATAGAAGAAAGAAGTAGTTTAGGTAGTTTTAAGAAGTTTTGGCAGTTACAAATTGCTTTTGAATGTATTTAAGAAAGACAAAAAAGAAGAAGGGTTCGGAGTTTTGGAACCTCTGGAAGACTATATTTTTGTACTTATTTCTCTGAAGAGTTAATGAAATAAGTCTCAAGTTTCCTGCAATTTTTTATGGTGTTTTGTCTTTCATGTGTCATCTTGTGTTATTTCTTCTAATGAATGAAGTGAAGTAATGAAGCTGGAGGTCTTTGAATTACATTTGTAAGTAAGAGTTAAATATCCTTAAATGCACTCCTTCACTCCAAATCCTCTCTATACATAAATTCTCTCTGAAACTTAAGTTAATAGATCCTGTGTTTACAACATATTATCTTAAGCTTCCTTAGAGTTCTTCTTTTTCATTCACATTTTAGTAGTTAAAGGAATTACGTAATGTTTTAATACTCCAGAGCATTAAGGGATTTAAAAAGAAAATTTCCAAAGGAATAGAAAAAATAACAAATGATAAGGATTGTTTCCATAAAATACTGTTAAAATGTCTTAAGCACTGATTCCTTTTCACAACCAAGGGATTGTCTTAAGAACCAACATTTCCTGGCGCTGTTGTCGAGGACGAAGGATCAAAAATATATTTTTCCCTAGGTTTTCACATTATTTCCTCGGGTTGTTCAGTGAGGAGGAAATGTTGGTTGTGTTTCTTCATACTCAAAATTATGGCTTACAAAAGGCCTCACACGAGGTCAGATACCTCACAGTAGAAGGTCCCTGCTTTATCAAACCCTGAAAGATTGATTTATAAGATAATTGGGAGACCTAAAACTTCCTCAACTCCTAGTCCTACATTGTTTTCCCCTAGCAGTAGTTCAATTCATCCTTTTTTTGGAAATACATCTCAAGTACTTCATTTCTTGGAACAAGATTCACCCTTTACACCTATTTATTTTCAAGAGCCTAAATTGGAAGAACACTCATTTGAGTCTGTTTCTTTTTCTTTTACATAATATCAACAAGTTTCAGTTGATTTTTCCTATGCCATTGTTCATCAACCTACTCCCATATCATTTTTACCACCACCTCCATTTACTTCACAGCAGGTTCATCATCAACAAAAGTACAATTAATCAAGGTGTAAACATGGCAGCACCAGCCTTCTTATTAAATAGATATGGTCCACTTAATATTCCACAACCATTTAATGCAATGCCTCAAGAATATATTAAATTAATTCCTCGTTTCATTAGGGAGGATGAAGTCACTGCAGAGAAACACTTATCTGTGTTTTGTAAAACTGCTGAAAATTTGAATGTGGAACATCTTGATGTTGTAATGAGGCTTTTTTTTCAGTCTCTAGATAGAAAGGCTAGAAATTGGTTCAAAGGATTGCCAAACAATTCCATTAATACATGGGATGAATTAGAAAATCAATTCACTCAGAGATGGGGAGAGAAAAGGGATCATGGTTATTCATTAACAAAATTTAATGCAATTAAAAGAAATTCTGATGAAAATTTTTCTGAGTTTATCAAAATATTCAATAAGTTGTATAATAGTTTTCCTATAGAGATGAAGCCCCCTCCTTTTGGAGCAAAGGTGGTTTTTGCTGGGGCTTTTGAAGCTGATTTTAGTTTCATACTTAGAGAAAGGAGATACCTTAATCTTGAACAAATACAGACAGATGCTTTATAAATTGAAGCCAATATGACTGCAGCTGGGAAGGTGACGGAAAAACAACCAGTCCAAGAGAAGGGGAAAGCAAAAGAAGAGTCATCACAAGATTAAAGGCTTGAAGATATGACTAAGGCAATTAAAAATTTATCAAATAAATTAGTCAAGATGGAATTGTAAAATAAAAACTCCCAAAGACAAGTGAAACAAAATAAAAATAGAGGCTTTAACCCTAAATTCAAGAAACAACCCCTGCAAATATTGCAGAGGGAAAGAAAGGATCAAGATCAGGTCTAGGCACCATTATATTTAGAAGCTAGAGATGGAGAATCAATGGAAGATGACCAAAAGGGGCATGAAGATCAAATATTTGTTGTGTATATTAGAGAGGATGATGAAGAAGATGATTGTGAAGAAGAATATGCTGAGGCTGAAGTTTCTTTTGGTGAAGATGAAGTGAATGAATACTGTAAAGAACTCACATATTTTATGCAGGCAGAGTTACATAAGAAGTAAAATCTGAGATCAAGGAAGAGATCTAGGGTGAAAGAAAGTGAGGGTGAACAACAATATTCTTCCCCTCCTCCAATGGTGACTCCACAACAACAAGACCCTGTAAAGCAGGTGAATAATGGGAAGCAACCTGAAAATTCCATTAACAGAATAGAAATGCAACATGGTGAATCTTCCCAGAACAACTCATATAATACTAATATTTTGGAGAAAGTTGCTCATGTACCTGAACAAGTTTCAAATTCTAGGAGTGAAGAAGAACTTGAAAATAATGTTAAACAAACTTATGCTTTTAGTTTAACAAAGGATTTGGAGAAGGTCAAAATTCAGGTACCTCTTTTAGAATTAACTAAAACACCAATCTACAAGAAAGAAATCTCATAATTTATTAATCTCACACAGAATGAAGATATAAGTGACACTATGAATTTACAGGAAGAGAAGCCAGTGATCACCTTTGGTCCTCATGTAGAAGAAGTATATTCTTCTATTCCTCCATTTTATATTTCCTTGTTGGTTCATGATTTTATTCTCCATAACTGTATGCTGGATTCAAGGGCTTCCCATAATCTTATGCCATTGTCTGTCATGAAGGAATTGAATATGAAAATCAGTAGGCCTTACAGGGATCTGTATTCATTAGACTCCAAGAAGGTAAAATGTGTTTGGGTAATTAAGGACATGGTAGTTTCTTTGGCACATATTGCAACAAAGAGCATTGTAATGGATGTAGTTGTTGCTAACATTCCAGCCAGGTTTGGGATGCTTCTGTCAAGATCTTGGGGAGAAAAGTTGGGAGGTGTTCTCAAGCTGGATTTTACTTATGCTATCATTCTTGTCTTTAATGGGGAAGAAAGGAGGTTGTATAGAGAAACAAGGTTTGTAAAAATCACTACCAAAAAGGATGCAGGTAACTCCCCTATTTATAGTCAGGAAAAGGAATATCTTTAATGTTTTATGCTGCATGAAGATGTAGAATTTGTTGAAGGGATAGGGAAGCAACTCTCTTCAGCAGTTGTAAATAATGAGTTGCACTCAAGAAATATTTGGAAATGCTATTTTGATGGTTCCTATTCCAAGGAAGGCACAAGAGTTGGATTCTTATTAATATCACCAGAAGGTAATCTCTTGCCTTGTTCTTTCAAATTAGAGTTTGATTCAACAATGATGAGTATGGGGCCTTGATCATTAGCCTTCAAACTGCAAAGAAGATGGGAATTCAATGTATTTCAATTTTTGGTGATTCTGAATTGATTATAAGATAGATCAAAAATCATTGTCAAACTAAACATCCAAGATTGAGATCATATATAAATGAAGTTTGGGACATGATTGAAAATTATTTTGAAGCCTTCAATATTCAATTTATTCGAAGGGATGAGAATATATTGGTTGATTCATTAGTAGTTGCAGCCAACACCTTCAAGCCTCCAATTAATCCAAATCTAAGGTATGAGATAGAGAATAGACACCAGCCTTATGTCCCAGATAATGTAAAACATTGGCAGGTGTTTGAAGATGATGAGCAGATAAATCAGTTTTTCACAATGATTGGAAATTTTGAAAGTTTTGAAATATATTAGGATGAAGAACAAACAAAGCAGAAAGTAGAGGTAAGACAGTTCAAGCAGTCAATAGCTAATACAAATATTATTCAATTAAAATATAATGTACTGCCTAAAGGTTTGGTTCCTCTTGGGAGGCTTTTAATTGATTCAAATGATGTTGCTATTGATTCAAAGAAAACTCACTGTGAGGAAGAATTTCAAGATTGTCATATGGGAACTCAGTAGGAACAAAAAATGGTGAAGTTATTCAAAGGTGTTCCCAGAAAATATATGGAAATGTACATTGATCTTTTCAAGAAGTATATATATGTATTTGCATGGTCATATGAAGATCTGAAAACATATGATAACTATATCATACAACATAAGATCCCATTGAAAGAAGGAGTCAAAAATCATAGACAAAATCTCAGACAAATTAATCCATTATTATTGTCTCCGATTGAAAAAGAAGTAAAGAAATTACGAGCCAAGAAAACATCATAGTTCCCCTCAGGTATTCTGATTGGGTTTCTAATTTGGTTCCTGTGAGGAAGAGAAATGGAGAGATAAGATTGTGTGTAGATTTTAGGAACCTGAACAGAGCATCTCTGAAGGATAATTATCCTTTACCAAAAATGGATTATGTTTTACAAAAAGTGACAGGAGCTTATAGAATGTCCATGGTTGATGGATTCTCTGGGTATAATTAGGTAGCAGTAGACAAAGAAGACCAGAAAAAGACAACATTCACAACCCCATGGGGTACTTTAATGTATGCTAGAATGCCATTTGGAATGATGAATGCAGGTGCAACCTTTCAAAGGGCCATGGACATAGCATTTGTTGGAGATAAGTATGTGGTTATATATTTGGATGCTATCACTGTTTTTTCAGGATCGGATGATGAACATTTAGAGCATTTGAAACAAAATTTTGAAAAGTGCAAGAAGTTTGGTTTGTCACTTAACCCCAAAAAGTCTTTATTTGCCTTAGAATAAGGTAAACTATTGGGCCACATAGTTTCCAAACAAGGGGTAAAATTTGATCCAGCAATGGTAGAAGCAATTCAGAAAATTCCTTTGCCCCAAAAGAAGGATATTCAGAAATTTTTGGGTAAGATTAATTTTCTAAGAAGATTTGTACCAAATTATGCAAAGATTGTTAGAAACATAACTAATATGTTAAATAAAGAGGTAGAAGTGTAATGGAATCAAGAAGAAAGAGAAAAATTTGCTAGAATAAAGGAGGCTCTCCAAACAACTCTTGTTCTTATCAGTCCTGATTATCAGAAGGTATTTCAGATATTTGAGATGATGAGCTCAAACATAACATTATTGAAAAGCAGGTATATGCATTGGTTAAAGCACTCAAAGCCTTCAGAAATTATGTATTACAATCTCAGATAACTGCATATGTCCCTAATGCTGATGTCAAGGATGTGTTGATTCAGAGTGATGTAGAAGGGAAGAGAGGAAAGTGGATAGAAAAAATTCAAGAATATGATCTGGACATTAAACCTAAAAAACTAATCACAGGACTAGGTTTGGAAAAGATAGCAGAAACAAATTTTCAAGAATTGGGAATCAATCTGTTAGCACCAATGGATGAAGTTGTCAATGAAGAAGATCAAAATAAGCCAAATTTAGGTATGAATATTAATTACAAATATTATGTTCAGATTGGTACAAAGATATTGTTCACTATCTGTGTTTCTTCTCATGTCCAACTACACTGAATAGAACAAAGTACAAAGCCCTCAAGCTTAAGTCTCAACCATATGTCATAGTAGAATAAAAAATATACTGGAAAGATCTTGCTGGTATCTTACTACTGTGCTTAACTAAAGGAGATTCCATTTAAATTACCAAAGAGTACCATGACAGTCTGTGTGGGGGTCATTATAGTTGGAAGGTTATAGCACATAAGATCCTCAAATCAGGTTTTCATTGGCCTACATTGTTTGCAAATGTATACAGACTAGTTAGAGGCTGAAAGAAATGCCAATTGTTTTTAGAAAAGAAGAGACTTTCTCCTTTACCTTTAATTCCAGTATTTATAGAAGAACCTTTTAGACAGTGGGGACTATAATTTATTGGAGAAATCAATCCACCATCAAGTGGATATTTCAAATGGATTCTAATAGCCACCGACTACTTCACAAAGTGGGTTGAGGCAATACCCACAAAGAAAGCAAATGATCAAGTGGTGATGAAGTTCTTGGAGGAGAATATCTTAAGTAGTTTCGGTTGTTTAGTCAAGATTGTGACAGATAATGCTCAGGTATTTAATTCCGCTCGATTTATTGATTTCTGTCAAACATATAATGTAGTTTTGTCTCATTCTACAACCTACCATCCACAAGGGAATGGATTGGCGGAGTCCTCTAAAAAAACATTGGTTAGAATCCTAAAGAAAACAATCACTGAAAATAAAAAGGATTGGGACTCAAAACTAAAGTTTTCCCTTTGCACAGTTCGGGTTACTACTAGAAGGTCCACTAGAAATTCACCTTTTGAGTTAGTGTATGGAACATAGACATTGTTTCCTAGTCAATTAGACAAACCTGTGATTGCTTTTATTCAAGCTCAGGAAGAACCCAATGCTTTGATTAGAAGAATGAATAAGGTAATTGAGTTAAGTGAAAACAGAGACAAAGTTAGAGACAAATTAATTACTTATCAGAAAAAGATGAAAACCATTTTTGACAGAAAGGCAAGAGAAATTATCTTTCAAGAAGGAGACTTAGTACTGAGGTGGGATACCAGAAAGGAGGATAAGGGAAAGCATGGTAAATTTGACCACCTCTGGTATGGACCTTACAAAATCACTGAAGCAAGATCTAACAATACTTTCATCTTGAATAATTTAGATGGAGAATCTCTGCAGCTGCCTGTGAATGGGTAGTATTTGAAACACTATTTTTAGAAGTCAAGCATTCCACCATTGTAAATACCATATTTCCCATAGTTCATATGCCACCAAAGTAATATTTGACTCCATGCCCGAGGTGAAGGCACTAATTTGCGGTTCTTAGTGCTTTCGTGGAAAAAATCACGATCCCCAGGTGGAGCCAGATGTTGTGGCTCATTTGCAATTTCATTTCCAAATGTTTCTCAAAATAAAAAAATTTATATATAATGTTTTAGAAAGAAAAAAATAAAAAAGTTTCATATGTCGAAACATAATTTTAATTTGTATACATTAACATTATGTTTCGGAAATTTGTGTAAGGTGGGTCCGACCCTTGTTTTAAATAACGTGCAACTTTCCGAGCGGAGATGAAATGACGGTAGGTGGGAGTTTATCGACAGAAACCCGCGGGCACAAATAGGCCAACAGATAAATTCTAGGGTACCTCCACAGTTGACTGTGACGTGAGCGCATGGACTCAAATCAACAACTCACGTTCATTGTGGAGGCACACCTCCGAAGAGACTATCATACTTAAGAGTGCCCCTGCGATGACATAGGCAACTGAAGATGTCAGCAAGCGAGCCAATTCACTCTCCATGTCATGTTCTGTACATGTCTTGTCGTGTATTTAATTGATGTTTTCCCCCCAAATTCCGGCCGCGCCTATAAATACTGAGTCAAAACCCCATTCTTTTCACCTGCAGTTTTAATTTTAAATCATCCAAATCATCCTAATCAGCTTGCTCCTCCTTTTTGAGTCCATTCAGTCACCATCCTAAGTGTAAACATGGCCAAGTCATCATTGTCTAGTACTTCTAGTCACATTCCTCTTATGGATACAGCGAAAGATGTAATGGACACTCATTGCACAGTAGAACATTTGCCTCTCAACCAGAAATTCATTCTTAATCAACACAATTCCCTTGTCTTCATAGCTATGGTGAGGTCTGGAGTCTTGTCTTCATGTGTCCCTAAAACATACATTGGCTAACATCACCATTATACCCCAACAAGTGTTTTGTAATGAACCATGTTGGAGCCGGGTTCCCTAATCGCAATTTTGGTCCAGTTTTGTAATATTTTGTAATAATTAGTCTAGCGTAGGGGCTTTGGGGCAGGTCAAAGACCCTAATGAATTGTAATGGGTCAAAGGGTAGACCAAGAGTCCGCAAACCACGGTTTGCGGACCATAGAGTAGCGTAGGCTAATATGATATAAATAGATGGATAAATCGAGCCTAGAAGAGGCTAAGTTTTTGGATATGATTAAGCTTGGATACAAATTTGTAGATTTGTTGTGTGAATTTTCTGGGTAAGGGCTCTTGCTGGCTGTGTGTGCAGAGACCCTAAGTCCTGTTGTGTGCGCACCCTGCAAGCTATGTGCGCGGGCTGGTAAATAGAGTCTGTAAGTTGGATCTGGATATTAATGAATGAGAAGACTGTTTTGTGATAGATGAGTACTTATGTGTTATGGTTATTGGTTGCGCTATGTGTTATTTCAAAAGTTATATTAGTTCGATGAATACTGATGATTTACTGATTCGCACGTGGATGTGATATTGTAAAAGGGAATGAATGCATAGATCTAGTTAGGATTAGTTGCCTTGCTTCTGTTAACATGCTATCTAATGATTTATGAGCTCCACTTAAGTTATTCTGTCGATATACTATTAAGGGTTTCCGTGTTAGGGCTTCTCCAGCACAGGTCTGTTAGATCTGAAGGGACCCACCTTAATTAACTTACTCTCTCTCTGGGTGCATAAACCTAGTTCCAGCACCCTCCCATACTACTTCGGGTGAGACCTTGACCTGCGCAAGCAAGCTGTTGCTGAAAGGGCCAGTAGTACAGGGGTTTGTTGGTAAACCTTAAAACCGAACCTGGGTCAAGACCCCTCAAGCCAACAAACCACTTGGGAGAGAGTGTCTTCCAAGTTTCATCCCTGTTAATTCGTCAAGCCTTCTACTACCCAGAGTCTGAGTCATATGTTAGTTTTATTGAAGAGTCATTGACAACACATTATGACAATCTTGTAGGGAAAGATTACATGCATATTTTATTATTTATGAAGCGAGAACAAGGGAGTTTTTCTCGATATGAAAAGGTATTTTCCTTGGAAATTTTTGATGCAGATGTCAAGCCTATGTTACAATTTCTATCAAAAATACATGGAAAGGAATATGCTTCTCAGATTGACAGGTCAGTGCTTGGATTGTTCGCTTTGATGAAAAAACCTGAAGTAGTGCTGGACATCCCATCTTTTTGGAAGGAGAATATTAATTCTCAATTCATGAGGTTGAATCTCACAAGTTCTTTCAAGTTTCCCTCAATTGCTACTTATTTGTTCATGTATCAAAATGCAGATAATTTTTGAATTTGGGGTTAAACATTATGGATTAAAATAAGAATAGGCAGTCAGTAGTGTTTTGTATTGACTTGATAAGAAATGAACCTAGTGATGGGGGATTATTTGATTTTACTACTTACTACTTGCCAATTTCCTATAAAATTTTGAAAGGGACTACTCCCCCATGTTTTTTTCCAAAGGCTCAGGAATTCCTTCAACTCGGTAATAGTTGCAAAAATGGAGACTAGTTTGTTTTTTAAGATTATTCAGAAATTAGATTGTATGTTGCAGGGGTTGAACCTTATAGATTGCCTACTTTTGTCCCCATGAGAATGTTTGCCTTAGAATTGATTAGAAATAGTTTGAATGTGGACCAGATTCACTTTTTTCCAATGAAGAAAGGACATTTGTTTGAATTACCCATGACTGTTGGACCTTTCATAGTGAATATGAGGCAAGTTGCAAAAGAAGAAAACCAAATGCTAGAAGACATGCATCTATTGATAGGTGAAAAGTGGGCTTATGATCCACATCAGGTGTTAGGTCCCCATATTACTAGTTTAGTCCCGTATTGTTATTAGTGTAGCCCCCTTTTGTCCCCATAACATCAGGTGATTTCGAAAAGAAGGGTTGAGAATGGTTACTCTACTTTTACTCATGAGAGTAAGACTAAAATTGAAAAGCTGGCTAATAAGGATTTTGTAGGCACTGGAAATACTAGTATTGAAACTCCTATTATCTCTGAGTAGGTGAATAAAAGGGGTAAAGAAAATAATGTCGATTCAAAAGAGGAGGAACAAGGAGCTGAAAAGAGAGATAAACTGAGTGAAGAGATGCCATATGCACAACCAGGTTAATCAATTAAGTTGGGAGATATAAAAAATACACTAGCTTCACCATCCAGGCATGAGGCTGTTCATGATCAGGTTCCATTAATTGAGCAGGTTTTTACCCAAATTGCTGAGAAGAATCAAAATATTAGAGCAAGTATGGAGGCTCAAGCGAAGTCTCAAATCACCCCTGTTCAGAATAGATTATTAAATGCTATGGATTTAGAGAAAGATCAACTAGAATTTTTTTTTCACACCCATCTAAAATGATAGTAGGGTCATCAATAAATTTCAGGACTGTTAATTTAACTATTGATGACAGGTGTTAGCCACTGATAAAATCTGTTATACCAAGAAGTGGCTAATTTTGTTCTTCACAAACTCTAAGAGATAGTTCCCCTTTGAGAACCTATCATCCTTGAAGTTATTTTTGAATATAACTAATCTTTTAGTTAATCTTCACTACTGTTTCCCTCATAAACTTGAAAATTCTGCTGTTTACTAAGAGAAAAAACTGCTCAAGAGGCCTCATTTTCCCTCATTTTCACTTCTCCATTTTCCTTCTTCACTTAATCCATAAATCCTTCCATTTTCCTCTCATTCTTTGGAATTTCCCTTTAAATCCTTGTAAAATCCCTTTATAAGGTTTACAATCCTTTTTTCACTCTTATCGGAACCCCCAAAATCCTCTGAAAATCCTTAAAAAATCCTAAAAAATAGTCTTATTGCATTAAGGCTTTAAGCCCCTTTGGCTTTAGCCCCAGCTCCTTTTTCCCGCATAAAACTCAGATCCGCAACCAAGCGCTAAGGCCCAATCGAAAATCGCAAATCGGAGCTTTCTATTTTAACGTTTTTCTTTGTTCTTCCAAAAATCTTTGATGTGATGAGTTTCCTCCTTTCAAACTCAGATCCAATCTCCGCCGTTGATATTTATAAATCCAACGGCCAACGCTAAAGTCACATCGTGCCCATAATATTCCTCCATCACCCCTCCGATTAAACCTCCACCGTCGATCTTACTCCCAGATCTAGCGGATAGCGCTTAATCGCACCACACAAAATGTGAAGCACCATCCCTTTGCCTCCTTCGATTATGCGATCTTCAATCCAATCCTGACCATTCGTTCCTACAGATTCGACGGCTGAGATATAGTCGCGCTCCACCCATAGCCTCCGACATCGCACCTGCCGATTAAATCCTGACCGTTGATCTCTCACCCCGATCCGACGGCCAATGCTTAATCGCGCATTTTTTAAAATCAAACGACCAGGTGTTTCGGCCTTTTCCTATTTTTTCCAATGTGATCCAATCTCCACCGTTGATCATTCCTTGATCCAACGACTCACAATGCTTCCAATTTTTAACCCTGCCCTTCTCTTTGTCCTCCATCAACAAATCTCGGCTGTCGATCCTCCAGATCTGACGCCCCACATTCATCCTCCTTTTGCCCTTATATAAGCTGGTGGGCCCTCTCTCCTTCGTGTTTCTCCACCATTTTCCTTTGAAAATCTTACCTTTCCTATATATTTCTGTTTCCCGAAAAAAAGTTTTTGAATGAATCCTAACCGTTGATCTTCAAAGATCTAAGGCCATCAGGCTTTATTTTTCTGGCCGTTCCATTTCTTTTATTTCTTCATATTTCCGCCTTGTCCCAGTTATAACTATTTATCAAAGAAATTCAATGGTCAGATAGCCTTTTACCCCTCCATTGCGCGCCGATCTTGCTGACGTCACTTGGACACCACCTATTCTATTATCCCTCAACTCTTCATATATCGCACTATAACTGCGCCGTTAGATCTGGATCATCCAATCCGATGGGCTATAATCCATATCGCGTAATTTTCAAGCCCATCCCACAGTGCGCAACTTTTATGTGATATAGGCGGTTTTAGAAATCCACGTGTCGAATGCAAACCTATATTGCATTCCAAAAGCTAAAACCACATTACTGCGTCAGAGCCGCGCGAAAACCGCTACCGATTTTCCGCCAAACCACTTTCCTCCATAGTGTTATTTTTCTTTTAATCCTGGCTGTTGATCATCCTAATCTGACGACTTATATTATAACGCGACCCCTTCACTTGCCCCCCACCTTTGCTCCCAAAGCATTTCACTAAGCAATCTCCATCGTTCATCCTTTTGATTGAATGACCTGGACTTAATCTGATCCTAATTTCATCCAACCGCCTCCCCATCAACCCATCGAGCAATCTTGATTGTCGATTTATCTGGATCGATGGCCACAATTTAACCTAACCTCCAAAGCAGCCTTATCCCATTTCTTCACGGATTTTCTTAACTTTTCTGTGTTTTGTGTAGGTTTTCAAGGTTTCTCCATAAGTTTTAAAGAAATCAAAGGCCGGGGATGACGATCCCCCAGGTCACTATCAATAAAGAACATGAATATACAGGGTTCAAACAACCATTTTTACCATGTCTCATGAACATTGGTAATATTATAAAGACCCTTCGCGCACCTGCAACACAGCAAAAACACAGTCAGAGACCATTTATTGAAGAAAATCAACATTGAAGACAAAATATCAAAGAGTATCAGGGTTTAAAAGTTCAAATTAGAGTTTTTTAGAGGATTAAGGCATAAACCCGGAAAATCAAATGCCTAATCCACAGTCAGCAGAGTATAAAGACTTGAAGACAGAGATTAAGCTAAATTAGGCCTAAAACACAGATCTAAAGTAAATTACAGGTGTTTTAGGGAAAAACGAAGAAATTTGTCAGTCCGAGAAGTCTCCACTGCCACATCAGGGGCTAATTGAATTCCCCTGCTACCATAAGATCCACCTGCAGCCTCAAAGCAATCAAAGAAGGCCTAATTATTGCTAAAACATAAGATACTTGCATAAATACACTTCAACAATTATTACCAAAGAAAGAACAAATTTTAAAACTGTCAGTGAAGTTATTTTAAAGGATAAGTAAGCCTCAAAGTCAATATTTTTGCCCATTAAGCCTAAAAATAGAAGAAACAGAGTACATAAAACACAATCATGATTCAATGCTCTCTTGCCCTAGGCCTTACATGGTTTTCAAGGCTAGGAGTTTCATTTAGTGTAGAATTTATTATACTTCAATTCTAAAAACACTCCCACCTTCTCTTTTCTTCTATAAATACTTCTGAGGAAGATGAGGAATTGTTGGTTGATTGTTCACTAGTTGTAATACTGAAACTCTCTGAAATAATACATAGTCTGTCTGAAGTTGAGGAAGAAATTGAAGTTTTGGAAGCTTGATGATGATGTTACATGCTTGTTCTTAAGAAGGCTCTATCATTGGATCCATGAGCTTGGATGTTGGTGAAGTATTCTGAACTATTTAATGTTTTCTCCTGTTTTCATTTTGTTCCATAAATGCCTACTACAGTAGGATGAAAGTTTTAGGCTAAGAAATGACTCCTAGAAGCACCTTAGACCTGTTCATCCTTCATTGTTTTATGTTTTCTTCTGCTGAGGTATTTTAGAGTCTTCAATCTCTCTCTTTAGTCCTCATGCTTGTTTATTTCTATAATATTTCAAATAGTTGGTTTCATCATGATTTATGGTTTTCCTTGCTTGTCTACTATCACTTGAAAGCTGTTATTGAAGTCTCCCTTTGAAGTACCATTGTCTTAAGTTAGCCAAGGAGGTCTGTTTTGATCATGCCCTTTGTCCTTGCTTGAACAATTGTTTTAAAGGTATTTATAGTTGTGATCATAGATGTGTTAGGTGTTCCCTCTTCTATGACTGCAATTATCAGTGAATCTTTTATGTTTTCTAAGTCATTTGAAATAAAATCTTTAAGGAAATAGGATGTGCTCCCGAATCTTAGATTTCATTTTGAAATTTGTCTTGAAGTCATTATTTTCTTGAAGTGTGTTTGTAGAATTTATGGTTAGCCCTGTCTATCAAATGCCTCTTTATTTTTCAAGTTATGTTTTCAAGTTCCCTTTGTTGAGAATTCAATTTCTCTTTCTAAATCATTAATGTCCATCTCATTCACAAAACCAAAGGATCCTGTGGCCAAGTTAGATTTGCCCTCTGATATCCCATATCCATTGATGAGTTTTTCATAAACCCTTCTTGACTCTATTGCCCAATGAATCTAACATTTCCCCTTTCTATCTATCTTTCCTAGACCTTTCATGTTCTGCTATGTCATTCAACCAAAAAAAAAAACAAACACTTGCACTTAATAACTAGTCTAAAACCAATACTCAAAGGACACAAGATAAACCTTTGCAAAACAAATAATTTGAGAGATCCCTCTCTGAGAATAGGAGGACTAGATCCTGGAAATCTAAAGATTGGTTCTGATGTTGCCTTGTCTTTTGATTTGCCAATCTATCAAAACACGGGACACCAACATAATGGCGATCACGATGGGACTTTTCTAAGTTAGTGACAATCTAAGTACACATTAGGACTCCAGAAAATCCCTTTGTTTTCAAGAATATCCAGTGATTATCAACCACCTCATCGGTGGGACCACTATGTTCATAGTTGCCTAGCAAGCTCTTATAGACTCATTAGTCTTTCAAACAACCATAGAAACTCAGAAAAACCCAACAATATTTCAAATTGGTTTCCTAATAAACATGGTGGTGGAACCATTCAATATTTTACCTTCATAGAAGCTAAGAAGTTTCCACCTGGCGACTCCATTGGCCCCAGTAGGCTTATTACTAATCTAGGTCTCGAGTTTTCCTTAGGACTGTGTTAACCAGCCTCGAGGAAGTTTAGAAGCCTAGTCCAATACTAGATAAGATGTTGTGAGAGGCAAAATTTTCAAAAACAGTGCCTAAAAATTTCAGCCTTTCTCATTTTTGAAAAAGAAGTCTGGCTTCACATAGGATAAACAGTAGATCCCATCCAGATCCAAATCTCCTTACCTTAGTTGTCAATCCAGAGAGGATTTTGTGGCAAAATTCTAGACCTAGAAAACCAATTACTGATAGGAGCTCTTAAGAACAAAGTCTGTCCCTGAAAACCTTGTTGTCCTAGAGGATCTACACTTTGACTTACATAACACAAAGAACATCTTTAGAACTATATCTCAAGGTGATTTAAACCAAAATGATCTTGACATTGCAGATTTGCAATAGAGCTTTAGTAAAGAAGCCTCACCTTCCACTCCTCCTGATTCCCAGCTTCTTCATCACTTTAGCCTTTTTCATAAAAAATCTGCTCAAAACCAGTTTGCTGGCCCAAGTGTTTCTTCCACTCCAATCCATACTAACATTGTACAAAACACTCCGTTTCAGCCCACTTTCCCTTTTGGAAATCCACCTCTTGTAAATCCACATTTCTTTCCATCCATGGCAACATGGTATGCCCCATTACTGTTACCACAACCTCTGGTTCCCTTACCGAATGATTATCAATAAAAAATTCCCCATTTCACTGCCAATGAACCTACTACTGCCCAACAACATATAGACAAAATGAATGATGCATTTGATTACATGGAGATAGAAGATGAGACCATACAGATGAGAATATTTTCCCAAGGAGGAGAAGTAAAAAAATGGTTTAAAACCCTAGCTTCTAACAACATCAATGATCTCCCTACTTTGCATCAAACATTCATAAACAGATGGGAAATCAAAAGAAATCCTCTCCAAATCTTAGCAGAGTATAGCATCCTTAAAAGAAATCAAGGGGAGAGTGTTCATGATTACTCCACCAGGGTTAATAGTATCTATAATGCTCTTCCACCTCACATGAAACCTCCCCAAGGCATGGCCTTAGTAAGATATCCTAAAGGTTTTGATGTTGAAATGGCCTATCAACTAAGGGAGAGAGATTACTTAACTCTTGAAGACATGCAGAAAGGAGCTGTGAATGTAGAAACAAACATAATTGAGAAAAGAAATAGGTTGAGATCAGAGAAGAGGGTAACTTATAAAGATGACATTGCACCCTCAACCTCATCTTCTGACACCAAAATTGACAACCTAGTGAAAGTCATGGAGAAGATGCTTGAAAATGTCAACTTGAATGATAGAGTGCCACCAAGAGAACCTCAAAACAACCAAAATAGAAATAACAATCATAATTATAGAAGAGAAAATAATCAAGATAGGCAAAAAGAAAGTGACCAACATATTAGACCTCCCTTCCAACAAAACTATGTAGATCAATATGAGGAAGATAGGGAGATTGAAAGGTTGGGAGAAGGTCATGTAAAATTGATTGGATCAGACAGTGGGGACGATGTTTTCCTCACTGAAGAAGAACAAGGTTTCTTCTCTGATCAAAATACAAACACATATGAAGATTTTGATGATTATAGATTAGGGTTTGAAAATGCAATCATGGAAGTACACAAACAATATGATCTTAGAAACAAAGGGAGCATAGACAATTCAAAAGACAAAAACACCAACACTGCTGTTAAGAAAAATGCAGAAAATCAACCTAAGAAAACAACAGACAAACCCATCATTTTGGCTAAAAAACTAGATTTAAACAAAGAGAAAAACAGCCAACCAAATGTTGAAAAAAGTACCCCCAGCACTTCAGATAGTGGTCCTAACAAAATTTTCCCAATTACCAGTCCAAACAAAGTTCAACAAATCAAAATTGCTGCAAGAAATTCAATTGAAAATATAGATGTAAATATGAACAAAATAGTTAAAGGGCAAGGATTAGCAAAACTTATGGCTGAGTCTAACTTCCAAGCACTAGATATGAATATGGTAAAAGTGTTGGAATAAATAGAAGAATATACTTCTCCTTTCATTGAAGAAACATTTCTGAATTCTCCTTGGTATGCTGACATTATTTATGTGCTTTTATATTTAAATGCCCCTCCTTCTTTGTCTAAAACTAAAGCTAGATTTTTGAAACTGAAAGCTTTGAGTTATTGCATCTTAGATGGGGTATTGTATTGGAAAAATGCTGTTGGAATTTTGCTTAAATGTTTACTTGAAGATGATGCAGGAAAAATCATGCATGAGCTGCATGAAGGAGAATGTGGAGGACACCTCTATTGGAAGACCACAACAAACAAAATTCTTAGATCTGGTCACTATTGGCCCACCCTTTTCCCAGACACTCAAAAGTTAGTCATGTCTTGCCATAATTATCAAATTTTTGATGGAAAAAGAAAACTCCTTCCCTTAACTTTACATCCTATCAATGTTGAGACACCCTTTCAACAATGGGGCTTGGACTTCATTGGGGAAATTCACCCATATTCATCAGCCCAACATAAGTGGATCCTCACTGCCACTGACTACTTTACCAAGTGGATAGAAGCTATACCCTCTAGGAATGCTACTGACTCTGTCATTATCAAGTTCCTTGAAACAAATATCTTATCCAGATTTGGTTGTCCTAGAAAAATCATAACAGATAATGCTGCTACTTTCAAATCTAAAAGAATGGTTGATTTCTGTTACAAATACCACATTACCTTGGGCCATTCTACTGCCCACTATCCCCAAGGGAATCGATTAGCTGAATCCTCCAACAAGAGCCTCATCAATATTATCAAAAAGCTGTTGGAGCATAATCAGAAATCATGGCACAGTAAGCTGGTTCATGCTTTATGGGTTGATAGATTAACTACAAAGAAATCAATAAATATGTCCCCCTATCAGCTGGTTTATCGAATGGATGCAGTCTTTCCAACCTCATTAGGAGTGCCAGTCATGAAACTCCTTCAAGAAGTGCAGATTGAAGAGAATGATATGCAGAGGAGAATCAACCAAACAATCCATTTACAATAGACTAGAGAAGAAGTCTATGAAAGAACACAGTTAGTCGAAGAAAACATAAAGAAGCTATTTGATAAAAGGACTAAGGCAAACAATTTCCAAATTGGAAATGTTGTCCTTAAGTGGGATTCAAGAAGAGAAGAGAAGGGAAAACATGGCAAGTTTGAGAACTTGTGGAAAGGACCCTATATTATTCATGCTGAGAGGGGTCACAATGCATTTTTCTTGAAAGAATTGAATGGAGAAGATTTGTATGGAGGTCCTGTCAATGGCACGATGCTAAAGCATTACTTCTGCCAAGAGTCATGAGTTTCAAAGCATTTTATTTTTCATTGTAAATATCATAGTCTGAACATTGCATTCAAAGATAGAAAAATAAAAATACAAAAACAAATAGAAAAGAGAAAAGAGGGCAGATTCTAAAATAAGAAATGTACAGTCCCATACCAAAAAAGAGAAGCAAAATCTGAAAGTGTGCAAGCTCAAATGCCACTTCTAAAAACACATTTCTAGTTAGTCATATAGTTTAATCATGACTAATTAGATTTTCAATTTACTGCTGACAGGTTAGTGAATTAGATCAGCCAAACAACATAATCTTGGCTTATCAGTAAGGTAGATTAGGTTAGAAGAAATAAGGTTCAAACATGCTCAAAATCTGAACCTTTAATATTGAAAGAAACTTGGTTCTAATAAACTCAAAACTTGAACCAGGAAAGAAAGAAAAACAGCTTAAACAAAGTCAAAATCAGAGCTGAAGAAAAAGAGAAGGATGTTCTTATAACTTTCAGATCTTAAGCCCTCACATTTTGTTTTAAAATTTTCTCCAAATTTTAATCTATGTGCAGCTTGTTTTTATGCCATAGATCAGCAACACGTTAGACTATTCAATCTTGGCTTGTTTGCTTTTAAATTTCTGCTTTTGAATTTAGAGAATAAAAGTCTGTCAGATAGTCTAATCCTGACAGACAGTAGTTAGGTAGAGAAACTTATGAAATCAACTGTTTAAACTGAGTTCATGGAGGAATAAGATTAGACTTAGATTAGTTTTTTTTTTTCTTTTCAAAAGAATAAAATGTTGTTGAAGAGAGTTGGCCAGTCTAAATGCACTCTGAAAATAAAAACAATGTTAGGATTATTAGGAATGGGTAGGTAGACTTGTTGTTTTGACATAATTCCATTGTTCTAAATTGCTGCAGAGATCATCAAAAAAGAAGGTTGCTGTCCAATGGATTAAGGCATTGGTTTAATGAAAGCCAGAGATTTGCAGCTAAGGTTATAGACGCCTAAAGAAGCAGCTGTCTTCCCCAAGTGGATCCACTGTTAGCCATTGATAAAATCTGTTATACCAAGAAGTGGCTAATTTTTTTTTTCACAAACTCCAAGAGATAGTTCCCCTTTGAGAACCTATCATCCTTGAAGTTTTTTTTTGAAGATAACTAATCTTTTAGTTAATCTTCACTACTGTTTCCCTCATAAACCTGAAAATTTTGCTGTTTACTAAGAGAAAAAACTGCTCAAGAGGCCTCATTTTCCCTCATTTTCACTTTTCCATTTTCCTTCTTCACTTCATCCATAAACCCTTCCATTTGCCTCTCATACTTTCGAATTTCCCTTTAAAGCCTTGTAAAATCCCTTTATAAGGTTTAAAATCCCTTTTTCACTGTTATCAGAACCCCCAAAATCCTCTGAAAATCCTTAAAAATCCTAAAAAACAGTCTTATTGCATTAAGGCTTTAAGCTCCTTTGGCTTTAGCCCCAGCTCCTTTTTCCTGCATAAAACCCCTAGCCGCAACCAAGCGCTAAGGCAAAATCGCAAATCGCAAATAGGAGCTTTCTATTTTAACTTTTTTCTTTGTTCTTCCAAAAATATCCGATGCGATGAGTTTCCTCCTTTCAAACTCAGATCCAATCTCCGCCGTTGATATTTATAAATCCAACGGCCAGCGCTAAATTCACATCGCACCCATAATCTTCCTCCATCACCCCTCTGATTAAACCTCCATCGTCGATCTTACTCCCAGATCTGACGGCCGACGCTTAATCACACCGCACAAAATGTGAAGCGCCATCCCTTTGCCTCCTCCGATTATGCGATCTCCGATCCAATCCTGACCATTTGTTCCTACAGATTCGACGACTGAGATATAGTCACGCTCCACCCATAGCCTCCGACATCGCACCCGCCGATTAAATCCTGACTGTTGATCTCTCACCCCGATCCGACGGCTAGCACTTAATCGTGCATCGCAAAATAAAACGACCCGGTGTTTCGGCCTTTTCCCATTTTTTCCGATGCGATCCAATCTCCACTGTTGATCATTCATTGATCCAATGGCTCACAATGCTTCCACTTTTTAACCCTGCCCTTCTCTTTGTCCTCCATCAACAGATCTCGGCTGTCGATCCTCCAGATCTGACGCCCTACATTAATCCTCCTTCTGCCCTTATATAAACTGGTGGGCCCTCTCTCCTTCGCATTTCTCCACCATTTTCCTTTGAAAATCTTACCTTTCCTGTATATTTCTGTTTCTCGACAAATTTTTTTTGAATGAATCCTGACCATTGATCTTCAAAGATCTAAGGCCATCAGGCTTTATTTTTCTGCCCGTTCCATTTCTTTTATTTCTTCATATTTCCACCTTGTCCCAGTTATAACTATTTATCAAAGAAATTCAATGGTCAGATAGCCTTTTACCCCTCCATTGCGTGCCAATATTGCTGACGTCACTTGGACCCCACCTATTCTATTATCACGTAGCTCTTCATATATCATGCTCTACCTATGCCGTTGGATCTGGATCATCCAATCTGATGGCCTATAATCCATATCACGTGATTTTTGAGTGGATCCCACAGTGCGCAACTTTTACGCGATATAGGCGGTTTTAGAAATCCATGTGTCGAACGCAGACCTATATCGCGTTCCAAAAGCTAAAACCACATTACCACCTCAGAGCCGCATGAAAACCGCTGTCGGTTTTCCGCCAAACCACTTTCCTCCACAGTGTTATTTTTCTTTTAATTCTGGCCGTTGATCATCCTAATCTAATGGCTTATATTATAACGCGACCCCTTCGCTTGCCCCCCACCTTTGCTCCAAAGCATTTCACTAAGCAATCTCCATCGTTCATCCTTTTGATCGAATGACCCGGACTTAATCTGATCCTCATTTCATCCAACCACCTCCCCATCAACCCATCGAGAAATCTTGATCATCGATTTATCTGGATCGACGACCACGATTTAACCTAACCTCCAAAGTAGCCTTATCCCATTTATTCACAGATTTTCTTAACTTTTCTGTGTTTTGTGCAGGTTTTCAAGGTTTCTCCATAAGTTTTAAAAGAAATCAAAGGCCGGGGATGACGATCCCCCAGGCCACTATCAGTAAAAAACATGAATATACAGGGTTCAAACAGCCATTTTTACCATGTCTCATGAACATTGGTAATATTATAAAGACCCTTCGCGCACCTACAACACATCAAAAACATAGTCAGAGACCATTTATTGAAGTAAATCAACATTGAAGACAGAATATCAAAGAGTATCAGGGTTTAAAAGTTCAAATCAGAGTTTTTTAGAGGATTAAGGCATAAACCCGGAAAATCAAATGCCTAATCCACAGTCAGCAGAGTATAAAGACCCGAAGACAGAGATTAAGCTAAATTAGGCCTAAAACACAGATCTAAAGTAAATTACAGGTGTTTTAGGGAAAAACGAAGAAATCTATCAGTCTGAGAAGCCTCCACTGCCACATCAGGGGCTAATTGAATTCCCCAACTACCATAAGAGCCACCTGCATCCTCAAAGAACTCAAAGAAGGCCTACTTATTGCCGAAACAGAAGATATTTGCATAAAGACACCTGAACAGTTATTACCAAAGAAAGAACAAATTCTAAAACTATCAGTGAAGTTATTGTAAAGGATAAGTAAGCCTCGAAGTCAATATTTTTTCCCATTAAGCCTAAAAATAGCAGAAACATAGTACATAGAACACAATCATAATTCAATGCTCTCCTGCCCTAGGCCTTGCATGGTTTTCAAGGCTAGGAGTTGCATTTAGTGTAGAATTTATTACACTTCAATCCTAAAAACACTCCCACCTCCTATTTTCTTCTATAAATACTTCTGAGGAAGATGAGGAATTGTTGGTTGATTGTTCACTAGTTGTAATATTGAAACTCTCTGAAATAATACATAGTCTATCTGAAGTTCAGGAAGAAATTGAAGTCTTGGAAGCTTGATGATGATGTTACATGCTTGTTCTTGAGAAGGCTCTATCATTGGATTCATGAGCTTGGATGTTGGTGAAGTATTCTGAACTGTTTAATGTTTTCTCCTGTTTTCATTTTGTTCGATAAATGCTTACTACAATAGGATGAAAGTTTTAGGCTAAGAAATGACTCCTAGAAGCACCTTAGACCTGTTCATCCTTCACTGTTTTATGTTTTCTTCTGCTGATGTATTTTAGAGTCTTCAATCTCTCTCTTTAGTCCTCATGCTTGTTTATTTCTATAATAGTTCAAATAGTTGGTTTCAGCATGATTTATGGTTTTCCCTTCTTGTCTGCTATCACTTGAAAGCTGTTATTAAAGTCTCCCTTTGAAGTACCATTGTCTTAAGTTAGCCAAGGAGGTCTGTTTTGATCATGCCCTTTGTCCTTGCTTGAATAATTGTTTTAAAGGTCTTTATAGTTGTTATCATAGATGTGTTAGGTGTTCCCTCTTCTATGAATGCAATTATCAATGAATCTTTTATGTTTTCTAAGTCATTTGAAATAAAATCTTTGAGGAAATAGGATGTGCTCCCGAATCTTAAATTTCACTTTGAAAGTTGTCTTGAAGTCATTATTTTCTTGAAGTGTGTTTTTAGAATTTATGGTTAGCCCTGTCTATCAAATGCCTCTTTATTGTTCAAGTTATGTTTTCAAGTTCCCTTTGTTGAGAATTCAATTTCTCTTTCTAAATCATTAATGTCCATCTCATTCACAAAACCAAAGGATCCTGTGGCCAAGTTAGATTTGCCCTCTAATATCCCATATCCATTGATGAGTTTGTCATAAACCCTTCTTGACTCCATTTCCCAATGAATCTAACATTTCCCCTTTCTATCTATCTTTCCTAAACCTTTCATGTTCTGCTATGTCATTCAACCAAACAAACAAACAAACACTTGCACTTAATAACTAGTCTAAAACCAATACTCAAAGCACACAAGATAAACCTTTGCAAAAAAAATAATTTGAGAAATCCCTTTCTGATAACAGGAGGAATAGATCCTGGAACTCTAAATATTGGTTCTGATGTTGCCTTGTATTTTGATTTTCCAATCTATCAAGACACGGGACACCAACAACAAGAAGATTCCCTTACCTGATAAAATCAATTTACATATGCAAACTGGTCTATTAATTGTCAATGATTTGACTAAAACCAGTGTAACTGCAAGTAAAGCTGAGAACATATTGGGAAAGGTAATCAAGCAGATGAAGTTGGAGAAGACTAATTACATAACTCTCTCCACCCAAAATGAGGAATTAAAGAAGATATTGTCAAGATTAGAGTAGAGCCCAATGGCAGGTCAGCTCTGCAGAAGCTGTTGCAGAGTGCAGAATAAAAGATTAATGTGCTAATAAAGAAGTTGAAGCTCCCTACTGGAGAAATCCCAATGGTAGTTGAAGTGGCATAAGTGGAATTTGAAAAGGAGAAACTCTTACAGAAAATGTTGCAGAGGTATGAAAATATTTCTTGATTGAAAGAGACAGTAGCTAAGTTACAGGGGCAGATATATTCACATGTCTGCACAATAGTTTTGTCATTTGAAACTAATGGCCTAGCAACTAAACTATCACAATTAAGTACTAGGTTGAATATGGCAGAGATTAAGATGCTATTGTGTGGAAAGGGTGTCCTGTGCAGCCACACCAAGTGAATGACCTCCGACCAGAGTGGAAGCATGACACGAAGTAGTAAATACTACTGGGTTAATCAAGAAGGGGATAGATCGGTATACAGTCCTCTAAGGAATTCGCCTGACTTCAACTAGGGTGGGGTTGCGCACGTAGAGACTGGCCCCCCAATCATGCCACCGTCTAACCCACGCAAGCGTAAGAATTATCCTATCCCACCTCCACCACCACTTGTAGACGATATGGATGCACACATGAAGCTACCCACCTTTAAGGGTGTGGGGGACGAGGATATGGATCGATTATGGTTTGTAGCAGAGTCGGTATGGACTACGCAGAATATTAATAATGATGTTGTCAAGAGAGCGCATCTATCCATATCCTTCTAAGGAAGGGCCCTGGATTGGTTCATGGGATACATTGGTCAGCATGCGAATCCTTTATTTAATACAAGAAATTACGGATGCCCTAAAGCAGCAGTTCCAGAATCCTAAGTCCTACTCTCAATGCGTGGTTGAATTGAAAGATTTTAAGCAGGGACCTACAGAGTTCGTCTGGGAAGCTGATAAGTGGTTTAAAAAGGTCATTAGTGATGGAGAATTTGTCTATGGGGACAAACAACACAAAGAGTGGTTTATCGCCATGATGTTACCACATCTACGTGGATCTATGGGACAACAGAAGATAAACTCCCAGGCAGAAGCCCTGGAGATTTCCATGAAGCTAGAAGTTATGCCAAGAGATGATACTCAATTTGTGGCACTACAGATCTAGAGCCAGCTGTCAGATAACACGAAGACATAATATATATCACTTCCCACGACTAGGTGCCTATGTCCTACAACTGAAGCAAAATGGTACAGATTCTACTCGTTAGTGGGTCATGATGAGAAAAACTACCAAACATTCGACCTAATGGTAGATCGTGGAAACCTATATAGGGTACAGGCTGACCCGTCATCACCAGAATATCCCTCTGGGCGAGGAGGATCCCCTGCAAGAGGATGGGGAGGAGGGAGAGGTGGAAGCGTAGGTTGAGGATAATTTGATACAACTGTGGGGATGTGGGAGATTATGCAAGAGACTGCCCAAATCCCGTGCGCCAATCCTGCAGATATTGCAGGCAGTTCGACCATGTAATTGAGGAATGTATGGTATTGATAGAAAATATGCAGGAGAAACATCAGACCCCTACACAGAATGTAAAATGAGTTAAGGCGGAACCACGGGATGATGGGCCAAGTATCAATGTAATTACACGTAGTGGCATTACCACTGGAGGAGCTGAGGAGAAAGCTATGCCTGAACCACTGATCAGGAGGGATTCTGAAAAATGGCAGATTCTGGACCTACAAAAGGAGAAAGAGACCTTCATCGAAGCTAGGGAATACTTTGTTAAGAATGAAGCATCCACCTCAAATAATTTGGTGGACCCAAAAGCATATGAAGCATTTAAGCCATTTCTTCAGGCATGTATGAAGTTACTGCGCAACCAGAAGGCAATGGAGAATCTCCTAGCATTAATAGATAGCTACGCAGATAAGGTTGCTCGATAAATAAAGGTTAAATATGTGAACAAGCTTTATAAGAACAAGAGAAGGACTGATCGGGAAATGTGTATGAATATGCAAATTGGAGATTATGAAATGGATCAAGTCATCCTTGACTTAGGATCGGATGCCAATGTCCTACCCAAACAAACCTGGCAGAGGATGGGAGAACCCAAGCTGGAATGGTCCACTATTCAGTTGCGAATGGCTGACCAACAGAAGATCATCCCACTAGGAAGGTTGCTGAAGGTTGTGGTAGACATTGCGAGAGTTAAAGTTTATGCAGATTTTGAGGTAATCCAAATTGTGGAATGTGGATGTTGTAGACCCTTATCTTGAACTCTTAGGTCTAGACTGGGCTATTGACATAGGAGGTATCATCAATTTGAAAAGGAGAAGCATGGTCTTTGAGAATGGTGGTATGCGGGTAATAGTCCCCTTGGATCTGGTAGAAGGTGAACGATATATAGAACCGATGTGGGAGGAGGATGATGCTGATCACATTTACAAATTGACTTCTCGGGATGATGATTGGATCAACCCCATAGCTGATGGCATGTTGTGTTGGGAGAAAGACATTGCATGTCTCTTAGAATCATATGGTGAGATAGAAAATTGGTAGAACCGGTTGCATGACATATCTGCACTGCGGTGCCTTAAGATCACAAAGAGCTTCCAATGCATCTCATCATAGGTAAGAGAACCGCCCTACTTTGATGGGTCTGGTAGTGTTAAAGACTTTATTAAAGAATTTGAAGCATATGTCCTTGAAGAACAAATATTTCAGGCGCTTGACTTGGCTATGTGTGCGACCCCTACGCGATGGTGGGAAACCCATAAGGGGGATTTCCAGTATTGGGAGGAGTGATTTGAATCTCCAGTCAACCCACCCATGGAGCTTTTCTCTGGTCATGGGGATCCACGTAAGAACTTGGCTATGTGGATGGAAGTATGGAATGAAATAACTTGGAATGAATGGGTCCATATGTTTATTCACACCTTACGACCAATCCCTGCCATCTGGTATTTGGATGCAGAGCTACACCAGCGCACTTGCCACTCGGGTACAATGACAAGAGATTTCATGGTGACGTTTGGGTTAGTAGGAGGAACAAAAAAACTAGATGAAGCATTGCAAGATATAGATTCTCTTGTCTTTGATGAGTCCTTACCACGGAAAGAATGTGCTATGCCAACATGGGATGTGTAGATGCAGGATATTTTCAACTGCCAAAATTTCTCAGTAGAAGACTGTGATGAGGATCCCAGAAATATCACTATCCTAGAATTGGAAGGAGAGCGTGCAGTTGCAGGACCCCTATTGTAGACGATAGATGTGACCAAGCCATTAAAGTTGAAGGAAGTCAACACTGAAACAGAAGAGCAGCCAAAAAAGGCCAAAATTGGGGATTCTTGGGACGATGATACAACTGGAAAGAACGAAGAGCTGCTGACCGAATATCAGGACCCGTTCCATACAAATTTCTTTGAGATAAAGGGAATCGTGGGAGATATGGGTGTCATGAGAATCACCTTGAAGCCGGATGCACGTCTTGTCAAACAGTGGCCCAATCGGCTGAATCCTAAATATAAACAGAAATTCAAGGAGGAAATCGACAATATGTTGGCCGCAGGTATATTTGAGCCAGTAGAGCAGTCGGATTGGGTAAGTCCTATGGTGGTCCAAGAAAATAAAACCAAAGGATAAATAAGGATCTGCGTAGACCTGCACAAGTTGAATGATGCCTGCGTACATGATCCATTCCCTACGCCATTCTCTGATGAGATTTTGGATAATGTGGGAGGTCAAGAAGCATACTCATTCACTGACAGGTTGTCAAGGTACCATTAGATCAGAATAGCACCTGAAGATTGCAACAAGACAACCTTTGCGACCGAATAGGGCTCCTTTCAATACACTGTCATGCCCTTCGGACTTAAGAATGCCGCTCCCATTTTTTTGTGCGTAGTTGTAGCAACATTCAAATAATTCATTCATAAGTTCCTAGAGGTTTATTTTGATGATTAGACAACTTTTGTCTTAGTTAAGAAGCATGTGTCAAACCTGCACATGATGTTGGATGCCTGCAGAAAACACCATATTTCGCTAAACATCAAGAAATGCATATTCTGCGTACCATTTGGGATTTTGTTGGGGCACCTTGTATGTCAGGAGGGATTGTTGGTTGAGCCAGCCAAGGTTGCAGTTATCATCAATTTAGCAGTCCCCACCACTGAGAAACAACTACGCTCCATATTGGAGCACACCGACTACTATAGGAAGTTTATTCAAGGGTATGCCTTGATCACTGCGCCAATGGAGAAGCTGCTAAAGAAGGATGTATCCTTTTTCTGGGATGAGGAGTGTTAGAAGAGTTTCGAGCTACTAAAGGAAAATTTGGTCACTGTGCCTATTCTCATATTTCTAGATTGGGCGAAGATCTTTCATTTACATGTGGATGCATTAGGGATAGCCCTGAGAGCTGTCTTAGTGCAGCCAAGAGAAGGAGACATGGATGCCACCAAGGGGGCGGAGCAAGACTCTTAGCAGGACGTGGATGTTGAAGAGCTTGGTGGGGAGGGCGTGGAGTCCCCACGTAGGACAAAGCACATAGGATAACCTCCAAAAGGGCAGCGAAAGAAGTGCAAGGTCGATGAGCCCAACGGGGAGTCAGAGGTCACTTTAACATAAGAAGACTTGGAGAAGATTGCGTATGCTGTCACTAGTGCCTTCGAAGACCAATGACCTACCCTTGAAGATCAACAGAAGGCCCCAATGGAAGCCTTGCAGTTTGGGCTGCACACCCTTTAGTTAACAGAAGATACGCTTCAAGTGAGCGTGAACCATGCGAGGCAGAGTCAAGTGAGCTAGCCAGTGACAGTTACAACCTTGGCCGCAATAACAGAGAGTAGGATCTACCCCATCCTGGGCGCGATATTCCTATGCGAGAAAGTTCATGCTTGTTCTGTGGTTGATCTCGATGTTGTGTGACTGCTAGGAGAGAAACTGCATGCCCTCTATGTATTCATCTCCAGCAATATCCATCACACAAAAATGTGGGTGCAACAGCAGCTCAATGAGGCCGAGTAGACCATTGTGGCCAAAGCTACCGAAAACGCCCAAGCTCAGGCATCACACAACGCGACAGTTGTGCAGTAGGTTGAGTTAGAACATCTGATCGACTGGCTCTGTGAGGATATGTCGGAAGTGATTCCTGCCTCCGCTGCGCCGCAAGCCAAGGTTGAAGGCTTGGTAGTTGCTTTGAAAGCATCTCGAACCGAAGTGCAGGCTTATAAAGCAGATCTGGAGCAACAAATAGCTGCACTACAAGCCCAACTATAGCTCGAGAACCCTCCTGAGGTGCGCGCCCAGCGAGCCGTGCTTGTCAAAGAAGCCATAAGAAATATATCAGTATAGATCACCAAAGGCTCTGAATTACTAGAGGTTGATATGGGTTTATGGTCCACGGTGCAGCATGATCCCCTCCTCTGCCAATTCAATCAGGAGCTGCGCCAGAAGGAGCAATATTTTGAACAAATGGAAGCTACTGTGCCCATCCTTGTCACGGCACAACGCCTAGTGCGTCTTTAGACCAGCCACGTGCTCAGAGATGAGATTGAGGAGATCTGTTACAAGAATTAGGTCCTCAACGACCACCTAAAGCCATGGGCTAATAAAGCTCTCAAGCTTTCACAGGATTAAGATGTGGCAGTCAAGCAATTGAACCAGACCCTCGAGAGCATTACTGCAGCTAATGAAGGACTGACTTCACAAAATTTGGTCGACATCACGCAGAATGAAACCACACAAAGTGAAGGCGTCCTGCCCCCTTTTGTCACCGATTTCGAACAACTGTAAGATAAGACGAAGACTCCACTGTCGCTGTGACTCGGGACGTGTCACAAGATTGTGTTGGAAGCCTATTGGAGCAGGGTTCCCTAACCGCAATTTTTCTCCAGTTTTCTAATATTTTGTAATAATTAGTTAGGCGCAAGGGCTTTGGGGTGGGTCAAAGCCCCTAATAAATTATAATGGGTCAAAGGTTAGACCAAGAGTCCGAAAAATGACCATAGAGTAGTGCAGGATAATATGATATAAATAGATGGATAAATCGAGTCTAGAAGAGGCTAAGTGTTTGGATCTGATTAAGATTAGATAAAGATTTGTAGATATGTTGTGTGGATTGTCTGGGTCATAGTCCAAGTCATATGCTAGTTTTACTGAAGATTCATTGACAACACATTATGACAATCTTGCAGGGAAAGATTACATGCAGATTTTACTATTTCTGAAGCCAAAACAAGGGAGTTTTTTTCGAGATGAAAAGGTATTTTCCTTGGAAATTTTTGATGCAGATGTCAAGCCTGTGTTACAATTTCTATAAAAAATACTTGGAAAGGAAGATACTTCTAAGATTGACAGGTCAATGCTTGGATTGTTTGCTTTGATGATGAAACCTAAAGTAGTGCTAGACATCCCATATTTTTGGCAGGAGAATATTAATTCTCAATTCATGAGCTTGACTCTCACAAGTTCTTTCAAGTTTCCCTCAATTGTTTCTTATTTGTTCATGTATCAAAATGCAAAAGAGTTTTTGAATTTTGGGTTAAACATTATGGATTCAAATAAGAAGGGGCATGCAGTAGTCTTTTGGATTGACTTGATAAATAATGAACCTAGTGATGGGGGATTATTTTATTTTATTGCTTACTAATTGCCAATTGACTATAAAATTTTGAATGGGACTGCTCCCCCATGGTTTCTGCCAAAGGATCAGGAATTATTTTAGCTTGGTAATAGTTGAAAATATGGAGAATGGTTTGTTTTTGAAGATTATTCAGAAATTAGATTGTATGGTGCAGGGGTTGAACCTTATAGATTTCCTACTTTTGTCCCCATGAGAATGTTTGCCTTAGAATTTATTAGACAGAGTTCGAATGTGGACCAGATTCACTTTTTGCCAATGAAGAAAGGACATTTGTCTAAATCACCCATGACTGTTGGACCTTTCATAGTGAATATGAGGCAAGCTGCAAAAGAACAAAACCAAATGCTAAAAGACATGCATCTATTGTTAGGTGAAAAGTGGGCTTATGATCCACATCAGGTGATTTCCAAAAGAAGGGTTGAGAATGGTTACTCTAATTTTACTCATGAGAGTAAGCCTAAAATTGAAAAACTGGCTAAAAATGGTTTTTTAGGTACTCGCAATACTAGTATTGAAACTCCTATTATCTATGAGAAGGTGAATAAAAGGGGTAAAGAAAAGAATGTAGATTCAGAAGAGGAGGAACAAGGAGCTGAAAAGAGAGCTAAACTAAGTGAAGAGATGCCATATGCTCAACCAGGTTTATCAATTCAGTTGGGAGATATACAAAATACACCAACTTGACCATCCAGGCATGAGGCTATTCATGATCAAGTTCCATTAATTAAGCAGGTTTTTGCACAAATTGCTGAGAAGAATCAAAAGATCAGAGCAAGCATGGAGGCTCAAGCCGAGTCTCAAATCACCCCTGATCAGAATAGATTATTAAATGATATGGATTTAGAGAAATATCAGTTGAAAATTTATTTTTCACACCCATCTGAAATGATAGTAGGGTCATAAAGCAATTTTAGGACTATTAATTTGTAATATTCCAAATTAGGAAACACAACAATATAAGCACCAAAAATGCATTATTCAAAAAATTACATTGTAATAGTCAATAATAGACCATGGATCCATTTTTATGTATCATAGCAACCAAATATACAATGTGATGAGAAACAAATAATTCCAACTTAGTTAAACATGCCTCCCAAGCCCAGAACAACCCAAAAACACTACAATCCCATGAGTACTGCAACACATAAATTTTGAAGCATATGATAGCGCAATCCAATGAGGGTTACTACTAAAAAAATAGAAAAATAAATGGATCTATTAATATATTACTCAAAAGTGTTGAAAAATGGAGATCTAGTCTCTTCTACACAATCCCAAGATAACCCAGCAAGGGTTTCTTGAAAGACATCAGATACAAAAAGTACAAAATTCAGATCTATTTCTGAATCACACTGTCTTATTGAAGCTATGCATAAATTTATTTGAAAATATAAAGAAATGGTTGTAACTTCTCCTTACTAGATTTCCGGGTGAAAGGCTGATCCTTTCACTAGGAAACTAGCTCATAAACAGGGTTTTTGACCCCTCCACTGCAACACCATGAAAAATAACGCAGTTCCTCAAGGAGAATACATTGTGGCTATAGGTGACTACTTGGACCAATGCCAAATGGTGGAAATGAAGCTCAGAATACTCTTCTCAGATTGCCTTCCCAAGTCCTCCAAGAAAGAGTGGGGAATTCCTGCATGGAAATTATCTTGTACTAAACAATACAACAAACCCAGCTAAACAATTGAAGCATGCAATAAGTCATAAAACTCAAACATAAACAATATTTTAAATGCCTCTCATGGCTTCCATCCATTCCATTATATTCTTAGTGAGCTTCCTCACCCTTGGCCCCACTCATTTATGAGGTTACTTCCATGCAAAGACTCCTCCTCCAAAATTGTGTTGTCCCCACTAGCTCCACTCTCTTCTTTGACAGTGCTGTTGATTTGGTCAACCTTGATCTAGTCTACATGCATTTCTCCCTTTCACACCCAAGGTCGCATTATTTTGACTATCTAAACTGATCCACATTCACACTGGAAGTGTTTTATTCCTACTAAAGAGATTTAAGGGTCTCCTTACCCCATTTATTCTTCTAGACTGAAAATAGAAGCAACATATAATATTCCAACTAGCTAAAATATAATTGGGAACGTTACAGTCCTTCCCTCCCAAAAGTTGCTTGTCCTCAAGAAACAGTAAAGAAGGATGCTGCAAAATCTTCTCTCCCTCCCAAGTGGCATCCTCATCAGAAAGATTCCTCCATCGAATCAGATATTCTTTGATCACCCTGCTCCTTAGCTGCCTCTCCCGAGTATCCAAGATAGCCTCAGGTTGCAAAACTAGATGGCCCTCATCATCAATAGGTGGGAGATCTATAGTGGCAACTACATTTTTTCCAATGGCCTTCTTGAGGCATGAGACATGAAAAATAATATGGATCTTGCTCCCAACAGGAAGCTCTAACTCATATGCTACTTCTCCAACACGACGGATCACCCTATATGGTCCATAGAACCGAGGTTTAAGCTTCTCAGATCCTTTCTCCTTGAGTGTAAATTGTCTATATGGTTGAAGATGAAGATATACCAAATCATCTACCTCAAACTACCTCTTTATCCGACTACGGTTTGCATACATTTTCTGTTGGTTTTGTGCTGTAGCAATGCCATCCTTGAGGGCCCGGAGTATATCCTGACTCTCTTGAATCCACCCCCATGCTCTAGGAGCTTTTCTTGCCCCAAACATCAAATTAGCAAATTATAGTGCATCATACCCATAAAGAGCTCGAAATGGGGTCATGTTAATGGACATATGAAAAGTTGTGTTGTAGAAATACTCCCCCAAATGGAGCCAACACAACCATGCTCTTTGCTTCCTCGAAACATAGTTTTACAAGTAGCCTTCCAATCACTTGTTCACTATTTCAGTTTTTCTATCAGTTTGTGGGTGATAGCTGGTACTTGGTGTCAACCTAGTACTCACTAACCGAAAAAGCTCTTGCTAAAAGCCACCCATGAAGTGGTTATTCCGATCACTCACTATGGTCTTTGGAAGACCATGGAGTCTAAACACATCCCTGAAGAAAAATTCAGCTACCTGTGAAGAAGTATATCGTGAAGAAATAGCAAATAAATGTGAATACTTTGTTAGTCAATTAATAACTACAAAGATACAATCCTTACCCTGAACTGTAGGTAGACCGATGATGAAGTCCATGGAAATACTCTCCCATTTCTCATCTAGAATAGGGAGTGGCTGCAATAATCCTGCAGGATGGTTGTGCTCTCCTTTGTTCTACTGGAAAACTACTCACTCCTTGATGTGTTGGAGTACATCCTCCTTGAGACCCTTCCATAAGAATCTCTCCCGAATAGCCCGATATGTCTTGGTGAATCCTTGATGCCCTGCAAGTGGGGCATCATATGATGCCTGCAAAATCTTCTTCTTGAGCTTAGAATCTCTAGCCAAGAAGACCCGATCTCGGTAATAGGTGACCTTATCCATCACTTTATACCTCTCATCGATCACCAATCCATCTAGGATCTCACATGCAAAGTGGTCTTTGGAGTATTCCACTAACAACCGAGCCTTCCAATCTACATCCATGCTCATCAAGGATAGCGCTGCTAGCCTCCGAGATAGAGCATCTGCCACTACATTAATCTTCCCTTTTGACGTAGTCTATGTCAAAGTCATATGCTTGGATCTTACTCACCAATTTTTGCTGCCTCTCCCGAAGCTGCTTCTGCTCAAGAAAGAATCAGAGACTATTATGATCAGTCTTCACTCGGAATCTATTTCCCACCAAATATTTCCGGAACTTGGCTAAAGCATGCATAATAGCCAACATATCCTTATCATATATGGGGTATAGTCTCTCATGTGATAGCAACTTCCAGCTTTAAAAAGCTATGGGGTGTCCCCCTTGTATCAATACTGCTCCAATGCTTTCTCCTGAAGCCTCACATTCCAACATAAAGGGTTGGGTAAAATCAGGTAGGACAAATACTAGGCAGCTACTCATCACCTCCTTGAGCTTATCAAAGTATCTCTGTGCTATGGTTTTCCAACTAAAAGCTCCCTTATTGGTTAGATCTATAAGTGGTGCTGCTAGTTGAGAGAACCCTTTTACAAACTTCCGGTAATAGGTACAAATGCCTGCAAACCCCCGAAGTTCTATGAATTTTTTTGGTTTGGGCCAATCTATAAGAGCACAAATATTCTCTTCATGGAATCTTTCCCCATCCACTCCAATGATGTGACCCAAATAAAGCATCTCTGTGAGCCCAAACTCACACTTAGAGAGCTTAGCATAGAATTTCTGCTCCTTAAGAATGCACAATACTGCCTCAATATGCTATAAATGCTCCTCCCATGTGCGGCTATAAATAATAATGTCATAAAAAAAAACCAATACAAACTTCCTTAAGTGACCACGGAAGATGTGGTTCATGCAAGATTGGAATGTTGCTGGAGCATTGGTTAGGCCAAAAGGCATTACCAAAAACTCAAAATTTCCATAGTGACATCGAAATGCTGCCTTGGGGATGTCTTGATCCCTCACCTTGATTTGATGATACCCCGATCTCAAATAAATCTTGGAAAAATGCTTGGACCTTCTTAGTTCATCCATCAATTCATCGATCCTAGGAATTGGGTACTTGTTCTTCATGGTCTTCTTGTTCAAAGCTCTATAATCAATCACTATAAGGAAAAGACCCTCTAGCGGATGTTTTTGAGGAACCCCACAGAAAAATACCCCATACATCTGTTTCTAGCGGAGGTTACTAGAAAAGGTTGGCGAGTAGAGGGTTTTTCGAATGGTTTCCTCTTGGTGCGCTTATCATTACAAGTTGCCCTGGTGCATTTGAACCACGAAATCCCATGTGCAGACCAAAAAATTGGCACGCCGGACACCGTGCACTTCGTACACACCTGCCCAGTGCATCTTTTTATTCTATAGCACCGGTGCATCACAGATATTCCGCGCCGGTGCATTATAAAACACAACGCCAAAATCGAGACGACCCGATGTGGTAGAAAGAAACTGCATCGGTCCATCATAATAAATCGTGCCAAAACACAAACCAACTGGTGCATTTGTAAGAAATAGAACCGGTGCGCCTATAAACAACGCACACCGGTAAAGGGTTATATTAAAAAAATTTATGGCAAAATAACCCAGATTTTTCAGTTTTCCAGTGCTTTTGAGCTCTCAATTACTGGTGTGCACCCTACCATAGAACGCATCAGTGCGCACAAGACATTGGCACATCGGACAGCTTGCGCGACGTACACACACATACGGGGCTTCCTATTTCTGTAACGCACTGGTGCTTCACCACTCTTCCGCTTCGGTGCATCATAAAACACCGCGCCAAAATAGAAACACGCTGGTGCGTTCTTACTAAAGTGCACCGGTGCGCCTATAAAAACGCCCACCGGTAAAGGGTTATATTAGAAAATTACTGCAAAATAACCCAGATTTTTCAGTTTTCCAGTGTTTCTGAGCTCTCAATTACAGGTGTGCGACCTCCCATAGAACGCATTGGTGCGCACGAGACATTGGCACACCGGCCAGCTTGCGCGATGTACACACACATCCGGGGCCTCCTATTACTGTAACGCACCAGTGCTTCACCACTTTTCCACACTGGTGCAACGAAAAACACCGCGGAAAAATAGAAACGCATCAGTGCATTCTTACCTAAGAGCACCGGTGCGCCGATAAACCGCACGCACCGGGATATCGTTACATAAAAAAAAATTAAGGCCAAAAAACTGGTGCTTTATGACTATTCCGCACCGGTGCTTTACGGATTTGTCGCCCCAGTGCTTCATCAAAATTTTGTGTGGAAATTGAAACATCCAGGTGCGGTGTTAGGGAACTACCCCGGTGCATTATAAACAATGCGCCAAATTTGACACAACCCGGTGCGGTTGTAGGTAAGCATACCGGTGCGCCTATAAAACCCCGCGCATCAGAACATGGTTAAATAAAAAAAATTTATGGAAAAAAAACTTCGTTTTTCACTTTCCTCAATGCTCTAGAGCTCTCAAGCACCGGTTCCATTTCCCTTTGTCTGAGCCACCCTGAGATCGATGCTCTCTTTGCACCCATTGCACGCACTGCTGCTTTGCATTGGCCAATATGCCTCCAGCTTGCATTTTGAAAAACAGTGGAAAAATTTTCTTTTGCAAATTTTACAACCAATATGCCTCCTCGATGGCGAAATGTACATGTATTTTTCTATTTTTTCCATAATTAAGCCTTTTATCGGATTAGAAATTGAAATAACCTTAAAAATAACCATTAAAAAAAAAAAAAAATTGTCGCGTAGTGCGCCAGATTTGTTCGGCTCGCACCGGATAGCGGTGTTGCCTGTAAAATTTAAAGGCCACACCACTACCGGTGCTAATGATATCTGCACCATTTCCGGGGCGGTACCAAAAGTTTCCACGAATAATTTTGAAATAAAAAAATAAAATAAAAGGCGGTGCGCTCATTTATCTAGGCGCACTATTGACCACGTAAATCACAGTGCAGTGCGTTGAGGGAATTATCCGCCCTGGTGTATGTCAGCGCACTGCGTTTTGGATTCTGAGAGGGTCAACAGTGTGGCCGGGTAAAAGACTGCACCATCAGCTATGTAATTGTCATGAAGTCGGTGTGCTGACACGACTATACACACTGGGGCATATATTTCAGTTAGCACACCGCAATTCTGAGCTTTGATAAAGTTAACGGTGCTTGAAAAATAGACAGCTGCACCGAGGCTGGTGCGTTGTATTTCATTAGGGGCACCGGGACTGGTGCTCTATATTCTTAAGACGCATCGTGACCGGTGCGTGACCGTTTTTATGGTGCACCGACTTGTCTATTTGTTTTTTTTTCAAAAAAAATATATGTATATTCCTAAATACATGTATGTTTTAATAATTTTTTTAATTTAATATGGCAATGATTCAGAGAGAAGAGGAGGAACAACATCAACAACAGGTTGAACAATATGACATGTTTCGCCATTGGGACGCCCGAGAGAGGGAGAGAGATGCATACCCTCGCCCTATTACTGTAGATACCCAGGAGATCCTTAGGCAGGTAGGCCTCCTCGAGTTCTATGAGGAGGCTACTTCCCTAAAGGCGTACAATGTGTTTTTGAGATATCTTATCCATAGGTGGAATGCCCACTGACAGGCTTTCTAGGTTGGTCCTGACCAATAATACACACCCACTAGGGAGGATATTTATTTTATTATAGGACTATTGAGGAGAGGAGTGGATTTTCCCTCATTCCCAGACGTGCCAGCTGGTTGTGCACCAGGGTGTCAGTTAGTTTACTCCCAGAGATACATTGGAGCACATGTACTATCTCCTTCAGAGTTTCAGGTACCTGGAGGTCAGTTACGTATAGGTGCTTTTGGTAGACAGGACGTGCAATGCCTCTCCCTTATCATTTCGACCATTTTGCACAACACCAGTGATGGGCAATGCATTAGTTGCTCACTTTTATATTATGTTGATTCTTTAGTACATCAGCCACGACTTGTTAGGTGGTCTGCCATTTTTTTGTGGCAGTTTTGTATGACCTTAGATAGATGTCGTGCTCATGCACAAGGGAGGGTCAACTTCCATTTTGCTTCATAGATGTTTTGTTTATTTTTTGAGAGGTTTCCAGAGATGAGACCTAGTTTTGTTCGACAGCCTCGTAGGCCGATGTTTGAGGCCCAGATGTACATGTGGGGTCAGATGATGCCCAAGAGGGGAGACATTTTGTTTCTAGCCAGGATATCACATGATTCACTGGACTTACTAGCTAGTGTTGATAGGCCACATCCCTTAATTTTGGTCCCATGTCCTTATGTTGGTTTAGATTGGTGAGGGTATCCCAACATCCTCTTCACAGTAGATGAACTGCCAGATGATAGAGGTAATATTACTATTTTATTTATATTTTTTCTAACATTTTCTTAATTAACTTTTTTTTATTAAATTGTGTAATGAAATTGTCTAATTATTGTTGTGTACTTGTATACATTTTGCAAACATTGGCTCTTTTGATGGCGAGGAGATGCCAGGTCCACCACATGATCTAGGTGTGGATCCAGATGATGAAGATCAGGATATGGCTGATGTCGATCATGATCATGATGAGGATGAGGCCGGTGCAGTATAGAGACATGCTCCTGCTCATCATGGTGCACCGGTGCTGCCTTTTTCTAGGCGTGGTTGACCTGAGACCAGATATAGGATGGAGTTGGCCAACCAACTCTGTGCATTGATTGTTGATGCGGGCATTAGGCCCACTCATTACAGAGACATACAGGCTGACGATAGGCTATTACGGATGTGGAGAGGCATGCCGCGTGACATGTACGACCTGATGGAGCATTTTGTAGGAGCTACGACAGTAGTTACGTGACTTAGGAGGACTATCCGTAGTTATAGGCATAGTCGAGATGTGGCACGTGATGGAAATGAGTCCGCGAGCAACAACTCACATGCATCTCATGATTGTTCACCTCGCGGCGCGCCTGATGAGCATGAAACTCCACTGGCAGCATCTGACAGTCATCATGGAGATGAGGCTGGACCATCGGCCACGTCCAGTCAGCAGACTGCAGCTACATCCATCAGTACTAGTCATGATGATCATGAGTAGGCTAGCCCATCAACCGCCGAGGCTACACTATTCACTGAGCAGGCCTCCACTACTACTATTCATATTGATGTTGTACTACCACCAGCGGATGCATCCATCACTACTAGTGATCATGATCATGAGCAAGCTCGACCATCGACTGTCGAGGCTGCACCTAGCTTTACTGAACAGGCATCCACTTGTAGTACTTCTATTGATGTTGCTATACTACCACCAGTGCTTGTTTCATGACATTTATATTACAGTTGCATATTTTTAACATTATGGAACATATATATATATATATATATATATATATATATATATATATATATATATATATATATATATATATATATATATATATATATGGGCCATGTATTTTATGTTCATGTTGCAGTTGTACTTAATTTTCATATTGTTGGTGATCATCATGATGTGGCGCATATCGTTAGGTCATGTTAAATATGTTCATTTAATGTTTAGCTTGCAGATAGATGTGTATATGTGATAGCATGAGTTATTTGACATATTGAGATGTATATTTGATGTTTGTGTTGTGATGATCTTAATATATAATGTTAATTTGATGTTTGAATGTGTTTATTAGTTGAATATGATGTTTGTATGATGGTTATCATGATTGTGATGGTGTTTATTAATTAATTTAATATTAAATGACCATGATATTTATTAAATATTATGTCATGATTGTAATTGTAATTTAAATTTTAATTGTATGTAAAATTGTAAAATTGTATGTAAAATATTTATTAATGTAAAATTTGAATTGTAATTGTAATATTTAATTTATTCTGAAATGATTGTAATTGTATATATGAAAAATTGTAAAATTGTAATTGTATGTAAAATTCTAAAATTGTTATTGTAATTTTAATTGAATTGTATGTAAAATATTTATAAAATTGTAAATGTAATTCTATATAAAATTGTAAATGTAATTGTATGTAAAATTCTAAAATTGTAATTGTATCTGTAATTGTAATTTTAATTGAATTGTATGTAAAATATTTGTAAAATTGTAATTGTAATTGTAAATGTAATTCTATGTAAAATTGTAAATTTAATTATATGTAAAATTAAAATTGTAATTGTAATTCTAATCGTAATTCATGTATGTGAAATTAATGTAAAAATTTAATTCTAATTGTAATTATTGTACTTTTAATTGTAATTGTATGTAAAATATTTGTAAAATTTTAATTCTATTAATGTGAAATGATTTTATTAAAATATTTAAATTTGTAAATTTGCAAATAATTGTAAAATAACCAATCTAGAATAATATGAATTTTTGTAACATAATAAAGTTTAGAAAATAATGAAAATAAATTCATGTACTTTATAATTATCATTATTTTATTATGATCTTACATACAAAAAAAAAACTTTATACAGTCTGGTGCACTTATCATCCTAACACACAATGGTGCGTCACAACTCTTCTGCATTGGCAACGAATACACACAAATAAAAAAAAACGCAAATCTATTTTATTTAAGTGAAAAAAAAGCGGTAATTTGAAAAATGGGCGGAAATATATTTTCAAAAATCTAATTTCATAAAATAATTCTTTAAATACTAAACACTTTTCATTATTTCACTATTTTTGCTAAAGTTTTTAGGTAGATATTTGCAGGAGACAACCTGGAGCAAGAGAGCAGGAGGACACTGTGGAGTAGCGAAATACGTTCGAATAGAAGTATTCAAACAATTAGAAACCAAACCTCTGGTGATTCAAACCCTGTATCATAGAATTTGAAACCATCTCGTGATTAAATTTGATTATTTTTTTAACTTTTTTTTTCTGTAGTTTTTTACTTTTTTCTCCAGTTTATCCATTTTTACCCTAAACCCTTCATTTTTTTGTTTTTGCCCTTTCTTCTCCCTGTTTCTATGATTTCAGAAATAGGGTTTTTCATTTTATATTGATGTCCAACCCATGGGATGACTTGCATAGTCAGATCCCAATCCATTCGGCCATTGCATGAATTTTTGAAAAATTTGATTTTTCTTTATCGGTGCACCCTGCGTACTATAATGCACTGGTGCTCTATATTGTACAGCGCACCATGAAAGTACTGTAGTAAAAAGAAATGAAAATATTTTTTCTAAATCCATGCTCCAAATCTGAAATAGGGCACCGATGCTCCATTTAACTAGGAAAGCACCGTACGGTGTATTACACTATTTTTGCGATGCGTTTATAATACCCCATGCACCGTTAGGTCTATTACACTTTTTTTTGTGGTGCGTTTACAATACCCAATGCACTTTATGGTGTATTATACTATTTTGCGGTGCGTTGTTAATATCTCCACGCATAGGTAGTGGTGCGGACCTCGTGAAAGGCGCACTAGTACCTTGAGATTTATTTTCTACCTGAAATTTTGAGAATTTATTTATAAATATATTAATGAATGATATGGTACAGGTTTTAGATTGATAAAGAAATGTCTGACAAGAGGTCAAGTAACAAAAATATTGTTAACACATCAAGAAAAGAAAAAAAGACAAGTTCTTTGTAAATTCTTTATAAAAAATATTATTTTTGAACTATATGTAAGTTTAACTAATATGTATTGTTTACTATGTATCATGTAGAGTCACAAAATGACGAAGCTTGATATGATTATTTCTGATCTAGGACCATAAGAGCGTAAAATTTTAATGGAAAAATTTCAAAAGGATGAATCAAGTGAATGAAAAAATACTATCGATCCAATATGAGTTTCTTTTTTTAATTATCATTAATAATATACTTAAAATTATTAGATAACATGTGTCAAATAGTCTAATAATTCACATCTGTTTAATGTTGTACAGGGACCAACAACTCAGAAAATGAATGCTGTTCTAAGAAAAGAAAAAAAATAGAACATGCAAATGAAAATCAATTTCTCCTTGGCTCATCTGGAGTGGTGCTAGAAGTTAACGAAAGGGGAAAAACTTTTACAAAATTTTGAGGGATCTAGTGGAACAAATGTATAGACATTCTTTCCAACAACAACAACGTGCTTCAAATGTAATATGTAATAATTGAATTTTTCGATCATTAGGTACAATAAATAAACAATTTAGCATTAAATATTATTTTCAAGAATTTTCTTGCAGAAAAGAAAAGAAAATGGAACCCATTCAACACATAAAACAGGACGACAAGGAAGAAAATGGTTGATCTCTAAGTTTGTGAGTAATTGCTACTTCCTTATAACAACTTAACTAGATTTAATTTTTGTATTTTTTAAGTTGTTTTACAAAAATCATCATTTTCTAATGTCTTCAAATAGGTGCTCACATACAAAGAAGAACCATCAGACGAATTGATTGAAATTGGGTTAAATATGGGTTGTGAGTATATGTTGGCATATCAGAATTTAATTGTGAAATTTGTAAGCATCTATCGATCTTGTTTTACTTAGCTCTGTCTATAATTAATAGAACAAAAACATATTTTATATTAAATATATGATTTTTTATGGGGTATAAAACTTGTAGCAAACAAAGTATGAAACTACGCCAACATATGAAATTTTGAAAGATGGCATGGTACATGGTTTTGAAAGAATGTGTATAATTTATGAGTCAATTGTTGCTATGGTACGCCATTTTTCTTTTCGATTTACATTGATGTATATTATTTAATATTGCAATTTTCATTATTCTCACCAATGTATATACACTCATTTTAGTTTATTTTTATGTTTGTAGATGGAAGGTGAAGAAGAAGAAAAAAATCAACGCCATTAAAAAAAAATCCTGAAAATAACCCAAGTCATGGAAGTAGCTCTAACAGTGACAACAGTTCAAGCGAAGAATGATGATCACTATGTTTGGATATCAAAGCAAGGTGTTTTATTTTTTGAAATATATATGTCTGTGAAATCAGACATTTTGTTTAATGTAATGGACATAGTGTCCCAATTGAAAGATAAAGGGATACCAGTAACTGTCCCATTTTGTATGATAAAGATTGTCATATATATATATATATATATATATATATATAAAATCATAAAATATGTTTTAATTTATTCTATTGCGTTCTCCATTGTCGTTCTCAAATTCACTAATAAAAATTTAATTCATATGAATATTGCTATAAGATATATATGTGTCGACTTTTGATGAATAATGAATTTTGAAAATCCACAATAATTATGATATGATATAACAAATTAATACAAACATCACATTCAAATGAATTAATAAAAATGTAATTAATATGAATATTGTTATAAGATGTGTCGACTTTTGATGAATAATGAATTTAAAATAATCACAATAATTGGACTGTCATAGGTGGATGTTTCTAAAAAATACAACATGAAAACCGGTGTGTGTCAGTAACTGTACACCGGTGCGTTTATGTGTCTATACGCACCGGTGCCGTTATACGATCTATGGGCACCACACAAATACCGATACCAGTTATCAATATCGGTGTGTTTGTGTGATACTACGCACTGGGGCGTTTACCTATCTATAAGCACCGAGGCATTTTTACGATCTATGGGCACCGCACGAATACCGATACCAATTATAAATCTCGGTGCCTTTTTGTGATATAGCGCACTGGTGCGTTGATACGACCTATGGGCACCACACTAATCGCAAGACGAATTAGAATGAACTTGTGCGTTGTATGACCAACACTACGCCCGGTGCGGTTTTACACCTAAATTTCTCGGTGTGTTGGGCTAACACAACCTCGGGGCGTCGTCGGCATGTAAGCACCAGTGCGTTAAAGGCATAGTAGCACACCGATGAAAAAACATTTGTAATAACATCCGACCGCCCATTTTTATTTATTTATGTTGAATTTCTGTTAAAAGCTCTAGAAAAACTTCCGTAACCATAAATGAATGTTGTAGCAAATTTTTTTTTGAAAATTTTGGCCAAGTTTATAACACTAAAAACCTCCTTTATAACCTCCGATAGAGGGTCTTTTCCTTGTAGTGAATGCACATTCTCAATGTGCCATCTTTCTTCTTCACCAAGACCACTGAAGAGGCAAAAGGACTGGTGCTAGGCCGAATATGTCCCAAAGCCAAAAGCACCTGAATGGCCTTTTAAATCTCATCTCTATAGGCTTTGGGATGCCTATAGGGTGTGGTGATCATTGCTTATATCCCTTTCTCCAACTCAATAGTGTGCTCAAAACCTCGGTCAGGAGGTCTCCCAAGTGGAATATCTCCAAACACTGTAGAATATTGGTCCAAAATAGATTGTACATCTGGATGTACTAATGAATCCTTTCTTCTTGCTTCTGAAAAATGCAGTTATTATGCCCATTCTATGTCCCCTCTATGCAAATATGCTTACATCCTATGGGCTGAGACAATCTGGGGTGGATAGGTATGTATGCCTTTGATTTTATGATGTTTACCACTCCCCTTTTCTGTCCATTCCATATTTAAGGTTTCCCGGTCAGTGGTAACCTTCCCTAAGGTGATTAACCACTGGAAACCCAATATCACATTGGTGTGTAGAATATCAACCACAAAGAAGTGGTCTGTCAATGTGTAGGTTCCCATAGTGATGGTTAATGCTGGAACATATTTGCCACACTGCATGGTTCTAGCTCCCGGAACAAAAACTGAGAAACCCTCAAAGTATTCTATGTGAATGAACCTCCTTTGCACCAACTGTGTATCAATAAAGTTATGGGTAGCTCCATTGTCTACCAATAATGATACTCTTTGTCCCATAATAGTGCCTCTAACTCTCAAAGTTAGATACTTGGGAACTCCTCTCAAAGCTGCAAGAGTCCCTCTCATTGGAGCAAATGCCTTCACTACATCTCCTGTGGGTGGTGCACCTCCTTCTGTTGCTACAACGCTGGTCTTCTTCTCCTCATCAGAAAATATCTCAATGTAGTGTGCTTTCCCTTTAACACATTGGTGGTTTGGTACCCATGGCTCCCGACAAGTGAAACATAGTTTTTTATTCCTTAGATCTCTCTAATCATTATCAAGAGATGTATTCTCTTGTTTCTCCTTTGGGAAAGAGGAGATATTTTGCTGGAAGGGGGCTTTGGCCTTGGGTAAAGCATGCTGCAAATCTCTAGCCTTCTCCATAGCTTCTTGAAGCGTAGTTGGTCTACTGGATTTCACCATCCCGTGCAATGGTTCAACCATCCCATCAATAAACATGCATACTCTCCAGGTCATAGTGAGGTCAGATACCATGACTGAAAGCTTCAGAAACTCAAAGATATAGGTTTCTAAATCTCCCAATTGCTTGAGCTTGGTTAGCCCAAAAAAATGTGCCTTCGGATCCCTGGGATCAAATCTCTCCACCAACATCCTGGTGAAGTCTGAATATGAAGTGATACTAGCATTCCCAAGTGTAGATAACCCATGAAACCACCACTCATGTGCCTCATCTTATAGGTGTAGTGCTGCTATTTTGATAGCCTCCAATTCAGAAACTCTGTTGAGTTGGAAATAAGTATCCAACTTCTCTACCTAAGCCTTGGTTGTGCACTTGGGTGATCGATCATAAGAGGGAAAAAATAATCTTCCCAAACTGTGCTGTAGATATGAGTTCTGCATGTACCCTCCCTTTTTATGGTGATTGAAGGATCTCCTACCATCCTTGATCCGACAAAACTCCTGAAAGTTAAAATGTTCCTTATATCTTTGAGATTGAGATTCATATTCCACAAAATAGTCACCAAGGGTTTCTTCCCTCAAGGGCCCTACTTCCTCACCTTCCAAAGATAGGAATGTGGGCATAGTGGAGCATTGTGAAGAAGGCTGTGCTACTATTTTCTCCCACCAAAAATGTGAGGTGCCAGAGCTTTCTCCATGGTGAAAATCTCTAGGGGATTCCTCCTGTCTTTCAAATCTCATCTCCTTGATATCTTTTGCAATGTCCTGCATAGTTTGAAGAAGAAGTTTTGGAATCTCTATCTCCTTCATGGCTATAGATGTATTTCCCCCACAAGCTGAGCCAAGGTTAGAGCTCCGATACCATTGTATATTCCAAATTAGGAAAAACAATAATATAAGCACCAAAAATGCATCATTCAGCAAATTAAATTATAACAGTCAAGAAAAACCCATGGATCCATTAGTTTATGTATCATAGCAACCAAATATACAATGTGATTGAAAAAAAATTATTCCAACTTAGTTAAACAGGCCTCCCAAACAGAGAACAACCCCAAAACACTACAATCCCATGAGTACTACAAAACATAAATTCTGAAGCATATGACAGCGCAGTCCAATGAGGGTTACTACTATAGAAATAGAAAAATAAATAGATATTCTGATATATTACTCAAAAGTGCTGAAAAATGGAGATCTAGTCTCTTCTATAGAATCCCAAGATAACCCGACAAGGGTTTCTTGAAAGACATGAGATACAAAAAGTATAAATTGCAGATCTGTAGCTGAATCTTTCTATCTTACTGAAGCTCTACATAAATATAGCTAAAAAGACAAATAAATGGTTGTAACTTCTCCTTACTAGCTTTCCGGGTGAAAGGCTGATCCTTTCACTAGGAAACTAGCTCATAAATAGGGTTTTTGACCCCTCCATTGCAAAACCATGAAAAATAACGCAGTTCCTCAAGGAGACGATGTTGTGGCTATAGGTGACTACTTGGCCCAATGCCGGATGGTGGAAATGAAGCTCAGAATACTCCTCTCAGATTTCCTTCCCAAGTTCTCCAAGAAAGAGTGGGGAATTCCCGCATGGAAATGCCCTTGCACTAAACAGTACAACAAACCCAACTAAACAGCTGAAGCATGAAATAATTCATAAGAATCATACATAAAAATATTTTTAATGCTTCTCATGGCTGCCATCCCTTCCCTTATATTCTTGGTGAGCTTTCTCACCCTTGGCCCCACTCATTTATGAGATTACTTCCATGCAAAGACTCCTCCTCCAAAACTGCGTTGTCCCCACTAGCTCCACTCTCTTTTTTGGCAGCGCTGCTGATTTGGTCAACCTTGATCTAGTATACATGAATTTCTCCCTTTCACACCCAAGGTGGATTTATTTTGACTATCTAACATGATCCACATTCACACTGGAAGTGTTTTATTCCTACTAAAGAGATTTAAGGGTCTCCTTACCCCATTTATTCTTCTAGACTGAAAATAGAAGCAACATATAATATTCCAACTAGCTAAAAGCTAATTGGGAATATCACATAATTTAACTATTGATGATAGGAAGATTCCATTACCTAATAAATTTTATTTACATATGCAAATTGGTCTATTAATTGTGAATGATTTGACTAAAACCAATGCAGTTGCAAGTAAAGCTGAGAACATGTTGGGAAAGGTAATCAAGTAGCTGAAGCTGGAGAAGGATAATTACATATCTCTCTCCACCCAAAATGAGGAATTAAAGAAGATAATTTTCAAGATTGGAGTAGACCCCAATGACAGGTCAACTGTGCAGAAGCTGTTGCAGAGTGCAGAATCAGATATTAATGTGCTAAGAAAGAAGCTTAAGCTCCCTGCTGGAGAACACCCAATGGCAGTTGAAGTAGCAGAAGTGGAATATAAAAAGGAGAAATTATTATAGAAAATGTTGCAGAGATATGAAGATATTTCCATATTGAAAGATACAGTAGCTAAGTTACAGGGGCAGATTGATTCACATGTCTGCACAATAGTTTTTTTCATCTAAAACTGATGACCCAATAGCTAAACTATCACAATTAAGTACCGAGTTGAAGATGGCAGAGATTGATATGAAGAAAGCCCAAAGTGATCTTGAGACAACCATAAAAGTTATACGTGCTAAGGATTACAAAATTCAAATGTCAAAGGAAAATACAGACAAATACAAAGCAGATTATTGATCATCTTGTGAAGAAATCAAGAATCTCAGAGAGAAGGTAAAGGGGAACATGCCCCTAATTGAAGCTAAAAATATTCTTTGGAATGATATTATAGGAGTTGTTGTGGTGGATTTGGTGCATGGATGTACGAAATCACACCAGTTTAAAGGGTGTGGTTCAGCTCTTTAAACTCTAGGTAACAGGCAGAAAGTGGTGGAGTTGAAGAGCATACAATAGAATAGAGGAAAAAGCATGCAAATGCATACTCAAATTAAACTAAAACTAAAACACAAATATACAGAAGCTATTGAAGAGAGTCAAATGATAATAATGCAAACGGTGGCTCTAGGCCCCTTCTTATTAAAAATTTGATACGAAGAAGAAATTTTACCCACTTGCCAAAGGGCCCCTAGACAATGGTTCTAGGTCCCGAAGTAAGGATGTTTTTTTCCAAGCTCGACTTGGTGCAAGCTCCCTCTCTCTCAGTTATGATGGACTAATATTGTTGGATGACAAACAATTGAGTCCCCTCTATCTCCAGCTTCGGGTCACACACTGCTGTTATTTCTTGGGAAATTCTGGCCAGCATAACAATGTGATCACCCATTCTTCATCTCATGGTGGCTTTATATAGGGGATTTCAAATCCTCCTTCCCTCCATTGGTACATGGTGGATGGTGACCCAAGGGAGAGGTATGATTCCAGTGTGTGCTCCAAATATTCCATTGTGTGCTCACATAGTGTCTAAGGAGGCACTGATGGCTATCCTTAGGCGGCTTCATGTAAGGAGTAACTTGTCCTTTTCTTTGTGTGGTCCCGGAAAGTGACATTTTTCCACTTTCAGGAATGCACACTTATCGGGAAAAAAAGTGTGCAAAAGGTGCTCTTCTTGAAGGATAATGCGCGCAATCAACATTTAAGACTAGTTCAAATTTGATTTTCTCAAAACCTTAGAGATTTTAAATACTTTCTTGGTTCCATAATGTCTTCCTGCCCTGTAAATCCTTTGGCTTGACATTAGTTAATGTCATGTTCTGCTGTATTATTTTCTAGTGTTAATAGTTTCCCCCTAATGTGTGAGGTATAGGAAGGACTGTATAGCCGAAATAAATTATAGTTTCTTTTCTATATCGTGCATAGAGAGAGAGGGAGACCTGCGTGGAGCTTTAGGAGTTGACAACACCCTGCACCGGTTCCAAGAATGACCACGTCTAATGGATCCCTGCAAGAAAATAAAATTTACAACATATATACAAAAATTCAACGAGGCGAGCATGTCCCATGCTCATGATGTTATGGGTAGTTAAAAAAAATTGATAGATACATGTGCTGTTTGTGTCACTATTATGGTAGTGATGCTAGTAGTTGTTGACGACGACTACTGATGCCCTCATGGGAATTTTCTCTTTGAAGATAGGTGGAATGTGGTACCCATATGCATAAACTTGGTATGGCATGTAGCTATGCAATGTACACATATGTGCTAGCTAGGACCTTCCCGTGTAACCATTGTTGATATAGACGCTTATGGAGGCACGTGTCTTCGATGGATCTGATCAAAGTGCAATGGTTGTAAGGTATGATACCATATTGACATGAAATATTTTTTCATAGTCGAATTCCAAGTGGATCGATGACATCTGTAGACAATGATGTCTCCCACAGTTCCACCCGAGGATGCCCCTTTTCATGGAGAGGGGTAATCCAAGGTATCGCTTCCTTTTTGGAAAAGAGGTGTTGAGGTCGACAAAAGGGAAGCCTCAACCAAACCATGGGTTGTCGACCTGAAGGGTTGAGAACTTGGATGTGATGGGTTTAACATAGGCATGTTGGTGAGAGGTTACTAAAAACTGATGATGGGGATTCAGTGGCCCGAGGTCGGAGTATACTTAAGCAGCTTGGTGGCAGTCATAGTTATTTCTGAAGGGAAAATACTTGGAGTCGGTAGGACATCCAGGGCGGGTGTAAACCGGATATGAATGTCGTGATGGTGCATGCGTGGGGGGGGGGGTGAATTACTTTGACCCAGGGAGATCAGGGACTGCTGCCATGGGAGAAAAGATGAAATATGAGGGTGGAGGGGTGAAGTGCACCATTTGCGGTCTTTGTACACTTACCAAAATAATAAAAATAATGGGGTTTGGTTTGTACAAAACACAGAGACGGGTACCCAAAAACATGAAAATGTTCGCTCACTGATGTTGTGAGGAAGGTGTTTTGTTGTGGGCGGGGGTCCCATTGGTTGGTATCATGTGCAGGGTTAATGAAGTGGATGAAAAACTGTTGTAGATGGGATTATGCCAGTGGAGGTATGGTGGGCCAAATGCGATGCACGATGGTGCACGTTTTATCTGCTTGTACAACTTGGTCGTCTGGGAAGGGGTTTTCAGTTAGCATGGTAAAATTGACCTTATGCATGATGAATGGACGGGCACGAGGTGCTTCTTGGACTGAAGTGGTATGGCCATGGCATCACTGTTGCTGTGATATATGGTCTACTTTGGGTGATGAGCACCATGGAGGGGAGGCTCTACCGACCAACGCATATGTTTATCATGTGCAGGGTGAGGTGATGATAAACACGGTCAGGTATGAGGACCTTATGGTTTATTTCTGATGGAGAAATGATGTCAGGATATGCAGAGTTTTCTGGGACTCTATCATGTTGGGGGTAAAATGATACTTGCTCTGGAATTTTCAGTAGACGGTGCTGTGAATGGTTTGCAGTTTTTTCTCGCAAAAAAAACTACCTCAAGTGAAAGCATCTTCTTTTCATCAAATATTATTGAAAGGCATGAGGTTTAAAAAGGAATATGAGAGAAGGCATACCTGCTGGCGCTGAAAATTTATTTTTTCTGGAAAGCGAATGTATGGCATTGCTTCTGTTCATCATAGAGTATTGATGATGGTGCAACTTACAGTTCGCAGAATGGACCTTCTGATTTCCTGTTATGGCCCTCCAAAGTTTTTGAAAAGGGCGATAAATATATGAATATGGTCTTTATTCAATTCATTTTTACTTGTTGAGGTTTGAGAGGTCAGAGGTGTTTCCGTAGCCTTTCTTGCCGTTGTGGTCAGCCCGTGTACCAGGGACTAGCGATACTATGCCGAGGTAACTTCCATGACGTCCTGCATTTTAATTTTTACAGTATGATGGTGCCGGGGTCCGTACAAATTGGGTTTGTATAGACTCTAGGTGACTTTTGCCCTAGATTGCACGAGCTATTTGGGAAAAAGCGCACCTTCCTTGTGCGCACCTTTGAGGGACAGGCGTGCAAGGGCGCTTTGTTCCAAAATTTTAGCGTGCTTGTGAAAAATACAGGCGCGCGCTAAGCGTGCATGTCTGAGGGACAAGCGCGCAAAGGCTGAGGTGACAAAAATTTTGGTTTTTTTCTTTTTTTGGGTTTTTTCTCTCTGCTGATGGGTACCTGTGTTGATGGTAGGTTATTATGGAGGGAGCGGGACTGGCTAGAGATCCAGACTACTCTAGCTGCTGATGCTAGGGTGCGACGTCATTTGGCCGCATGGGGCCTTTTGGAGTTTGCTTAAAAATGAGTTTCTTCGGTCACAGGACTGATTACTACGCTACATTATACAACACTACGCAGGAGGTGAAACATGTTCTTGTTGCCATCCCGAGATAGATATCTACTTTGTGACCAGTTTACTACCTCGTGGTGAGGCATTGAGGTACCCACTCCCCTCTGGGAGAGTGAACCTGGATAGATTCCAGAGGCGTCATTGCGGGGGGGCGCCTCTTACCGTGGGATGCATCAGCATTGCATCAGTTACAGATGTGGCAGAGCGTTGTGCTTTGGCAGTGATCGTACGATTGGAAGGGTCGTTTGCTCCGCATCGGGCATCTAGCCCGCAGGTTGGAGTTTTGTGCCAGTTGAGGTCTGGGAATTTGTTCGATTTCACCCGCTTTTGTTTCGACGGGATGGTGTCACAATTGAACAAGGTCCAACGTGGATCTAATTCATTTGCATATGATAGAATTTTGTGTAGCATCATGTACGAGAGGGTGGTGCTGCTGAGGCCCATGGTGGCGGTGCCCATTGGGGGGCCACGAGAGCCATGTATGAGGAGGTGGGCTCCAGTGATGCCACGGGGTGGTGGTAGCATGGTGGGACGTTACTGGAATGCCACGACAGAGGCCTGGTTTGAGGCCAACCCACAGATGTTCTTTCCATACTCGTATGTAGGAATGGACTTCCAGGGTGACCCAGACATGGGTCTCCCTTTTGGTTATGTTTGGGGACCTAAAGGTATGTGTTATATATTTTTTCTACATTTTTTTGAGTATATATGTACTTATGTGTTTTGTTAGTGACACTGACATTGTTTTGGTTATTCGTGTAGATTTTGGCGAAGTGGGTGACGTCACCCCATGGCCCGAATGGTGGGTCACCCCGTGGCCCGAATGGTGGGCCACGATCCTCCACGACGAACTTGAGGTGGTCAGGGAGGAGGTGATGCTGGTGGACCTGGTGGTGGTGCTGGTTGACCTGGTGGAGATGGTGCTGGACCCTCAGGTGAGGGTAGCAGCTCAGCTGCTACAGAGGTTGCGGCCGAGCGAGCTCATGCTGATGCAACAGAGGCACACATTACAATAGTGACAGCTCAGGCGGCTGCTCTTGAGGACTTTCGGGGTCTAGTGGACTGCTTAACCTAGGGTATGCCTGCTCGAGGTTTCATGGATGACTTCGAGGAGGTTTGGTTAGAGACAGTGATGGCCCGCGAGAGGGATTATTGGCCCACTGTACATCGGGTGGTGATTGTAGTTGTGACATCAGCTCTGGTGGTGGTATTGGGAGCAGTGGTGGGTCCAGGTACCCCGCTTGAGGGGGCACCCCCCTAGAGCAGTTTTGTACATAGGGAAAACACCCATTATGAGGATGCTTCCCTTATTTTTGACGACTTTTGTATCTTTGGGCTAGCTATTGGGCCAATGACACTATTTTTTGTACTCAGATATACATATTTTGATATATATATGAGAGATAATTTTTTGCGGCCACATGATGTATCACCTGTTTCGGTTTATGTATTTTGTTATGCTGATATATATCTATATTTTTGGTTTTATGTATGATGGTTTATTCGAGATGCATTCCAGTTTAGGATATTGTTAGCTATGTGATTAGCTATTTGATTTTGACTCCTTGGTACATGTGCAAATGTGATATAGTCAAATTATCTGCTTAATCTTTTGGCATGCAAATATTTTCTAAATATATGTGTATCTCTTGTCTCAAATGTTTGGTTTAGCTGAGATACTACTAACTGGGAATCGAGGTAGATGTCACACATAAGTCTGATGATGGTGTCATATTCTGCCTGATTTTTTTTTTTTTTTTTTTTTTTCTGAACCGATACACACACTGTTTATACACAGAGGTGATCGGTTAGGGTGATAAATGACCCAGGCAGTGACGGCTAAATTTTGAGACCATCTTGATGCTCCATCAACAAATCCGAAATAGGGTTCATTTTGGTGATCCATGGTGATACTTTGAGCACTTTTAACTAAGTCTTTGGGTCAAAAATTTTGAGTGGTTGGTTTTTTGTGTACTCTCACTCTAGGGGAAGGGCCATCAGGGCCCTTATGGGTGTAATTTCTTGAGGTAAAGGCTGTTGATGGGGTTAGTGAGGCAAGTCCCTTCTGGTTTCATTAAGATGTATGCACCCTATCGGAGGCAATGTTTAATGATGTAGGGTCCTTTCCACAAGGTTTCGAACTTTCCCGGCCCTAAGGCCTCTTTTGCGACATCATAGTGGAGGACTAATTCTCCCTCGGTGAATGAGCAAGGGGTTATGTGGCGGTCGAATGATGCTTTTACCATTTTCTTGTGGGCCTCGTTGTGTTGCAGCGATTATCGTCGATTTTCGTCGACAAGCTCTAGTTGTACTAAGCGCTTCTCTAGAGGCTCTAGAGGCTGGGTGTCATTGAGGAGTTCGATGGCGGCATGAAAATTTTGGATCTCGCATTCTATGGGAATCCTAGCTTCGACCCCGTATACTAAGTGGAAGGGGGTGAAACCAGTGGACGTTTTCACCATTGTGTGGTACGCCCACAGGGTGGAAAAGAGCATATGGTGCCAGTTAGTTTTATGGTTATTCACCATGTGTTGTAACATAGTTTTGAGTACTTTGTTAATAGCTTCTACCTGTTTGTTGGACTGGGGGTAGTATGGTGAAGCGAATTCATGGTGGAATATAAGGTGGTGAGATAGCTCATTTAAAACTTCATTCTCGAAGTGTTTTTTGGTCGGAGACTAACTCTTTGAGTATGCCAAATCAGGCGATCACGTGGTTAAATAGAAATTGGGCGTCAGTTTCTGCTGTGTTGTCATATGTGGGCATGGCCTCAGCCCAGTTGGTGAAATAGTCGACATCCAAAATGATGTATTTATGGTTGCCTGATGAGGCGGGGTTACAAGTCATGAAGTCGATCCCCCATTTATAAAAGGGGCTGGCTACTATGATGGGGTGCAGAGAAGTGGGAAGTGCTCTTGCCTTATGAGCGAAGCACTGACATCGTTTTCATATTTTGACTGCCATGATGTAGTCGCGAAACAAGGAGGGCCAGAAATATCCTTCCCGCAGGACTTTCTTGGCGGTAGCAATTCCTGATAGATGGTCACTGCAAGTGCCTCTGTGGCAGTCATTAAGGGATTTTTCCGCTTGGTCATGAGTAAGGAATTGACGTAAAATGGTGTCGATGCCTTGTCGGTATAAGACATCTCCCAAAAGGAGATATCGAGGGGCTTGCTGGCATATGCTCCGATGATTGTCTCATGTGAGATGAGGTCTAAACTTTTGGATTCGCAAGAATAGGAGAATGTCTACGTACCAAGGGTTGTTGGTTGCTATGAAGAAGAGATGTTCATCTGGTAGCGAATCGTCTACTGGTGATCCCTTGGAATTTCCTGGGAGGTCCATAATGAACTCTGCTAATGCAAGTGCCTTTTTGCTTTTGGGGGAGAAAAAATGTAAGTCGTATTCTTGGAGAATGAATATCCAATGGGCATACTTGTGGTTCATTAAGAAACGCGTGAGCAGGTATTTGATGGGGTTAATATCTATGATAACCGTAGTGGTTTTTAAGATGATGTAGTGGCTAAGTTTCTGGACTGCGTGGATTAACGCTAGGGCAGTATTTTCTTCGGGTTCATATCTCAATGCTGGGCTTGACAAGGTTTTGCTGATGTAATATATTACGTGCTCCTTTCCATCTGGGCCCTCCTGAATCAATACTTTGGCCAATGTGAAGTCGGAAGCTAATAGATATAGGATATAATCCTTGTCATAGTCTAGGGGACTAATGAGTGGTGCTGAGGATAATGTCTCCTTCAGCGCATCAAATGTTTTTTGGGTGTGGTCATCCCATTTAAAGGTAATGTCCTGGTGAAGGAGGCGCAAAAACCCTTGAGCATAGGTGGCATAATCTAGGATGAAGCGTCTCAGAAAACTAGCCTTTCCCTGCATGCTTTGAAGGTGTCTGAGGGTTCGAGGTGGAGGTACCTCTTTGATGGCTTGGACCTTGAGAGGGTCCACATGAATGCCTTGCTGGGACATAATAAAACCTAAAAGTCTTCCTACGATGACACAAAAAACACACTTGAGAGGGTTCAAGCATAGGTTGTATTGATGACATCTTCGGAATACCAATCACAGATCCTCAAGATGGTCTGAGTGCTTCTTGGAGCGTACGGTTAGGTCTACCAAGTAGGCAAGGATAAGGTGCGCCAAGTCATGGAATTTATAATTCATGGCTCATTGGAAGGTGGCTCCATCATTTTTTAGGCCAAATGGCATTACCTTGTATGCGAATGTGCCCTAGGGGGTAGTGAACGCAGTTTTGTACCAGTATGTATGGTTGATTTGGATTTGATTGTATTTGGAGAATCCATCCATAAAGGATAGAGCCTTGTGTCTTGCACATGCATTGATGACTTGGTTGATGAATGGAGTGGGATAATTGTCTTTAGGACAAGGTTTGTTCAAATTCCAAAAATCAGTGCAAACATTTTGTTAGACTCCTATACCAATAGGTGTCATTTTTCATGATAGTCTTGATGAATTATGTAATATGTTCAAACCTTTTTCTTGTGCAAAGGTGTTCCATATTCTTAAAAAATCAAAAAATTTAAAAAATGTAAAGAGGGTATACCCTAAAAGAAAACTCAAAGGGTAAGAAAAATAAAATGGTCAAAAAAGTGAAAGAAATGAACCCCAAACAAAAAGAGACCAAGGAAAGTGTGCAAATCTAAATGCCACTACTATTTCAATTTTTGCAATAAACAAAATTGTGTGCAGCTTGTCAAACTTTTGCCACAATTCATGAAGAGTCAAATTATTTAAACTTGACTCATTCATTTTTCAATTTCATGTTGTAGAATAGAGAATAAATATCTGACCAAACAGTTTAATCTTGGCAGATAAGTAGATAGATAGAGTTAATAAAAGGTGCTCAACAGTTTAATCTGAGCCCTTGGATGTAATAAGGGTAGAATTAGATAGATTTACCATGTAAAAGAAAAGAATATTGATAAGGGTTTGCAAGTCCAAATGCACCCTAATAAAGAAGAAAAAATGGTATTGTAAAGTAGATATGGTAGGTAGATGGTGTTGTCCAAGTTTCATGTGATGAATGATGGTGCTAAATGTGTTTAATCTTTTACTTTCATCACAAATATTGAAGCAGAAAATGCACTGGAAAATTCACAGAAAACAAAGTCAGAATCATTAACTTCCCACATCACTTTCTCCCTAAGATTTTTACTAATTTCCCCAAAGTGCTAAGGTATTTGGAGATTAAAGGGGCTCAAGGCATTTCCTTGACTTTTGGAGGGACCAGACCCTCGGCCTAATGATCAAAAAGACCTAAGTACTTGAAGTTATTTATCATTATAATCATTCACTTTTATCCTTTTCCTAAGTAAAATACTATTTTACTTAGGAAAATCATGCAAATTTCCATAATAAACCCTCAAAATCACTTGCTATTCTATGTTTAAGTGTTGAAATTAAGATGATATAATTTACTTCAAAGATCTTCACTTTCTTTGTTATAGTTAAGTATTTTGAGTTTACCTTGTCCTTTGTCATATTAACTTTGACTTATCTATTAAATCCCTAGTGAGAAGACCTTATCCTATAGTACATAACTCCTTTTTACATAAATATCCCAAAAACCCCTCTTATTATAAGTTTTGGCCAAAGTTTATTTAATCCCCTTTTGTTAAATAAAAACCCCCAATAAAAACCCTTTGGCTAAAATATACCCATATAAATTATTCCCTACCCCTATGGTTGATAAATAACATTTATTTATTGCCATATATTAAAAATATATGAAAAAGGTTTTTAACATATAGTTTTATATGTTTAAAACGAAAAATAAGTAAAACCGAAGTTTTAATTTAAACTAAAACTTCAAAAATTCCCCAAGCCTCCGTGACCCATTCCCTTGGCATTTTAAAATTCCACCCGACACTTTAACCATAGTTAGAAAAACCCCTAACCCTGCCACAACCGTGAATAAACTATGGGATTAATTAAATCACCAGGATTAATTAATAGCCATCGATTCCGCCAATCAAATGCCTCCCGGGATATTTAATTAAATTTAATCATTTTTTAATCCCCGTCGGGCCCGCGCATTAAAACTCCGCCAATTCCACATCCCGTCCACTGTCAGATCGCCCCCCCGAAGATCAACGGCCCAGGATCATTCCGCTGGCCGTCTCGCGTCCGAAAGATAACGAGCGGGGGCACAGTGGTTTTGGAATAGTACTCCGACCACGTGTCAGTCGATTAATGGAATCGCTGCCTCCTCGCTGAATACCACCATCTCCCAAAGAGCGGTGCGGAAATTACCGCTTACCGCCCGGTCTCGGTGATGCGTCCTCCCGTACTGAATGACGTCATCCTCGAAAAAATAAAAATCCCCATTGACTTTGTAAATAAAACAAAAAATCGTGTATTTATGTCATTTTCACTGCTGAAAGAGACTGCGCCCTCCACTAAAGAATTCGAAAATTCCGCTAATTGAGACACCGCCAACCAACATTGCTGAATGCCATTGTTAGACCAGTGCCCAAGCATCCATCCGCCATTGACCAGTACCTGTAAATTTCAAACTTCTCCATAAAACAGGTATTTATTCGATTTCTTGCTGGAACTCTTTGAAAAATCCACTTTCCTGTGTTAAAAATTCACGCCAAAGTATGAAAAAGGGTTAATATCAGTCTATTCTAGTTCCTGCAAGTAAAATCAAAGCTCCCAGAAACAAAATTGCACCCGATCTGTGAAGAAAATCCCGAAACTTCCATTTTGAATACACAAGAACCAAAATGGAAGCTCCGACAGCTCTGAATGTAACCCCATTAAATGCCCCTCACAGGGAGTTAGAATACTTACCATTAGTGGATAAAGACTTTCAAATTAAAGACTTAGTTTTCGATGAAAGTCCCCTTCGAAGTTATTGTCGCTGCAGAGACGATTATTCGAAGGGTATGGATGTCATTGGATTGTGGGAATCCAATTTCTCGAGATATCTTATCCCCTCAGTCCATATTTTCCCAGAAATCATCCACTACTGTCACTCCAACTATGATTTAACTCAAAGGGCAGTGTTGTCTCCTGACCAGAGTATCCTTTTCCCCATCACTCCTCAAGCTATTAATACAATGCTCCATTTTGAACCTGATCAAGATCTTACTCCTTTGTCCATGGAAGAACTACTTGAAAAATCTACCCAACTATCACCAAAAAAATTGAAATGCATTTGCCAGACTTTTATGTTACCTGAACATCAACCCAAGGGACCTCCTCCCTATGGTTTTTCTTATTTTAATAATTTAGGCAAACTCATCCTAAATATGATATCCTTTGTCATGGGTTTCAATACAAGTGAATATGTTGATGAAATAACCCTAGTATTGCTGTCTATCTTTACTCCTGGGCAACCTCCTGCAGTAAAATATGACTTTGCATCTTTCATTGCTAATAAAATCCATGACCAGTTCATGAGGCTAGATAATGAGAAAGTGTTTAAATATTCCTCAGTCATTTACCATCTCATCATCTATTATCAATCAGAGAAGTTCCATTTTCCTGTTAAAAAGCTTGATGCCAAGGGAAACCCTAGATCTGTTATATTTTGGTCTGCCATAACTCACTCTTCCTATAATTCTCCCTATTCTTATGCTGAGTTCATCGATCTTTTTGTATATCATGTAACTACCTTGTTGACTGGAATTCCCCCTCCAAGGCTCAGTAATGAGATTAAGAAGACTTTGCAGCTTTCAAGGACATATAAAGTTGGGGACTGGTATTTATACCAAAATCATTCAGTCATCAGAATATATGGATGTGAATTGTATCCATTCAGGTTTCCAAAATCTGTGTCTATGAGACTTTTTGCCTTAGAATATTTCAGGCAAATGAATAATTCTGATATGATTCATTTCTGTAGTGTAAAAAAGAAATCCCAACTCATGATCAAAAGTCAATTAGGTCCCTTCATATGCAATTCTAGGGACGCTGAGCGAGAAGCAGAAGATATACTACAAAACCGTTACAAGTTACAAAGAAGTTTCCGTTGGGTTCCTTATGATCCATTCAGTTTTATCTGTGATAAAAGAATGAAGAACAAATCATCTCCATACTTTTACCATAGGATTCCTGAAATAGAACAATATGCTAATCAAGATGAGTGGGTGGAAGGAACACTAGTTGAGCAAGATAATGAAGAAGACAATATAAACAAAATTATGAAAGATCTTGAGAAAAAGTTTGACCTAGAATCTTTTAGTCAAGTGCAGGTACCTCACATTGGCACTTCTTCAGCAGGAAATCTCCAACAGAGATTACAGGAAGATAGTCCATCAATTGCAGTAGAGTCTAAAGGCAAAGGGAAAGAACCTGAAATACAGGTCATTGAAACTTTCATCATGGCAGAGAAACCTCAAACCTCCAGGGCACCAGATCAAACACAGGTTTCTCCTACTCAAGTAAATCATCCTGAAGTTTCAGAATTGCAAACTCCATCTAATATGGAAATAGGCAAGAAAAGACAGGTTCCAGATCCTACTCCTCCCAAAGAATCCTCAGAGCTACATCAAGCTAAAAAGCAGAAACTCAATCCACTCCCAGAAGTGGAAACTATAGATGAAATAATTGATGATGAAAGAGAAGATAGTCAACTAACTGGCACAGTTAGTGAAACACACACGGGCCACAAAGGAAAAGCATTGCAAAAACAGTTGAGTACTGAAGTCTCTTCCTTTAAACAGCCAAAAACAGATACAGGTGATATAAAGAGAAATTTCATTAATATAAAAGCAAAGAATGATCCATTGAGAATGCAGATATATGATCAGTATCTGAGAATGGCTCCACACAATCAGGAAAGATTAATGTCAGCATTTGACATTCAACAAGGCAAAATGACGATGAGCCATTTCAAATCCAAGGTGCCAAAACCCAAGACAACATCTGAATATATTAGGACCAATTTTGAGGTCCTGGCAAAAGACATTCATCCCTTGGACCAAATAGAATTGCATATACAAACTGGGGAAATGGTATATTCAACCCTTACTGATAAGGCCATGGCAGCCCTTAGGCTGCAGGATTCTTTAAATAATACAAACACCCAGTTGCAAATTGAGAAGGCTTCTTCTCAGGCAAAAGATAACATAATAAAGTCTCTGGAAGAAATAATCATCAGTTTGGGTCACAATCCCAAAGATATCAAAAGCATTGAGGCACTAGTTAAAAAGAAAGATGATGATATTGCTGCACTAAGAAAGCAACTAAAATTACCAGCCTCAAGGCATCCCCAGACCCAAGAAGTTTTGAAGGAAAATTCACAGGAAGAAATGATGGAGTTGCTCTTGAAAATGACTGAGCAACTGAGTGAAACAGAGAAAGAATTGGAACAGGCATTAAGAGAAAAACAGGATATCATGCAAACATCTACAACAGAGATCACTACAGGTACCACAACAGCAGATCAACAAACAGAATCAACACAGGTAAACACTTCCAGTTTAAGTTCTTATGAATTGGTAAAACAAATGGAAAGTTTAAAACTCAGAGTCACAGAAATTCAAACCACAAAATTGCAGCTAGTAAATATGGAGCAGAAATATGATATGTCTAAAAATACTGTTGCTGATAATACTAGGGAAATCAAAAGACTTGAAAAATTGGTTAAGGCTTTAGAAAGAGATCTTTCATTAGAAAAGCCTTTGAGAGAAATAAACGAAATTCTTTGGGATAATATAGTTGAGTCAATAAAGAGTGTTTGGTCCTTTGTTCAGACAATCTTTGAACAAAATGACTTAGTAAAAGTAGCCATGGAAGAAATAGATAAAACAAGAGATGAATTAAGAGGTAGGCCAAAGCAAGCCAATCAACTTATACAGTTTTTGAACACCCAGACCAGGCAACAACTTGCAGAGCTTGGAATTGATGACAGGACAGGTACTATTTTAGAAATAAAAAGAGTTTTTACCAAAAGAACTCTTATGCAAAATTTGGAAAGGAAATGCTCAGATATTCTAGAAGAAATTAATGCTTTCAAAGGAAAGTTTCAGGTTCTATTGGACAATGGGTTACCCAGTCCTATGCTCTCAGAGGACAAAATAATGGACCTAGAAACCTATGTTAATAAAATAGGTATACATGCTCATAACACAACTGCTCATTCTATCAGTTCGTCAGAAGCAACATTGCCAACAGGGAGGAATCTCTACGACAGGTTAAAGGATTTGTTTGATCTTGAGTATGAAATACGATATTTATTCCCAAACAGGCCTACTTTCTTCAGGTACACAGAGGCCGATGAAACATTAAGGAAACTTAAAAGAACCATAATAGCAGAAGATCAATGGTGGGAATACTTATTGGAAATTTTGTGAAATTTATCTTCAGGTAGAGAATTTTGTCTTTTTACTATCATGACAAGGATAAATAATGAGCACAGGTTAAAGAGTATCCGTTATGCAGGTTAAAGAGTATCAGTAGAAACAAAGAGTATCAGTCAAGCTAGGCAGTAAAACAGAATTACCCAGAAGGACAGCATCGAGCCCTATTATAGGACCTGACTCCAGCACATCCACAAAGGGAGGAAACAACACACCAGCAGTTACTTTTTGTCCTATCTACGAGACCATCTGTCTCCTTTTTATTGTAATTTATTCATTAGTCACCCTAGATTATTTGCTAGGTTAGTGTGAGATATTTTAAATCATTTTTTGTATAAATAAACCCTCAAAGAAAGTATTGGGGGTGGATTCTACTACTTCGCTGTGACATTGATATTTTTGGAATAAAAGTGTTTTGGAGAAATTTACTTAGGGCTTGCTGGATGACAATTTGAAGCTCAGGACTTTTTGCAGGATTCATGTGTCGGACTGCATTTCAATAAGTCTTTCTATCCTATGTTTTAAGTTTTATATCTGTTTATAATATCACTCTGTTTCATTTCTGAATAATAGACATAAAAGAATAAATCAGAACTTACTTAAGTGTACTCTGATTTCAATTGTGATTATTATAAATGTTTTCCTCTAAATTAATTATAAGCAATGAATTCTTGATTGCTCTTGCTTCGCTAATTTAAAAATTTTGATTACTATAGTAAAGAATTCTTCACTGCTCTTTATTTGTAATCATTTCATTTCTTTCTCTTGAACATGGTGAAAGATTCTTAACTGCCTTTCATCCCTTCAAACCCATTCCATCCACTTTAAATTTTAAGGATTGTTCTCTGTTTGGCTATCTTGCCCTGCAAAGCCATCTTTAGTGTAAAAACTTAATCCAGTAAAGCCATCCTTTCGACTCCATAGCCCAATGGCCTGAAATACTCAATCTTTCCCTCAGTTGGCGGATTCCACCATTCAAATTCAAACCAAATTTCTTGGACTTATAACTAGCCTAAAAATTTCTAAGAACAAAGCTAAATTTTAAAGAGAGAGCCCTCTCTAGATACAGATTGGCTAGATTCTGTATTTGAAGGTTGGTTTGTGGTTACCTCGGGTATACTTTCCTTTTCCACAACTTCAAGGAAAACCTGAGTGTTAACACATTTATCGGGCCCTCTTTTTTCATGATGGGAATAGGGTTGGAAACCCAAGATGTATAGGCAATGGGGTAGATAAACCTGGCTTTGTGAAACTTGTCGATTTCTCGCTTTATTGCTTCTGCCTTAGATGGGTGCAGTTGGCGTTGTTTCTGGTGTACTAGAGGTACGTCAGGCCAAGTGTCAATATGGTGCTCTACAATAGTGGGACTAAGCCCAGACATTTTTGAGTAGTCCCACGCAAAGATATCTCTATACTATTGTAATAGTTTGGTGTAAGAGGTTATTTCTTCTGGAGAACATGCTTCCCCCAGTGAGATTCTTCGACCTTTGTTAGATTTTGGGATATGTTCACCTTAATGGTAAGTGAAATATTTGACATATTTCCTTCCTCAAATGCATTGGGAACTGGAATGGTTTTTGAACCAATCAACCTTTCCTGATGGCAGGAAGTCTTTTTATTCAATCGCATAGATTTCTAGTTTAGTTGTTTTGTTAGGACTCAACATTTTCTTGGGGAGAAACAATGAACGGTGATGCATTGCATCCCATGGGTAATCTGGCTTTGTCATGGCCTCTAGGATATCCTCATCTGAATGAAACAAGGACTCGAAGGGGGATTGTTCCTGCATAGGTTTATACTGAATGGGGGTAATCTAGGTGGAGCTAGTTGAGAGACACAAGAAGGATTCCATCGTGGATGTGATGGAACCAGACATGGTCGACAGAGTGTAGATATATTTGGTCTACACTATCGTAGGGACAACTAATCTTGTAGCTGCAGTTGACTCGACACCTATGGCAGATGAGCAGGCAACTCGAGTCATGGTTCTGATACATGATAACATGAATCGTATATGGTGTGTCGTATTGTCGGCACTTGGCGGGGGATGAATCTCCCTAATTGGTTGTCTTCCAGATGGCCACAATGGGATGTATCTACCTGTCACATCCTCTTGACTGTTCATGGATTCCGAGTCCATGCCATCTTCTTGGGAGAGGTGGACTATGGTTGATCACATACAGGCTAAAGCTGTGCGAAATCCCAGTATATAGTGACAACGACATATAGGGTGGTTGTCACCACATATCTGACATGAATACAGGACGTCCATTTCACTGCAATATACTATATGGACTGGGTACCATCATTGGAACATTTCCAAAGCTAGACAGTCAATGATGAAATGATCAAGTTCATCGCAAATTATGCATCTTTCGATTGGGGGAGGGGGTCTGGAGGGGAGCCTTTTAGGTGATCTTCGTTCTTCCTATAAGTATAGGATGATGCAAGGCTCTTCGCTGATAAATTAGATGGAGGGATACTCCTGATAGGATCGCTCAATCGTATGTAAGGCATCCCTATATCATGGTATCTCTGGATAATGGTGGGTATAGTTCCCATAGTTGCTACAGAGAGCGCATGCGTGATTGGTACGCAACGCTTTTCCTTTACCTTTGGTGGTAGGTTCCTTTCTATGGGAACGTGTCTTTGAGATGTCTGTTTCGGAGGCAAGGAGTGGTTTTAATTAATCCAGCTCTGGACAAATATGGGTAGGATGGCCTATTACGTTTCATATGTCACAGACTGGTGATTCCCGTTGAATGGCGAGGGTCACCATCTTATTTCCTCTCTTCTTAGTTTTCTTGGCCGTGATCATGGTTTCGCAATATGAACTTCCTTTGTGGGGGTGGTCTCGACCATTTATTAGATGGGTGGGGGCTCCTTGGCATTGAGGGGCTTCAACCCTGTGGTAGTAACATGGGTGGATCCTGTTTTGGAAGGAGGAACGAGGTACCAAACTGGGAATGCCAACGATATGTTGGGTAATACTAGTGTTTCCAAAACCTATGGGAGACGAAGCCAGCTGGGGGGTAGAGGAAAGGGGTTTGGGAGGCGGCGTAGGCTAGAGAGGCTGCTGTGGCCGATGCCTTGGTGTCGTTACTGCTTGAGTCCATGTCCTGACTAGCCTCGGCGCTTGATGTCGACATCATGCATACTGGGGACCCTGCGACATTGGGTGATGCCTCAGATATAATAGGAGGATATCCTAGGAATGACCCTAGAATGGACGACAGTTTGAATTGGCCAAGGCCACATTCTTGGTACAGTGAAAGACCATCTAAGGCTGTATCTACGTAGGGTAGAATTACATATGTGTTGGTTAGGGGATGCTTCTCACTGTGTGTCAGCTGGTCCACATTAATGATGTGGTCCTCTTGGGGGAACATCATAATGCGGAAGACAAAGGAGGCTATGGCAGACATGGTGTACATATAACTCTGCCTAAGGAGTATATTGTAATCCAAGTAAGCATCCAAGAATTCAATGTCTATGTGGACCGTCTTTCTGGATAAACAGACTGGGACATTTTGGTAGAGGCTGACGGGGGTCGAGGGACGACTGTCGTACGCTCGAAGCGTTATGACTGAGGGTTTGAGTTCGGGAGAACCTAACTTCTGCCAAATTTTTTTTGACATGATGCATGTCAATGCACCCTTGTCTATGACACATCGATGAATAGTGATATTTTGTACCGATACTGGTCTCTGGAAGGTGACCATGGAGGGAAGCTGGGGGGTGGCTTTGTCTAAGTAAAAATCCATCAGGCGCGTATCAGCAGGGTCGATAGTGCTTAATGCAGAAAGTAGTGCTTTCCTTTGTTTTGGGCATGAGTGAAGTACTTCCAGAGCTGACATAGCAGTGGGAGATTGAGCTAAATCGTCCACGATGCTATAATTATGGGCTGCTTTGGAGTATTTTCCTACTCACCTATTGGGTCCCTTTTCCATCTTTGGTAATGGTTCTATAGGCATCTTTGAAATGGTCAAGGGTGCATTTGACGCACTAGTACTAGCCCCTGACATAGTGGTGTCTGGTGGGGTGTCGTAGTTGCAATTCCGTGTTTGGAAAATGATCTCTTCCCTAGTCATGTAGATTTCATGGCTGCTTTTCCTGGAATCGTCTAGGTTTTTTTGTTGAGTACTGATTGTCCCTTGGTGGGGGAAAGACTCTTGTGTCACGGAAGGTTGCTAGGAAGATCCTCCTTGTCCTCGGTCACTCTGTAGCTTTTTTAGCTCAGGGATATCGAGACAGTGGTGAGTATAGTACCCGTACTCTCCACATATCGAACATGAATGGTTTTTTTGAAGAGGTGGCATTTTTCTATGTCATTGGGCATTAATTGGCTCTTGGTTTTGATTCTGGTTGGAGTTACCTCTAGCCTGGGATCACAGTGGGAGATTTTGGTTGCTGCCCCCTCGTCCAAGGTTCCCTTTTCGCTTGTTTTTGGATTTCTTTTCACCACGTTAGGATGGTAGTTCTCTTGGTTATATTGGTGTGGTTGGTTTTGGGATGGCTGCACAAATTTCACCTGTGCATTGGTTTGTGTAGGTGGGTCATGTGGTAGGGACTGAGCATAACGTTGTCCCGGGTTTTCACCTAGCTGTTGGAGGAGAGATCTTCCGTCAGTGTTTCTTTCTGCATACTGGGTCCCCTCAGCTAGAGGATAAGGTCATCCTTGGTGATACGCTTGTGCCCTATTAGTCAAATTTTGCTGAGGCATATGATGACTTTGAAATCCAGGTTGAGACATGTTCTGGGTAGAACTACATGTGTAACTGGGGTTTTGACTACTGCTGCCTAGGTAACCTTGGGTCATTGGCCCAATTAGTCCATATGTAGAGTTTGACGTGCCTGGAAAATATTGATAAGTTTGCAGGCGTGGGGTGTTAGGCAAGATGTTGTAAATGTATCCTGACTGCGTATAAATCATTTCAAGCTTCTGGGATTTACTGATTGCATATTCTTCAGATGTGGGGTTTTGCTGCACCACATCCTTTGAAATCTCCCCTGTTAGAGTTTTCAAGAATAAATCTAAGAGGACTCAATCGTCAAGTTTAGCTTTACATAAACTGTGACGTCGCCTCCATTCATGTAGATGGTCTGAGATATGGACGACGGGGGTTTGTATAAAATGAGTCAGTAATTCCATTCCCAAATCATGGTGAATGCGTAACTGAAAATATGTGAGGAACAGGGTAGCAAGGGCACTAAAGGTTCCATGTGAAGCAGGAGGTTGATCCATGCACCACTTCATGGCTACTCCTGTAAGAGTGCATTCAAATAGCCTCAATCGAATAGTGTCATCGATGATACTGTTCGATGAGCACCACAGGTGAAAGGTCATTACATGATTACCTAGGTCTTCTGTTTGCTTGCCTTCGAATTTTGGTATTTCCAAAGAGAGCTTTGTGGGAATGGGAGGCCATGAAGGATCGTGTGCGATGGGGTCATTCGTTATCTTGGTTAAATTGGGTAGATTCAACGAAGCTAAGAAAGGTGACTAGGAGGTTGACACCATTGCAATATGTGAAGACACAAATTTCTGGTCAGAAAGAGGGTTAGTCTGTGACATACCCTGCTAGGTATTCAGCTGCCTTCCCAAATGGGACGCAATCCGTTGCCCCCTAAGGGTCAAGGGGGGAGTGGTGTGTGGTGTGGTGTTGGGAGACTGACTAGGGTTCCCAACTATGGCTGCTCCAATGAAGGATGACCTAATGACGGTGGCAGTGTTCCATCTTTGACACCTAAATGGCGAAAGACCTGGAGCCCCTCCTGCTAATGGGGGGAGGTCCAAAAGATGCCTGGATTGACGAGGTTCCATTGGGACCGTTTGGGTGTCGACCAGGTTAGGTTTTGGAAAACTTTGAGAGGATAGAGTCTATGATCAAAGAAAAATTATGGCCATATACATAAAACAAAGCGAAAATAAAATAAATTTTCCCTTTAAACTAATCTATGTGATCAATCAAGAAAAAAGTGGTTTTTTTTGTTTGCGTATGATACTCAAAATCATAGAATACCTATTGCATCCTCACACACTCAAAAGTAACTGGGCCTTGAGAATATTTCTTGCGAGTGCTGGCACAAAGTCTTGTAAGAGCTGGCAATGACCCCATTCAGCCGAAGAGAATCCACCAAGGTAAGGGTAGAGGGTCTGGCGCTTGCTTGCACTGTCACCTATAGGGTAAAGCATGCCCTAGTTTTTGGCCACTAAGAACTACCATCCCACATGAGCGTTCGAGTCTTGGGATTATTAGAATTCAGCTAACAGTACCGAGTATCAGTCGTGTCAGGTAGCCCCAACTGATACCGCACGCACTGCGCCTAAGCCTAACCCCCTCTAAATTAGGTCTCTGCTGCGCTCGAGATTTATTTGTCGTGGGTTGATAGGTGGATTTGAAGCTCCCTAAAAACGTAACTTCTATGTTTCAATATGAAGTATGATCAAGGCGGCTTTGATCCTAACTTAAACTATAAATTCTTTTGTGGCCCCTCTGGGGAGAATTTAGTGAGTTTGGTTAAGTTAGTTTTAGGTGTCTTTATTTGCTTAGTGGGTGAGTGTGTGTAAGCATAGGGTGAACAAGTACATAGTTTGAACGTGTGGATATCGTTGATCCTTTAAAAAAAACCCCTATTTAAACTATGTTATATTTTACTTGGCTCAAATGGAAAACATGTGCGGATAATGGGCCGCTTTCAAATTTTCCTAGTTAATCTAAGTGACTAACTATAGGGAGATGACGAATTGTGAATATGGAGCATTCATATGCTTACCTAGGATCACCGGAGGGTGCAAAGGTAGCAAAGATTACTTGCTCTTCTATAGACAATTCGATCCCAGTCCCGCAATTCCTAATGCAAAAAATTGAACTAAACTAAACAATTTCTACACTAGAAAAAAGAAAACTAGTTATGCATGGGTGGTCTTGGGCCACTTACTTGGACTAGTTATCTAAGTGTGAATACCAAAAATTTTCAAAACATAAATTGTTTGGAATGCAAGTTAATTTTCCCCCTACTTAAACTATGTGAAAATTTTGCAAAAATCAACTTGAATCAAAAACTGACTCTAAGCCTACAGAAAGCAGCTAAAAAGTGAGTTATAACAACCTTTAGGGTATCACAACAAGTGTTGGCTGATACATTAGGGGCTGCTAAACACCTTACAAGCTAAAAAAGATAGAATATTGGGAGAAATTTCTCATTATGTGAATTGTGCACAAAAGGCCATGACAGGTGCACTTTCATGTGCACGGGTCAGCACTGAACGTGCGCCCTGCATGTCTGTGAGGAAAAAACGCGCGCAAATCCTCCAAGTAAAAAACAAAAATTAGGAGCTACTCTTCTTCAGTCTGTCACTCAAAGTGAATATAGGGACAACAAGATAGATCATAGGAATATCAACTCCACTCTCCAGCATAGAAAAATGTCTCCTACAAAAGAAGGCACAACCACATAAACTTGGTAAAACGTTAGTGGAGTCACGAATCCTGATGTGGTGGATTTGGTGCACAGATGTATGAAATCACACCAGTTTAAAGGGTGTGGTTCGGCCCTTTAAACTCTAGGTAACAGGTAGAAAGTGGTGGAGTTAAAAAGCATACAATCGAGAGGAAAAAACATGCAAATGTATACTCAAATTAAACTAAAAATAAAACACAAATATACAGAAGCTATTGAAGTGAGTCAAATGATAATAATGCAAACGATGGCTCTATGCCCCTTCTTATTAAACATTTGATACAAAGAAGAATTTTTACCCACTTGCCAAAGGGCCCCTAGACAATGGTTCTAGGTCCCAATGCAAGGATGTTGTTTTCCAAGCTCGCCTTGGTGCAAGCTCCCTCTCTCTCAGCTGTAATGGACTAAGATTGTTGGATGGCCAAAAATCGAGTCCCCTCTATCTCTAGCTCTGGGTCACACACTGCTAGTATTTCTTGGGAAATTCTGGCCAGCATAACAATGTGATCACCCATTTTTCATCTCATGGTGGCTTTATATAGGGGATTTAAAATCCTCCTTCCCTCCCTTGGTACATGGTGGATGGTGACCCAAGGGAGGGGTATGATTCCATTGTGTGCTCCAAATATTCCATTGTGTGCTCACATAGTTTGTAAGGAGGTGCTGGTGGCTGTCCTTAGGCGGCTTCATGTAAGGAGTAACTTTTCCTTTGCTTTGTGTGGTCCCAGAAAGCGACATTTTTCCACTTTCAGGAATGCGTGCTTATCAAGCAAAAAGGCATGCAGAAGGCGCTATTATTGAAGGATAATGCACACAATCAGCATTTAAGACTAGTTCAAATTTGATTTTCTCAAAACCTTAGAGATTTTAAATAATTTCTTGATTCCATAATGTCTTCCTTCCCTGTAAATCCTTTGGCTTGACATTAATTAATGTCATCTTCTACTGTACGATTTCCCAGTGTTAACAGGAGTAATGAAAGCAATATGGAAATCACTAGTTCTTATTTAAGAAGAAAAGAGTATAATCAGAGATCTTCAAGAGCTTGTATTAGCTGACAAACAAAAAATGCATGATAGAGCTATATGGGCTAAGAAGTTAATAGATTTTTTCAAGTCCAAATTAGATCAAGAAATGGGTGAACATGAGATTAAATATAGAACATTATGTTTTCTAGAAATTAACAAGGTGATAGTGAAGAATGCATACAGGACGTCAAGAGAAAATAAGTTGGCAAAGATCAAGCAAGCAGTAGATAAGTTCAACACCATGTTTGATAAAAGAACTAGGGCAGGACTACCATCTCACTGGGATATACAAGGTAATTTATTGTCCCAAGAAACATATGAAACTCTGTTGGTGGAAGAAAAAAGTAAAATTGACAATACTCATGAGAAGACTGCAGTTTTAAAAGGAAGAACAATTGTTAATTTCATGCATAAATATTTTTAGTTGTTATGGATGGTCATGACGCTGTTTCTGGATAAGCCCATTTACACTAGGATCACTGATTTTCGGATTGGAACATCATAAGCTAGTTAATGCTCCAAAGACAAATGAACTCTAGAAAAAGTGTAGAAGAAGGATGACCAATATTCCTGAAGACACATCAATAGCAAATGGTACTCATAAAACCACATCAGCAGAAAAGGATACTCAGAAGACAACATAATATTTCTATCTATTATTGTATTTTATTTTTTCTTTTCTTATAGAACGAGGCTGTAATGTTACCCTCAATTGTAATGAAAGTAGTTGATAGAAGAAAGAAGTAGTTTAGTTATTTTTAAGAAGTTTTTGTAGTTACAAACTTCTTTTGAATGTGTTTAAGAAAGAAAAAAATGAAGAAGAAGGATTCGGAGTTTTGGAACCTCTAGAAGAATATATTTTTGTACTTATTTCTCTGAAAACTTAATGAAAGAATTCCAGGGAAAATTTTAGGGGCGAATTTTAGCCCAAGGGTGAATTTTAAAGGGTTTTAAATTTTGGTAGGGAAAAATTTTCATATAAAGCCCATTTTATATAGTTTTATATAGTTAGCCCTATAATTATTTTAAAAATAATTAATTATTAAGTGTTAGCCCAACATAATTCACCTCTCGATTTTCTAGTTTGGAGCTTATTTGAATGGCATTCACCTGGATTTACTGGGTCGGGGGGAGGGATTGGAGTGATTCGCCCCCATTTTTACTGGTTGGGGCTTAGAAGTTGGAGGTGCAACAAAGATTTGAATGGAATTCGCCAAGATTTACTGGGTCGGGAAAGGTATTGGAGTGGTTCGCCCCCATTTTTATTGGTTGGGGCTTGGAAGGGGCTTGGAAGTTGACTGTTGGAGGTGAAACAAGGCTCACGATGCCCAGATTATATGCATGGAGGCCTGTGCATTGACTAGGGCAACAAGATTTGGTTCCAATGATGCATTGACAAGGGCAACAAGAATCAAGATCTAGTTTCAGGAGACGTTAGATGCCCATAAAGGGCATGAACTAGGGATTTAGAATACCATTTCCTCGGTGCCATGGAGCTAAACCCACGAGGAGGAGTTTGGACAGTGGTGTTGCATTGCAACTATAATTATATATATATTTTTATAAATTTTTTGAGTTTGAATGCTTCATGTGTGCTGGTGATTTCTTCGGTGAGTCTAACAATGCTCTGTAATTATTATTTTTTAATAAATTTTCCATTATGAATGCTTCAACGTGTGCTGGTAAATGCTGGTGATTGCTTCGGTGAGTCTAACAGTGCTGGTTAGTGGTGAATTCAAGTGCTCTATGGGTGATTTGCAAGAGGTAAGCCAAAATTCATAAGTTTACACTTGTTCCAGCCTTCTTTTAAGCTCGCAATCGATAGAAATCCAAACTATTGACACTTTCCATCACCGAAGAGGTTTTTTAGGAAGAGAAGTTTCAATATAAAATTTTGAGAATCACTTTACCTCAGCAAAAAGAGAAATTTTTTGCATCTATGATTTGAAAATGGAGTGGACGGATTATAATTTTGTCCCGTAAGTTCTCATTGTTATGTATCTTTACTGGATGCAATTCAAAACAAATGCTTTCTATTGACTTTATTAAAGATTATTTTATAAACAATATAAAGCTATTTTGTTGCAGATTGGTTCCAGAATTTTTTTCTACCAAGGTAGAACTTAAAACCCATACAAACGAAATAAGAAGCCCAGAATTATGTCATAAAGGGGCGAAAACACTCAATGATAGCAGAGTGTGATAGAGACAACATAAAGTTTCATGGTTTGAAACTTAGATTTAAATTTTACACATAAGTGAATTTGGGTCTATGTTAGTTGAATGCGTCCAAATGTGATTGCATTTCTTATGCTTTGACCGTCCAGGTGGTATGAAAATGCACTGGAAGCAACTTGTCCCCCTTAAAGCCATACAATTCCCGTTTGAGGTGTTGGCAATGAAGTTGCACCAGCTGAAGACTCTCAACCTGGTTTACTAGGGATAGTCCGAGACACCTTGGATATGCCGTGTTTACATGATGTTAATATAGGTTGAATGAATTTTGTTTAGGAATCAATACTATCATGTTGTCAATATTTGTACATTTTTCATTTGAAATGTGAAAATCCCAAATTGAAATTCCTAGAAAAATCCTCAGTGTGGCCATAGAGTGAAGTTAATTGTTTTTTTTGAAATCTTTGTATGCAAGAAATATGAGCTATATTCATATTCAGATTCTTGATCAAGGTGATGTTGGGATATTGTCACTCATTAATTGTGGCAAACCTTAAGAATGATATTTTCTGGAGTGAATCTTTTATCATTTTCTATTGGCATTAGGATTTCTTTTGTGATAACTAACTTATTCAATCATGGAACTAATCATGTGATTGGGGATATCAATCCATGGTTATGAGAAGAAGCCTTGGTAAGTTTTTATTTGGTAGAAGATGCCCCCATTTTTTAATGATGGTATAGTCTATTGAATAGTGAAATCATTACCAATATAAGGGTCTCTTTAGCACTTTGCAATTTCAAACTCATTGGGGGTTTTATTGCTTTGAATTCTCCTTCAGTTTCCCACGCCAAGTGGTTAAATCAATTTCTAGGCTTGTTGATACAACCAATTCTTATATTCAGACCATTAACAACATGCATCATATTTTTTCTCAGGTGTCCCTCATCCTTTTGCATATCCACTTTTTTTTCTTTTCAGTTTTTATTTTTGCATATAACTAATTGCCACTTTTATTCTCTGTCTCTGTTGCTTTGTCTTTGTTTCTAGGCGATGTAGGGTTGAAAACTTTTTTCTTGCATAGTATGAAAGCTACATGGAGCATGAGGGTTAGCCACATTTCATTGGAGTAGTACAATGTAGAATTTAGAGTGGGGCAGAGAAGAGGATTTAGTGACTGAATATGCATAATTTATGGTGGGGTAGGGAAGAGGATGGGTAATTTAATATGAAAAATTTAGAGTAGTGGAGGGAAATGGGTGGGAGATTGTCATGGAAATGTTAATATAGACTTGGATATGTCATCATGAACAGAACCCAACTTCCATCATCGTTTTTACTTTGTTTTTTTGTTAATTACTCTACCACATTTATAGATTTCACATATGGGCCCTTCATTTTTCCCCAGGAATGACAGATCAATGACCTTTAAAATCATATTTAAAACTTGTTCATGTAGTCAGTTCCATGAAATTCCGTACTGGGATGTTTCATGTGTGTCTAGACTCAAGAACATAGATACCATGTTTATTACAAGCACATCACTCTTTATGATTTGTATCATAACCTATACAATGCATCAAGGATATAATAATGGATCCATCTTTGGATCTTTGAAAATTTAATTCAAATTTCAAAGTATCTTCTCATAGTGAGACAGGGTATGCATTACTTGTATAGGCCTACAAAACCAAAGTTTTAACACTTTCCATCACTAGCAAGTTTTTTTGGGAATAGGAGTTTATGATTTTTAGCATAAAATTTACATGGGATAAAGGGTATGATAATGGATCCATCTCTATCTCTTTGAAAATTCAGTTCAAAGTAACTTTTCATAGTGAAGCAATGCATACATTTACTTGTATAAGGCTATAAATCCAAACTGTTGACACTTTCCATCACTGGAGAGGTTTGTCAGGAAGAGAAGTTTCACTATAACATTTTGAGAATCACTTTAGGACTGCTTTTGTGATAACTAACTTGTTCAATCATAGAACTAATTATGTGATTAGGGATATCATTCCATGGTTACGAGATGAAGTGTTGGTAAGATTTTCTTTGGTAGAATATGTCCCCATTGTTGAATGATGGTATAGTCTATTGAACAGTTAAATCCCTTTAAGTATATGTATCTAGGGGTACTACAAAAAATTAGTCAAGGTGATTGAGGTGTAGTCGCCATGCTCCCATTGGAATTATTTAGACTAGGTATTATAATTGTAATTAAATTTTCACTCTTTTTTTCCAATTTCATCCTATATATTTCATGGGGGGCTTGGTCACATGTGATCACCCACCTAAATATGTATTTTATAATTATAAACTTAGCAAACTTGTTTAAAGATGATCACTCTCCACCAATGTTGTACCTCTATAAATAGATATTCCAATGAAGAGTGTACCATAGGTGCACACTGCAACAATCTCCTCTTTACTTGAATGCTCATTTTCTTGGGTTTCTCTCTTTCTTAGATGCAATTATTCACATTGCCAATGTGTGCCCGTACCAATATCAGGGTCCCTATAGTGCTTTGCAATTTCAAACTCATTAGGAGTTTTCTTTCTTGGAATTCTTCTTGGCTTCCCACTCCAAGTGGTTAGAGAAATTTCTAGGCTTGTTGATACAACAAATTCTTATATTCTGGCCATTAACAACATGCATCATATTTTTGCTCAGGTTTCCCTCGTCCTTTTTTCATATCCATTTTTTTTTTTTTTTTTTGCAGATTCTATTTTTGGATATAACTAATTGGCACTTTTATTTCCTCTCTTTGTTTCTTTGTCTTCATTTCTAGGCACTTTAGGGTTGAAAACTTGTTGCTTGCATAATATGAAAGCGACATGAAGCATGAGGGTTAGCTACATTTCATTGGAGTAGTACAATGCATAATTCAGAGTGGGGCAGAGAAGAGGATTTAGCGACTAAATATGCATAATTCATGGTGGGGTAGGGAAGAGGATGGGTAATTTAGCATGCAAAATTCAGAGTAGTGGAGGGAAAATGGTGGGAGATTGTCATGGCAATGTTAAGATGGAATTGGATACATCGTCATGAAAAGAATCAAACTTCTATCATCATTTTTAATTTTTTGTTTTGTTAATTACTCTACCGCATTTATAGATTGCACATATGGGCCCTTCATTTTTCCCCAGGAATGACAGATCAATGACCTTTAAAAGCATATTGCAAACTTATTCATGCAGTGGATTCCATGACAATCCATATTGGGATGTTTCATGTGTGTCCAGACTCCAGAACATAGATGTCGTGTTTATTGCAAGCACAACACACTTTATGATTTGTACCATAACCTAGAAAATGCATCATGGTTATAATAATGGATCCATCTTTGGATCTTTGAAAATTTAATTCAAATTTCAAAGTATCTTCTCATAGTGAGCCATGGTATGCATTACTTGTATAGGCCTACAAAACCAAACTTTTAACACTTTCCATCACTGGCGAGTTTTTTTGAGAACAAGATTTAATGATTTTTAGCATAACCTTTACACAGGATAAAGGGAATGATAATGGATCCATCTCTGTCTCTCTGAAAATTCAGTTCAAAGTAAATTTTCATAGTGAATCAGGGCATACATTTACTTGTATAGGGCTATAAATCCAAATTGTTGACACTTTCCATCACCGAAGAGGTTTGTCAGGAAGAGAAGTTTCAGTATAACATTTTGAGAATCACTTTACCTCAGCGAAAAAAGAAATCGTTTGCATATGTGATCTAAAAATTGAGTGGAATGATTATAATTTTGTCCTGTAAGTTCTCATGCTTATGTATCTTTATTGAATGCAATTCAAAATGAATTCTTTCTATCGACTTTATTAAAGATTATTTTATAAAAAATATAAAGCTATTTTGCTACAGATTGGTTCCAGGGTTTTTTTTGGCCAAGATATACCTTAAAATCCATACAAAACAAATAAGAATCCTAGAATTATGTCATAAAGGGGCGAAAACACTCAATGATAGCAGGGTGCGATAGAGACAACATAGAGTTTCATGGTTCAAAGCTTAGATTTAAATTTTACAAATAAGTGAATTTGGGTCTTTGTTAGTTGAATGTGTCCGAATGTGACTGCATTTCTTATGATTTGACTGTCCAGGTGGTGTGAAAATGCATTGGAAGCAACTTATCCCCCTTAAAGCCATACAGTTCCCATTTTAGGTGTTGGCGATGAAGTTGCACCAACTGAAGATTCTCAACTTGGTTTACTAGGGATAGTCAAAGACACCTTGGATATGCCATGTTTACATGATGTTCATATATGTTGAATTCATTTTGTTTAGGAATCGATATTATCATGTTGTCAATCTTTGTACATTTTTCATTTGAAATGTGAAAATCCTAAATTGAAATTCCTAGAAAAATCCTCGGTGTGGCCATTGAGCGAAGTTAATTGTTTGTTTGAAATCTTTGTATGCAAGAAATATGAGCTATATTCATATTCATATTATTGATCAAGGTGATGTTGGGATATAGTCACTCATTAATTGTGGCTAACCTTAGGAATGTTATTTTCTGGAGTGAACCTTTTATGCAACTGCTATTGGCATTAGGACTACTTTTTTGATAACTAACTTGTTCAATCATATAACTAATCATGTGATTGGGATATCAATCCATGGTTACAAGATGAAGCCTTGGTAATTTTTTCTTTGGTAGACGATGCCCCAATTGTTGAATGATGGTATAGTATATTGAACAATGAACTCTCTTTAAGTATATGTATCTAGGGGTACTACAAAACATTAGTCAAGGAGATTTAGGTGTAGCCCCCATGCTCCCATTGGACTTAGTTAGACTAGGTATTATAATTGTAATTACGTTTTCACTCTGATTTTTCCAATTTTATCCTATATATTTCATGGGGCACTTGGTCACATGTTATCACCCACCTAAATATGTATTTTATAATTATAAACTTAGCAGACTTGGTTAAAGATGATCACTCTCCACCAATGTTGTACCTCTTTAAATAGATATTCTAACGAAGAGTTTATCATAGGTGCACCTTGCAACAATCTCCTCTTTACTTGTATGCTCGGTTTCTTGGGTTTCTCTCTTTCTTAGATGCAATTATTCACATTGCCAATGTGTGCCCGTACCAATATCATGGTCTCTTTATCGCTTTGAAATTTCAAACTCATTTGGAGTTTTCTTGCTTGGAATTCTCCTTGAGCTGCCCACTCCAAGTGGTTAGAGAAATTTCTAGGCTTGTTGATACAACCAATTCTTATTTTCAGGCCATTAACAACATGCATCATATTTTTTCTTAGGTTTCCCTCATCCTTTTTTCATATCCACTTTCTTTTTCTTTTTCTTTCTTTTTCTTTTTTTTTTTTCAGTTTTTTTTTTTTTGCATGTAACTAATTTCCACTTTTCTTCTCTCTCTCTGTTGCTTTGTCTTTGTTTCTAGGCGCTTTAGGGTTGAAAACTTGTTGCTTGCATAATATGAAAGATGCATGAAGCATGAGGGTTAGCTACATTTCGTTGGAGTAGTACATTGCAGAATTCAGAGTGGGGCAGAGAAGAGGATTTAGTGACTGAATATGCATAATTCATGGTGGGGCAGGGAAGAGGATGGGTAATTTAATATGCAAAATTCAGAGAAGTGGAGGGAAAACGAGGGTGGAAATGTTAAGATGGAATTGGATATGTCGTCATGAACAAAACCCAACTTCTATCATCATTTTTACTTTGTTGTTTTGTTAATTACTCTACTGCATTTATAGATTGCACATATGGGCCCTTAATTTTGCCCTGGTAATTACATATCAATGACCTTTAAAATCATATTGCAAAATTTTTCATGCAGTGAATTCCATGACATTCCATACTGGGATATTTCATGTGTGTCCAGACTCCATAACATAGATACCATGTTTCTTACAAGCACAACACACTTTATGATTTGTATCATAACCTAGAAAATGCATCATGGTTATAATAATGGATCCATCTTTGGATATTTGAAAATTTAATTCAAATTTTAAAGTATCTTCTCATAGTGAGACATGGTATGCATTACTTGTATAGGCCTACAAAACCAAACTTTTAACACTTTCCATCACTGGCGAGTTTTGTTGGGAACATGAGTTTATGATTTTTAGCATAACATTTACACAGGATAAAGAGTATGATAATGGATCCATCTCTGTCTCTCTGAAAATTCAGTTCAAAGTAACCTTTCATAGTGAAGCAGGGCATACATTTACTTGTATAGGGCTAGAAATCAAAACCGTTGACACTTTCCATCACCGAAGAGGTTTGTCAGGAGGAGAAGTTTCAATATAACGTTTTGAGAATCACTTTACCTCCGCGAAAAGAGAAATCTTTTGCATCTGTGATATGAAAATGGAGTGGAATGATTATAATTTTGTCCTGTAAGTTCTCATGGTTATGTATCTTTACTGGATGCAATTCAAAATGAATGTTTTCTATTGATTTTATTAAAGATGATTTTATAAACAATATAAAGCTATTTTGTTGCAGATTGGTTCTAGGGTTTGTTTCTACCAAGATAGACCTTAAAACCCATACAAAAAAAATAAGAAGCCTAGACTTATGTCATAAAGGGGAAAAAACACTCAATGATAGCAGGGTGCGATAGAGACAACACAACGTTTCATTGTTTAAAACTTAGATTTAAATTTTACACATAAGTGAATTTGGGTCTCTGTTAGTTGAATGTGTCCAAGTGTGACTGCATTTCTTGTGATTTGACTATCTAGGTCGTGTGAAAATGCATTGGAAGCAAATTTTCCCCCTTAAAGCCATACAGTTCCCATTTTAGGTGTTGGCGTTGAAGTTGCACCAGCTAAAGATTCTCAACCTGGTTTACTAAGGATAGTCTGGGACACCTTGGATATGTTGTGTTTACATGATGTTAATATATGTTGAATGCATTTTGTTTAGGAATAGATATTATCATGTTGTCAATATTTATACATTTGTCATTTGAAATGTGAAAATCCTAAATTGAAATTCCTAGAAAAATCCTCGGTGTGGCCATAGAGTGAAGTTAATTGTTTGTTTGAAATCTTTATATGTAAGAAATATGAGCTATATTCATATTCAAATTCTTGATCAAGGTGCTGTTGGGATATTGTAACTCATTAATTGTGGCTAACCTTAGGAATGATATTTTCTCGAGTGAATCTTTTATTGCAGTTTCTATTGGAATTAGGACTGATTTTGTGATAACTAACTTGTTCAATCATAGAACTAATCATGTGATTGGGGATATCAATCCATGGTTATGATATGAATCCTTGGTAAGTTTTTATTTGGTAGAAGATGCCCCCATTTTTGAATGATGGTATAGTCTATTGAAAATTGAACTCTCTTTAAGTATACGTATGTAGGGGTACTACAAAACATTAGTCAAGGAGATTGAGGTGTAGTCTCCATGATCCCATTGGACTTAGTTAGACTAGGTATTATAATTGTAATTACGTTTTCACTCTGTTTTTCCAATTTTATCCTATATATTTCATGGGGGGCTTGGTCACATGTGATCACCCACCTAAATATGTATTTTATAATTATAACCTTAGGAGACTTGGTTAAAGATGATCACTCTCCACCAATGTTGTACCTCTATAAGTAGATATTCCAATGAAGAGTGTACCATAGGTGCACCTTGCAACAATATCGTCTTTACTTGCATGCTCGATTTATTGGGTTTCTCTCCTTCTTAGATGCAATTATTCACATTTCCAATGTGTGCCCGTACCAATATCAGAGTCTCTTTAACACTTTGCAATTTCAAACTCATTGGGAGTTTTCTTGCTTGGAATTCTCCTTGAGCTTCCCACTCCAAGTGGTTAGAGCAATTTATAGGTTTGTTGATACAACCAATTCTTATATTTAGGCCTTTAACAACATGCATCATATTTTTGCACAGGTTTCCCTCGTCCTTTTTGCATATCCACTTTTTGCAAATTTTCATAACTATTGTTTTTATTTGCAATTGGTGTAATCATTGGTCCTTTTGGCCTATTATATTTTTTTTTGATACACACTGTTGGTTTTTTTTCCATTTCACTTATTAAACCTATAGAAAGGGTCCATTTTATTGATTAAACAAGTGTAAAGATACCATTCCATTGATTTACCCTACAAAGGGTCCATTTCACTGATCAAACCCATCAGATGATTTAGCGCTTGCAATTTATTTTTTCCATGCATGTTCCATGCATGTAAACTCAAATCATTGGCCCACCTAGAAATGTGGCCCACTGGGTGTAAGAACACTCTTAAAAATCCTTATTTCCTTGTCAAGCTCTTGAAATATTACTTGCAAGGGTTCCAAATTGTTTTGACAATTGTTCATCTAGGAAAATTAAAGGAATTTGCACCTATGATTAAATCATAAATCATTAGGAACTTGTATGTTGTGTATATGTGAAGTTGTTTCTAGCATATGCTCTACAAATACCTCATTTATCCTTCATTTTTACTTACAAGCCATTTAGTTGCTAAAACCGTCCTTGGAGCATGGCTGTTATTAGCCCAAGTCCTCCGTCTTCTCTATGGAGGGTGTAAATGTCACTAGTAACTGACTAGTTGCCTTCCTCCTCACTTTTATCATGGAAAATGATAGAGGATATGTTCGACTTCTTATAACCAATTCTTTGCAACTTAAGGGAGAGGTTTTTTTCAAAGGATGATTAAAGTTATTGTAATACTTTGTTGTTTTGTTTAAAGCTTTCAAGTGTTCATTAGGTGATTTGGAGATATGAATTAATTTAGTGGAATTTTTTATATATTTTACATTTGAATGATGTTCTTTGTTTTATAGATGATGAATCATGATGTTATTTTTTTGTGTATAATGATTTATTTTTGCTTTTGGGCTTGGGCCTTGGCACAACATTTTAATAAAAAATTGCTTAATGGTTTTTGTGAACATTACCTTATTTTAATTTGAAAGCTACTTAAAAATCTAGTAATTCTCAAGTCTTGGAAACTATTGATGTAGGTTTCTAGATCGATTTGAAATTTTACTTCTGGAATATTCAGTGAGATGTCAAAAGCTGATCCTAGGAAGAAACTATCAAGGAAAATGGATGTATTATCATACTTTAAAAAGCCTCAATCCAAGAATACACATTCTCTTCATGCTTCAAGCTCCTTTGAACAATCTGTTACTGAGAGAGATGTTAACTCTTGTGAAAATTCATCTGATATCCATATGATGGATGAAAGAATAGGTTCCTCAAGTGATCAGGGTGAGATAAATGCAGTTTCAACAGAAATTAGTGATGAAAATGTCAAATATTTTTCCTTGGAAGGTGACACAAACCATTCACGGAAAAGGAAAAAATGCTAGTGGACCGTAGGGAGAAAATTCCAAGATGATTGGGTCTCAAGTTTTCCATTTATTGAAGAAATACCTCCTACAAATAAGGATTTACGAGAAGTTATATGTATTGGGTTTAGTTGGAAAAGTTGCAAGCTACTTAAATTTTAGATGAAGCTAGATACAGTACAAAAGCATGCAGGAAAGGTGTATGAAAATAAAATTGTAAATGGTAAAGCGAAATCTATTGTCTGATGGGAATATTTGGAGGAATGTCAACATATCCAATGCGTGGAAGAATATAAAAAATATTTAATAAGTAAGAGGAAACTTGAGGCAAGTGGAGGAACCATCATATCTAAATTTGAAAAGATGATGGAAAGAAGTTTTTTAACCAAGACGATACAATTGAGCACTGTATTTCACATCTTATGTAAAGGCCGTCCTATGAAAGATTATCCAAATCACATGAAATTTCTATCTTTTCTTTACGTGCCAAACTTTCCATCTTCGCATTGGCCCATAACTAGTGGTTGGGAATGGGAAAGATATCTAACTCAAGTAGAAAATGATGATTTGAAACATGAGATTGCAAATGCTAGGTTTTTGGCATTGTCTTTGGATGAGGTTACGACTATAGATAATACTTCATGGATTTGCATGAGAATTTATATGGTTAATGACCATATTAGGCATTCCTATATACTTGGGATTAAAGAGATGAGAGAGACTTCTACAACTGGAAATATTTATGAACTTTTTCTTAATAGTTTGAAGGAAAGTGGTATGGATCATTTAATGATTGCAAAAAAGTTGGTATGTGTTGGATCAGATGGAGCATTGGTAATGCAAGGACAAAGGAATGGTCTTTGTGTTAGACTAAAACTATCAATTTCTCCATCTATGCTTAATATTATTTGTATGGCTCATTGGATGAATATTGCATTTAAAATAGTAAGCAACTTTCCATCAGTTTCAAAAGTTGAAGATCTTGTACGTGAGAATCATGCATACTTTTCTCATAGTCCCAAATGATATTTAGAGTTTCAACAATTTGTAGATGGTGTTACAGATGGAAAAAAACTACTGAAAGATGTTGATACAAGATGGATCTCTTTAAATGGACCAGCTCAAATACTATTTAGTGAGTTCAAATCTTTGGTAGGGTTGATGTATGAAAATCGCTACAATGTAGACAAAGCTCAAGATATTCTTTTTTGACTAAATGATATAGAAACATTATTAACATTGGCTGGAATTCTTCCTATGCTACATGAAATGGATGTCCTCAAGAAAATGTCCCAGAATCTCACAATGTATATTGCCGAATACACAAATGTGAGAAAGTCAGCATGCCTTGCATTGGATAATTTGTATATGATGCCAGACTCTTTTACTGGTATAGAGTTTACAAGTTGGACTAAGATCATCAATATAGAAAATACTGAATTTTTTTTGACGTTTGATGAAAAAGGGATACTATGTATCCCAATGCATGTGTATATGGTCCCCTTTCATTATATTAGTAAGATGGGACGAATCACTAAATATTTCCCCGTGTCAAGGTACCAATTTTATAATATTGTGATTTCAGTGAGACAAAATTTGATAGAAATTGCAAGATCACTATCATCAGAGATAAGAGAACGATTTCCTTGAGATGAATTGTTGGAGGCCATATGTGTGGTATACCCTCAATATTGGAACAATTATCAATGTCCAAGAAATTTAAAAGCTGATTTTCAAAAGAGATTAAAATGTTTAGTAGACCACTCTTGCAAGAAAGTCTCGATACATGGAGAACATATTGAAGGTATTTTAGATTCATCAAAATTATATCAACAAAGTGGACGCTTTGCTGAAACAATGTGGAAGCGATATACTTTTTTGGAGAATCCTAATGAAAATGGTGTTATAACAAGTTGATGGACTACTTTAAGTGGTAGCCAATACCTGCAAGATATTTCAAATTAGCAGATTTGTGTCAAACCATGATTTTGGGATCAGTGGAGGATGAGAGAATGTTTAGTGCACTATCATTCTTGAAGTCAAAGTTGAAGAACAAGCTTGATAAACATGTGGATACATGTTTAAGATTATATGTAACAAAGTATGACATTAACAATTTTCCATATGAAAGAGCACTAGCGCTTTGGCGATCAGATTGTGATAGAAGGGAAGAAAAAAATATAACAAATTTATCTAATGAACTTGATACAGAACGTAATGTTTTGGAGGCTCATAATGACAGTACATCTGGAGAAGATCATGTTTACAATGTAGAAAAAGATGACCAAGATGAGAACTGGGAAATTGAAATACCCTAGGACTCTTATTTTGGTATGCATGTTCCATTGATCATGCAAGATTACTATATGTCAAATTCAGGTAAAAATGGGTTCTATATTTTGTAATTTTCATTGTAACATTGTAGCTACATTTATTTCATGCGTGTTATTTTAAGATTGATGTTTCACATTTAATCCTTACATTGTTTGTTTCTTATTTGTGACAGGAAATGAAGTTGGATTTGATGAGGCTAGGACCTATTTATTTTCACATAGATAGTGTTTGACTAATATTGAATGATAAATAACTAATTTAACAAGACTAACACAAAGCATCAATGGGCTCATTCAAGTACATGAAACTACCTTGATGTCTAGCTCTGACATGTTGGAAAATTTTAATGGTATATATGTTGCTTGTGTTTGTGGAATTTTGCTAAGTTTCAAGTTTTATATTTTCTTGGAAAATAATTATTGATATTTGGAAACTATGTGATTTTATATTGGTATTGGAAATGAAGATGGTTTTGATCTTTGATTGGAAATGAAGTCAGATTTGATGAAGTTGGGACCTATTTCTTTTCACATAGATAGTGTCCTAGTATTAAATGATAAATAACTAATTTAAGAAGTCTACGCTAAGCAACAATGGGCTTATTCAAGTACATAAAATTGTGTTGATATCTAGCTTTGATATCTTAGAAAATTTTAGTGGTTTGTTTGTTGCTCGTTTAGAGGATTTTGTTGAGTTTGAAATTTTTGGTTTGTTTTGGTCAAAGATATTTTTAGTCCCTTGAATGCTTATGGTTCTCATATCATGCATATATCGATAGATATAGTTTTATTATTATAATCATTATTGTTTTCTTTATATATTTGGTGGTTTGAGGAAATATATTTTATTTCATTTCACTTTGTGGCATGATTTCGACATCTTCACCTTTTAGAATATAGTAAAATATTTTTCTTATTATAGATTTTTCTTGGAAAAGAATTATTGATATTTGGAAAGGGAAATAAGCCTTGGGTAGCTAAGCGAAGAGAAAAACAGTCTATGTACTAGGTTCCTGTGCATTTATCATAGGAGACCTATTGGAATGAGACCGGCATTCCTTTCATGCAATTACACTTTTGATGCCAAGGAGGAGCTGAGTTAGCTGACCTGGGAAGAACAATGGAAGTTGATCATAATGCTGGTTTCAAAAATAGCTGACCATGCCACCAATGTTGGTGGAACCAAAGGAACCACATCAACTTATTATGATTCTTTCTATATTTCTTAGGGTGAAACTGAGGCTATTTTGGGAAGCATGGAAGGTAGCAGTGGTTGCCTAACATATAGTAGGAAGGTATTCTTATGCTGATTGTAGATTCTCAGAATATCTTGAAATCTGATGGTTACAAGAGGATCAATTGTTTGACCTTTCTAGTGACAATCAGATTCCTAGATATTCCTGGAACCTGCAATCCTCATAAGTTCAACAATCAGTACAATAAAATGTGTTTAGTTTTAAGAGGTAACATGTTTAAATAAAAAAGCATTGAATACCCCTTCCTAAATTCACATATGTATTCCTTAATATATTTTAATATTAAAATAACTCTTTATTATTGTAATTAACTCCAGGGAGAATTTTTTGGGTAGTTTGACTTTCTACTGGGTGTTCTATGTAAATGACTGATTGTATTCGTGTATTATGTGTGCAAGAGTTCTTGATATGAAATGTGCACTCTCTTCTGGAATACAAAGGGCATGCATACATTTTTATTTACTATCTTCTGCCTGGAACACCCTATTCACATGCTCAATATACTCCAAGTGATCTCTTAGATTTTATTGGCATTGAAATATAGTACACTTGCTCTCTCTTATTCTAAATTTAACACTATATGTTGTTGTGTAAGCAGGAGGTCTTCTTTACACATTGCATGATACTAATTTTCAATACGTTACATCTTCTTCCTTCTTGCTCTTAACATATGCAAAATACTTGAGCTTCTCCAAACAACTAGTAGCTTGTGGTGAGACAGTGATAGTTACTCCTCACAGGCTAAGAGCACTTGCAAAATGCCAGGTATAGATTCATAATAGCCCAATGCTTAATTTTCCTATTATTTCAAAAAGTTACTAATGCATGCAAGATCTAAATCAATTTTGTGTTGATGAATGTTGATTACATACTAGGAGATAATCCTATGAGGATGTCATACATGGTTGGATATGGTTCCCTCTATCCAAAACTTATTCGTCACAGAGCCTCTTCTCTGCCCTCCAAGGCCAATCATCCTCAACCCATTCCCTACAAATAAGGCTTCCAATCTATGTACAACAGTGCACCCAATCCCAACATCTTGGTGGGAGTTGTGGAGGGAGGCCCAGACAACATCGATAGGTTCACTGATGTGTGAAACAATTATGATCAATCTGAACCGTTCACATACATTAATGCACCCTTAGTGGGTTCCATTCCTTATTTGGCCCAGAGACTGATGTTATACTTATGAAATTTCTTTATGCCAGATATTTCAGGGTGAATGATGCATTCATCATGTTGCATAATAGTGTAGCATGGATGAAGGCATTTGGAGCTGACAGTATAGTTGAAGAGGTTCTGAAATTTGATGAGAATTTGAATTCAGTGGCCTTCATGCATTGTTAGGATAAAGTGGGCCACCTTGTGTGCTACAATGTTTATGGGATTTTTCGAGACAAGGAGCTCTACCAGAATATATTTGGAGACGATGAGAAGCTGAAGAAGTTTCTGAGATGGAGGGTCCAAATTCTGGAGAAGGGCATCAAGCTCCTTGATTTCAAGCCTGGTGGTTTCAATGCCATGATTCAGATCACATATCTTAAGAATATGCTAAAGAGAGAATTGAGAGCTGCATCAAACCAAATTCTTGCACTTTTTCAAGATAACTACCCAAAGATGGTAGCAAGAAAGGTCTGTAACTTCTCAAAACACAATTTTTTTTGCGTTTTCCGAGCTTGCCTAGAACAATCTATCTGAATGACTATAAATGATCAGAAGGATGATGTTAGATGTCCTCGTAGATCTGGTGTTTTGAGAATTTTGGCACACCAAAAATTGGAATTTTTGATGCATCTCTAGATATTTATTACTTTACATATGGTTTCTAGTTTCAAATGGTGTCAAATTACATATATCTTCATCCCAGATTGAAAAAGGCTAAAAGTTACAATATATATTTTACAAAGAGGTTCCTTTTATATAGGGACCTAATAGAGATATTTAGGCAGATCTGGTTTTATATATTTTGTATTAAATAATACAATAGTTTCCCACAAAATATTTGAGTATGGACATTTAGTTACTAGTTACTCGTACTGTGAAAATGCAATAGATTATAGTATTCCTACAAAACCTTATGTGTAATGAGTACATGGACATTTTCTTTCCTTTGCTTATCTCCCTTTCAAAAGGCTTCAAAAAACATGTCGAGATGGGCTACACTGCAAGGAATGGTCCTCCTTTGGCTCAGGTGCATGAAGGATATCTACTTCATCAAAATCACTCGAGGCTTTCGCCGAGCCTCTATTTTTCTGAGGTTCCTACCATTTGTGTGTCAGAGTAGACCACAGCTAGAATGGAAACCTGGTCAATGGTTTAACACTATGTCAATCTTACCAGTGGAATGAATATAAGCTACTATTTTTTGGTGCCTATGTCCTCCAATTGTTATTTTATTTTTCATTATTGATTAAGAGAGTCTATGCAATGGTTATAGGTATGAGGAGTTAACACATATTTTTGTTGTTTTTCAGTAAGTGAAAAACACTTCTCTCAAGTTTTCCTTGTATCAGCGCATTTCTCGTTTTGTTTCTTGAATCATAGTCTTTTTAATCTTAGTGGACCTTTGTGACCTTTTAAGTTCAGTCTCATTGTCTTTTTCACCCAGAATTACATGGTTTAGAGATGGAGGAGCGTATATAGTCATTTCTTTGTGTGGTCACAATTTTCCCTCAAGGGTTTTGTTTTTCATGGTCAGCTTAATGGTCACTATTTTTGTTTCAAAGGGAAATCTCATGGGAAACCCAAGGATTCTTCATCAAATTTGAAGATGGTATCCATATTCCCAAATAAGCCCATTGTCATAGATTAGTGCACCTTACCCATCAGGGTTTAACAAGGCACCTGCTAATGTGGATCTAAACAAATTCTCAACAATATGGTGACAACCAGTTGAGATATAACCACTTGTGTTCAGGTAGCCTCCACTCTCACATAATACAATGAGGGAATTAGGCTTTTCACAAGAAACTTATGGAGGAAACCCTTTCTTTCTATCTTATCCCAAAAATTTGAAGAAAATGAAATCACTCTATGAATGAAGTATATTAATGGACTATTTTATCTTTCTAGGACTTGAATTCCAATCTCATCAATTGTAAACTGCATATCCTCAGACATACTACCTTTGGGTTGTGACTTCTGACTATCGTTGCCTCTTCCAGAATTAAAAATGATCCGATTTCAAGTACAATGTTGAAGAATTTCTCCAATCTTGCTAATTGTCAAGTATACCATATGTAATTAAGTCTTTTTGCTATATTCAGTTTGCAAGCGTGGGATATTTTTGGGCCCTATAAGGGCGAGGATATTATAATTAGTTTATCAAATAGATAAATCACCTCTTAATTAGTATTCTCTCTATTTTTTAGGTGTTCATCAATGTCCCATGGTATTTTAGTGCATTGTACTCCATGTTGAGCCCTTTCTTGACACAACGTACCAAGAGAAAATTTGAAATTGCACATGAAGGAAAATTCACAGAGACCTTCTACAAGTATGTGAAATTCCTTCTCTAATGTAGTGAAAATATGCTAAACCTAAATTGAAGACTCTAATTATATATGATAGAATGAAGGATATATTCAATGAAAATTTCCTAGAAACTTATTTAATACTTGATTTTACTTGCAGATTTATATTTCCAGAGAATGTGCCTGTACAGTATGGGGGACTTAGCAGGACCAAAGATGTAGATTTTGGACATCACAAGCCTGCAATAGAGTTCTCCATTAGATCTAGGGAGAAAATTAATCTTGAGATCGAGGGAGTGGAGGTAATGTATGTCAAAAATTGCTCAAGTTTGCAGATTTTGTGTCAGTTCCTACAGTCAAATTTAGTTCTTTCGCCTCAGTTTTGTTTCCAATATACTTCCAAATTTGTTGAGTTTTAGTTTTGGATATAAATTTTATGGGTGTTGGATTTGAGATCGAGCTCATCCTCAAGATCTATGCGATTGGGATTTTTCTTTGTTTTTGAATTCTCACATTCAGGCTGTCTATTTTGTTCAGGCGGGAGCAACAATTTTGTGGGACCTCATAGTTGGTGGGTGGGATGTTTCCTATCGGTCAGAGTTTGTGCTGAGTGCATAGGGAAGATATTCAACTCTAATTGACAAGAACATAAAGTTGTCTTCATCTGATGAGCCAATTTGCAATTCCTTCAAGGCATTAGAGGTAGGGAAGGTAGTTCTGATAATAGACAACTCCTCTTCAAACAAGAAGAAGGCTGCAACCTATAGATACATGGTAAAAAATAACATAGTCTAGGAGTTTGAGCCTCGCAGTAGATTAGATGTACTTAGAAAGCTTTCTTACATTCAACAATCAGAAATGTCAGTAGTTAAGAATGTGGCATCATGTTGGAGAAGGAAGTTTGTCTCTTTGGAAGCTGAAAATTTTATCTACATATGTAGTACTATATAAAAGTTAATATTGGTAATAATAATGGTTGGTTGTGTTTCCAAAGCGAATCATCACTGTGATTCACAAATTTTCATGTTTGTGATTGATAGGTATATAATATACATGGCAAAGAAAGTATAAATAAAATTTATAAATATTGACCACCCCAAGGCTAGTTAATTTTTTTATTTATTGTTTATCCTATACACAAATATATCCCATACAAAAATATATATAAATAATATTTTTAGTTCAAAAATTGAATATTGTATTACATTCCTCATCAATAAAAATGTTCTTCAAGGAATGGTCTACATTCAAAGGGTTACCTATATGTAAATGAAATTAGTTTGTTACCTTTGGCTACATCTTTTCTAAAAGCTCAAGCTTATCTTAAAATAGAACCGATTGTTTTCTTTGTATTTTTGGTTGCTATATAGTAAGTATATCATGAATTCAGGACCAATGCAACCCAGAGAACCCAAATGAAGGGAGAGAAAAACTATATTTGAGGGTGAAGCACTTTGTATTATATATATGAACATATTATAATTTAAGATAATGCAACCAAGTGGATTTAAATGAATGGGATACGAAAGGTGACGGGTTTGGATAATAGATAGCAATTTGGTCAATTATGTTTTGATATATATATTTTTTTAATTAAAATTTTTATTTTATTATATTAAAGAGTCGTGGCCAATTTTATTTCATGGAAATGAGAATATTTAGATAAATATAAATTTTTAAGATTAGGGAGGATTTGAAGTTGTTCACTATCTTATACTTTCACTTTATTATATTTTAAACAAGGATTAATGCTCCTCTCACGAAATAGGTACATATTCCTTAGAGGTCGTTGACTATGCATTTTGTGGATAATTTTTGTTGAAGGTTTTAGAGGTAGGCATGAAGAGAACAAAGCAATTTTCAAGATAAATCACAAAGTTGATAAAAAAATAACCCATTCTTCCAAGACATTTCATATTTCCTCCAACTTTATCACCTACATCACCTTTATCTCACATGGAAGATATATCCCCACTCCTCGACTTATGCATAACATGGTCAAGAGAAGTAACTATAACAACAATAAATTTGCATGAAAGCTTTATAATTTTTTTCAAACGTGAAAGTTGTGATGCGTTACTAAGTTTCTTCATTATTTTATAGATCATTACATGTAAAACCGACTTTACTCCTTGACTGGCATTGCATTCAACATTGTGCACAAGTATGATTTAAATGTATCAATCAAAAGTATGATTTTATCTATATTTGATAATGCAGGTTGAATACATCATACAATACATAGGAGTGATATGGCTATGAAGTTCAATATGAAATAATCTATTGATTGCTACTATTACTATTATATAAGAGGTGCTCTTCCAATGGACATTTATTAGCTATGTGAAGAAGGCTTTGTAGAATTTGTATTTACTATAAGATTATGTATAACTGAGTTGCGGACAAGTAAGTAGAATTTGGTAGGAAGTTTTGAGTATGTGTAATTCATAATGATCTTGTCTTCTCTTCATTGATGACTTTTCAAGGTGTGAGTTTTGACCTAAGCCATTGCATTATCAATTTGTCAAGGCTCAAAACTAGACCTATATGTCAACTACTTCTTATGATCGTTCCTAGGAACACGAATCCTAATTTTTGTAGGTTTAAAATTTATCACAAATTTTCTCTATTGTGGTTGAATTTGTGGAGGTTATCTCAAAATTTATTTAAGGTATCATGCATATAAATTTCTTATGAAATTTCAACACTATATCAAACTTTAATGCAAATTGTTGATCAATTCTCACTTGGTTAGGGTTATAGATGTTAATGAAAATTTTCTGTGCATGCATGAGAGTTTGGTGCAAATGCACAATGTTGTGTAGCATTAGTGTGATAAATATGGGATAGTGCAAATCATAGTTTTGAAGATTAGTCTAAGTTGACTTGTACCTAATCAACTCAGTCAAGTTGATTATTGGTTGAACGATTAATTATTGTTTTAATGGGCAGAAGATCTTGCAGGCCCAAATACCAAAGGGAAAAATGGAGCCCGTCATGGGGTTCTCTTTGTAATTATCCACCACTACTACCTTCCATGCTTCCTCAAACTCCTCTCCAACCTCAATATCAGTGCTAGTAGTAGCATGAGCAACAACACTACGCTTAGTAGAACTAGAAGAATGTGTTTTCCAAACCGCACGAGAACTACTTCCATCACAAGTCACCATGTGCCATGCTTCGTCTCGGTGGTTCGCTTCCTTCAACTCCTGGTTCAACTACCATATCTTCATTGGAACCAACACCCCAAACTCCACTAGATAACGATTCACCATTTTGTACTAGTGATTCGCCATTTGTACTCATGATTCGCCATTATTTTACAAGATAATATAATCTTGTGAGAGATTTGCAAAAAAAAATTATATATACATATTATATTATTAATAAAATCGCCTTCCATGTTTCCTGTGTATCATGGGGATTCTCCCATTTATTATACATATAAATTTAGGGGGTTCTTAAAATTTTCCCTAAAGAAGTCTCAAGTTTCTTGCAATTTTTTATGGTGGTTTGTCTTTCCTGTGTCATCTTGTGTTATTTCTTCTAATGAATGAAGTGAAGTAATGAAGCTTCAGGTATCTGAATTAAATTTGTAAGTAAGAGTTAAATATCCTTAAATGCGCTCCTTCACTCCAACTCCTCTCTATACATAAAGTTCTCTCTAGAACTTAAGTTAATAGATACTGTGTTTACAACATATTATCTTAAGCTTCCTTATAGTTCTTCTTTTTCATTCACATTTTAGCAGTTAAAGGCATTACGTAATATTTTATTACTCCAGAGAATTAAGGGTTTTAAAAAGAAAATTTCCAAAGGAATAGAACAATGAACAAATGATAAATATTGTTTCCATAAAATACTGTTAAAATGTCTTAAGCATTGATTCCTCTTCACAACCAAGGGATTGTCTCTTAAGAACAAACAGATGCAATGAGGGTGAAGTCAAGTTTCAATTGTGAAGCCAAAGCTTCACATGTCGCTCCTCTTGAGGTATTCTTACTTGTCTTCTTGTGTGGAAATTTCGTGGCGTAGTGTCGAATTCATGGCAGTGAAAGGATTGATTCTGGACACATATTTCTTCTTTCCCCCTTGACTAGATTCAACTTTGGATTGAGATTTATTCAATTTCCCTTTTTTTTCCTTTCCATCTAAGGCACAGTTCTCCTCATCCTTGCCCTTAGATGAAGTCTCATCTATAGTATTCCAACTTATGTCTTTCTGCACTAGATCATACCATAATTTCTCCCAGCTTGGTAGTTTGTCTCTACCATTTACTGAATCTTGATAACTATGCCAGCTCTTGGGAAGCCCCAAAAGGGATATAGCTACCAAGTATTCTTCAGGGAAATTAACACCAACCCACCAAGTTCATCACGACACTGTGTAAACCTACTCAGGTACTGCAAAATTGTGTCATTATTTAGCATCTTGATACTTTGAGGCTTGTCCTTGAGTACCAACTTCCTTTGGTCACTATTGTTCTCGAACAACTCTGTCAGCGTCTTCCACATCGTAAAAAAAATTCTCTTTCCCATGGAGATTCGAGACAATATGATCTCGTACTCCCTCCAATAATATTCTACTCGCTTTGGCCACATCCTTTTTCCACTAAGCAATATTATGGGCATCAGATTCTTGGGGTTTTGCTACATCTGACTTGATGTATTCTAGAAACCCATTGTCATCCAATACTGCCTCCATGTGGTCCTTCCATGCCACAAAGTTTGTGGTGGGCATATTTGAGCCTGAGTCCATTGAAAGTCATCTTTTCAGACCAGGAGAAAACCTGTAACAATGATATTCAGATTTGAATCTCCTACAAAGAAAAATCTGAAATCTCTTCTCTATTGTGAATCTAGCTTTGATACCATGTAGAAATTAATGTGTAGATTATAAAATGCTTAGGAAATTTACTAAATCACAATACTAGAAGATACTCTACTGATTTGCAGAAGAAAATTCATGATCAAGAACACAAATCATAAACATGCATCAAGACACACATACACAAATATTTATCTAGGGGAAAACAAGTTCTCAAAACCCATTACTATCTGTATTTCATTAATCAAAGAATCTAGATGAATATAATATGCTTTCTCAAGCTTGAGCAGAACCTCCACTTGTATCTTCTATCCTCTACCTGATTAACTGAAACTGACCAATACTTAGCCAAATTTTCAAGCCCTCCAAGCTCCTATTTACTTGCATTGTTCATTGAGGAATTATCCCATATTTTTTAGGGAAATTACTCAATTTTATTGTGCAATTCATGTAGGCCCATCCTTTGACTTCATGCACCACCTGTACAACTTGGATTAGTTTACAACTGATAGTACACTGCCCTTGAACTCCAATCTAAATTGGGTAACTCAAATTCTCTGCATGCATCAGTTATTTTGGGTTGATTGATGAATTAACTAGATGACCACTGAGTGTGACTGATGTTACGCTGCACAAATTGACCTTTGACTAGTTTCTCCAATAATTGGAACTAGTTTAACTGATAATAACTCAAATTAATTGAAATAGATTTCTATAAATTAGCAATCAATCCGACTTAACTGAACTCAAGTGTTTCCAACTCGAATTAACTAATTTAACTGAGTGACAAGATCAATGTAACCTTAGTTAACTACCTCCAAGTATTCTACTGAAATTGGAATTCGAATTTTAATCTAGTTTGACCAAGGCAAATTCAAAACTAGATTTTCTTGCTGCATTTTCAACAAATTTTTCCATTTTCTTAGACAATTGAACAAAATGGTTGACTCATTGGAAAAAAAAGGTACCACTTTCGAACAGGGGATCTTAGAAGTGGATCAAAGAGTGATAACAATCTCATATATCCCATGATTTCTTGGAGTGGAAATGAAGTCTTAAGTTCCACAAAAATGACTCATGTAGTCAAATAAAAGAATTGGTTTCCATAGAGGAAGCTGACCATATACATTGTCCCCCCTATAATTGGATTTCGGTTAACAATTCAAGGTTAAGAGTGGATTTATAGCTTCCATTAACTCCCCAACCTTGGAACATTATGACGGAGTACCCCTGTCTTTGTCATTATCCCATATGGTGATTGGATCTAGCTCCATGTGGGTGCAAGTGGAAATTGAGTTTAGCACATCAAGGTGGGATAGAGCTTACATAGGACAGGGGAAATTCAACTTTGTAATTGCATTTAATCCTCAATAACATGAAGTTAGTCTCACTCCTTCTCTGTATCAGTTGGTTTTCATTCCAAAGAATTCATTGTGATCTAAGCGTGAATTGAGAGGCCTTACGATTCAATGCTATAGGGTGTTGGATTAGAGGGAGACCTGGTTATATACGACATATTGTAGCTCACCTTTGATCCCACTCTGCATTGTGTAAAAAAATACCTTAGAAGAGGTGGTCATCATTTATTGGCTTCAGTTATGAGGAGTTCCAAATCTTGACTATGGAAACATAAGGGGAATCATCTTGTGAAAGCGAATGGAAAAATTGAACAATCTCCTAGAAATATTACTGGAGTCGATTGAAGGGTTTTTGAAAACTCTGATTCATAGGGGAGTTGTGGAGGAAAAGGAACGAATGAAATACCAGTTTTTGATGAATATCAAATATGAATTATTTCAAAGAAAGTTGGAAAGGTTCCAATAATAGATGTGTACTAAGTTGGCAATCATGAATATCAGGGTGGCAGAGATAGAAAAAAACTCTAGTAGTGGAGTTAAGTCCAATTTGGAAGTGGCTTGGACATATGAGAATCAAGTGCATAAAAAATTCTAGGAATGCTTGATGGATAGGAATAACAGGCTGAGGATGGTGATGTAGTTCCGTGGATACACTAGTGATGAAGGGCTACTCCATGTCATATAATCTATTAAATTTTGAATTCCTCCGATGTTATGAAGATACATACTGTTGTTAGGAGATTTTGTAGAGTCTATAGCAGACTATTGTTTATAATTGTTGGAATTTTTTTCCTTAAGCATAAATACTCTATCCTTTGGGATTTTGAATGCAGTCTAGTTTTGGAACATGAATCCTTTTGTAAGGGTTCTCACCTAGACTCCACATTTTTATTATAATACCAGAGCCCTACCCATTTCTTTGAAAAAATAAAAAATAAAAAATAATGTTATTTGGTTAGAATAGACAAAAATAAGAACAAGAGTCACATCATACCTCTCCACCATAAAAAAATGGGAAAATGAATTTATCTTTATAATGTGTAATTTATTTATTTATTTTAGGTTGAAAAACTTATTACAATTAGCTTGTCAATTGGTAGTGAAGAAAATCATCACTAATTACTATCTATGAATTTGGGTTAACTCATCACCATTATTTAAGAAAACCATGCCACCTGAAATAATGTTTTGGTGGTCAATAAGGTTGTAGACACTCACCCTCACCAAATGGTCCTGGGTCCTATGCTATTAAACCCATTTCCTTAAATCCTAAAAATACATGTTATATAATATTTTTTCGCACTCCCTATCTCATTCCCTGAGCTTGGAAAAATTTGCCCCAAATGTCGCAAACTGACAAACATTGTTAATGTGTTCACCATGAAAACATGATCAGAGCATCCCTGAAGACCAAAAGAGAAATGCCTTAAATCAATTTGGAAAAAATCTTGTGACAAACCCTATTTGCAGACCCAACGTATTCCCTATAGTTAAACCCTTGTGCTTGTCACCTTCACCATGACATGTGTATAGCCCTTCCAGCACAAGAATTCAAGTGAAAAAGCGTGTTGCTCCTATTTTAGAACCGAGAACTGATAATAGTTGAATGATGATAGGGTCAAGTCTCCCATTTTAGGCCTTTGATCCTACAATTAGAGATCTTACCCTTAATATGTGGACCCTCACCCCCCTTTTTTGGATCCCTAACCTCTCCTCCATCCCTATATATTAATGTTATGCTTTACCCAAATGGTTGATCAATGTTAGTTTCCATCCTTTTGAACTGTTGTGCCTAAACATTGCCAAATTATGAAGGAGAAGGAGTGCTTGAAGGTCTTGGTGAGGACTTGGAAACCCATCCGAAGGTGTCTTCCAACATTAGAGCTTAAATGGTTGTATGCTTCCATTATTTCTAATAATAATACATTATATGTTTTTCTTCCATAAATGTGTAAAATGATTATGCATTTAGTGTGTTAATCTCTGATCTTTCACATAGTTTATGTTAGAGTAAAATGTGATATATATGCTTTCGTAGATTTGGTTTGATCTTCCTTGTAGGTAAACATCCACGACAATGCTTAAAGGATTGAACTTGGATGTGAGAATATCAGGAAACGACACTAATGGGTGTTAACATCAAAGCGATGTAGGCTATCTGTCTCGTTTTGTATTTTCTAATACAAACTGGGAAGGTTTGTGTGTATTTGTTTGGTTTGTTTCTAGATCCTTTGTTTAGGAATACATAGATCGCCACTATCTGCAACAGGGATTGTCTATACAAAAAAATGGCGACTCCACTGGGGAGTCTATAGCCCTTTCAACCCTGATTTCTCATTTGGTCATTTTTCTTAGTTTGGTCAACCTTTAAATGATCCTTGCTTCTGATTGTTTTTGAAGCTATACTTTGAGTAGTCTATGTTTTAGGGTATCAGGTCTAGCTTTTTTCTCAAACTTTTCTTGTTTTTCCAAAGCATTTCTCTCTCAATTCATTTTTTATCAGAGACAGTCACGCTTCTTTTTCCAAAAACAATCATGCTTGTCACCATGGTTCTAACTGTTTGCCTGCGTTGGTTTTTAAATTTGATAGATTGTAAGGTTTATGCTAAAAATTCTAGTGTGTTTTGATCTCTGAGGTCATCCTCCTACTCTGTGTGCATCAAGTTTTATCTATTTTGTCTTAGTTTATTTGTGGTGTATGAAATTCTATCCCATACTTGAAGTGGTAAAAGTGAAATTTTGTTTGGGTCTTTGATTCTTTGAGTCAGTTAAGATCATTGTTTGTTTCTTGTATGTTTGGAAGGGATACTTATTTGCCGTGGATTGAGCATATTTGTTCTTTTTTAAACCATCAAAGAAATCGATTTTGGATTCATTTAGTTTTCATCTCGAAAGTTTACTTTTCGTTAAAGTGCATTAGATTACATTTCATTGAAGATTATTTTTGAGTTTAATCATTGAACATAGATTACAATCATTTAGTGAATGAAAACTGAAAAGTGCATTGAGTACATTCTCATTCATCAAAAGAAAAAAGAAATTGTGCATATATTTCATTTTCATAGTCTTCAAGGGAATCGTGCATAGACTACATTGCGTGGTTTGAAATCTTTTAATGCTTTGAATTGAATTGGAATAGTGAAAGCAGAAGATCTAGTTAGGAAAGTTCTATTCGCTGCATTCTTGGTTGTTGCATCATTGTTTGAATATCTTCCCTATACTAAATAACGTTCATCAAAATGGAACTAATATTTTTCTCATACTAGTTGCATCATAGGTGTTCACGTGACATCGTTTTGATCCTTGAAATTGAAACTTAATTCAAGATCAACTCAAAATTTACCTCAATTAACCTAAGGAGAATTTGGAACTTAACGCAAACATTTAGCGGTCTAGGCTAGAGACGTGTTCCAGCGTCATAAAATTTAGGAGCTGTCGCTAATTGCCTGAATTGCATCTCGGGGGTGATATTTCCTTCCACATGCGCAATTATATAAGTCTGTTATCTAGTACTCTCGGGTATATCGGAGGCGCTCCACGTATGAAAGTATATATTAACGCTCTCATCGAACGATTATGCATTAAACACCACTACTAAGGAACTGCACTCCCACGTACTGTTGCGTATATTTTGGGAGTCCCCACTAGGTTGCTATCCATCCATAGGTAACCGAGTCAGCGGCCTTGTAAACTGTGATACATCGAACACAACATTCAGGGATATTGGATGCAGTACGTTAAGTCCTTGGTTCGCCAAGGTGCATATCACAGTTCACGGTTGCTTGGTAATCCTTTTTTCCTAGCTTACCCATTTTTTGTTTATTTTTTTGTTAATTTCTAAAATTTATTACCCACGGAATAACATCTTACCCGTGCACGACTCCTTAGTATATCGTAGGTTGAGACTAATGGCCATAGTTCTTGAGTTTACCATTCAAGGAAATCCCTCAGGTGGGAATCCTAGTCCTTTTCCTTCTTCTGGAAATATTGGCACTCCTAATATGGCAACGTTGTCCCTCCCGGGATTAACCATTGGTTTTCGAGTTTGGTTATTTTCAACCCCCATGGTTCCAAATGTCTAAGCTTTTTCTCAACCAAGTTCACCTCCACCTGAACACTGTCAACCTCATGTTGATCCTAAAGTTGACCCCTCACCTTATTTTCCTGTTTCTTCACCTATCGCCTGGTGAAAGTATGGATTCTATTAACCAGGAAGCTAAGACAAATAAGAAGAGGATGGAGAAGAAGAAGATAAATAAGCAAGGGGGAAACCAAGCAACCATTTCTACCCATGCAACTGATGTTGAAAAATATTTCATTCAGTCTTGCAAAGTCAAATTCCCTTGCAAGTTATGCAAGGATGAATACCTTTTTAAGGATTGTCCTGGAATTCCCAGGATATTAGAAGTATAGTCCACCAATTCAAATCAACCTTTGTCATTGACCTATGGAGATCATGCTAGTGAAAAACCCTTAGCTAGTGATATTAAGGCCCATGGGAAAAAGGGTAAAGTAAGATTTCCTTGTAAGTTATGTGAAGGGAATCATCCTATTCACCTTTGTCCTTATATGGATGAAACCTCCAAATTTTTGGAAAACTCTACAGCTTCTCAGCCCCGTCTTCCTACTGGTTACTGGAATCTTTCCCCTGATCCTCCACTAGTTGATGAAGTGATTGATCAAAATTTATCTTTGTTAAATCCCACTCTCTACGAATGTGAATTCCATGAGTTTTTTCCCAAACAACCATTGGTTGAGAAAATGGTTGACTTGATTCCACATTTAGTTGATCGTACCTTTCCCATAGAGAGTGAACCCCATACCACTTAGGTTATTTTTGTTTCTTTATATTTCCATGAATTGGAAGGAAATCCTTCCATTCCCACGGTACAAGAGGGCGATCCTCCCTTTCTCGTAACATAAGGGGGTAATTCTCCCGTTCCCACGAAACCCCCTCCAAGTAGTATAGTCACTTATTTTGATTGGAGTCAACTGAAAGAATATTTCCTTCCTTCTTACGTTCCCTTTGAGATAACAATACAAGCCTATAATGTGGTCATACCTACCAAAATAATAGATGGAGGGACATATGTTAGTATTCTCCCCTCAAATTCTTGGAAAGCTTTAGGCTCTCCACGTCTTATACCTATTACCCATAATCTGTTGGCTTTTAACAGAGGAGCCAATCAACCATTAGGGATCCTTCCTAAGTTTCTATTACTTTGGGAGAAAAACTATCTATATAAACGTGATGGTTGTCCAAGGACCCTTGGATTTTAATTTACTTCTTGGCCCTTACTATACTTATGTCATGGGAGCTCTTGCCTCTTATCTCTTTCGTGTGAGGTGTTTCCTGCATGAAGGAAGAATTGTGACCATTGATAAACTTTCATTCATTGGTCCTAATTTGTATCACGGTTAACCATCATCCCTAAATGGTCCTTACATGCAAGTTGTATCACCCCTGCAACAGGTTAATTATGTGGCAACCTATTCCATGTCTGCTTCTATTGATGATCTAGTAAGTAACATAGTGCATCATGTACTGGGGGCCTTAGACCTTGATTTCTAGTGTTTTTATCCCATATGATGAGAACCTCTTGGAAGCCATGACCTCTTATGGGCCATGATCAGGTTCCTCGGAGAAAATTTCCTTGTCTTGTTTCAAGCTCGTTAAAAAATGAAACAAGGTGTCATGAGGACAATTATTTTACTGTGTCAATCTCGTTAAAAAATGAAACAAGCCCTTATGAGGATAGTTATTTTACTGTGTCAACCTCATTAAAAAATGAAACAAATCCCATTTCAATTCGAGTATTTTATTATATCTCGTAAGTTCCCAGTCGAGTCTTTCACTTGATCTCATAAATGAACATTCATTCCATCCATCTATTAGTAACCAATAGTCTACTTAGGTGAATTAGATGAGGCTTAGGGGGCATGTACCTTGAATTGAGTCATTATGTTGGGGGCATGAAAAATTATTCCAAGCATAGTTTGTCTTTGTTTCAAGCTTTGTAAAAATGAAACCACTCTCAAGCATAGTGTTTTCACATGTTTCAAGCTTTTGTAAAAATGAAACCAATTCCAAGCATAGTTTTTCTCATGTTTCAATCTTGTGAAAAAATGAAACCATTTCCCATTCCTATACCCCTCTTGTGATTGCCCTTTTTATCAACCTGTTTTTCCAGATGAGCCTTGGTTTTCTCATTCCATTGTCACCATATTCTTGGCTGATTATACATCTCACTTGGTTATTTTACCCTTTCCTGGGGAACAACTGCAATGAGTGGTCTTATTATCCAACCTCTTAACCTATACATATTTTGAGTAGTTCCATCATAAACGGAACCTGTTTCTTCCCCTTATAACACTCGTTCCTCTGGGAGGAGTCCTCTTTTAGCTCTTTTCAGACTCCTGAAACATGAAAATATTTCTGAGCACTTGTCATTTCAAGCTCGTTAAAGTAAATGAATTGACGTCTACTCAGTATAATTTTAACCATTTTCCGAACTGAGATAAACTAATTATGAAAAAGGAATACCTTAGTCAAACATGACTAGGAGGTTCTCATAGATATTGTTTTCTACCTTTTCGGACTAAGGGACTATTTATGAAAAGGGACATTTGGAGTTTTCTTTTCCTCCTCTTTTTAAAACTCCCTATACATGAAAAATATGTCAAGTTACCCCTTTTTCGGACTCATAAAACTTAAATGAAGAGAGACTTGTCGCCATGACGAGACCAAGTTACACATTCCTAGGGCTCGTTAAACTTACCAGGATGGATTCATTCGAAGGGTGAACTTATACATGAATCATATGGTGTCCTCTTCAAGCTTGCAGTAAAAAATAAAGAGGTACTCGCTAGAAATAGTGGGGAAAAATGGAAGTAAACATGTCTTGTATTCTGTATCAAAGGAAACATGTCACCGTTGAACATGACACTTATCTGCATCTCGTGTTGGGTTTGGGTTATCCTCTCTTTTTCACTTTCCTTTCTGGGTTTGTGAAATCCATTTGCCTCTCATTCGATCATATCTTATTGTCACCATGACCATTGATCCCATTTTGATTCAAATGCTGCCAACGTCCAGAGTCATGTCGCCGATATTTTCAAGAGAAGTCTTGTTTGCAAATTAAAACCTCTTGTGCCTCAGTTGACCTTCTCTTCCACAATCCAAAATCACTCTCATTGACTTTGCAAAGTCCTTTGTTTTGTGTCGATGATGTGGGAAACATTATGCCCCTCCTTTGATAAATTGCTTCATGTTGACTCCAACCCATTATCTAGGGAGATGATATGGAAACCCCCTTTCAATACCTTGTATCTTGCATGCCTCAATGGCAGGTTCTTCACGTTTCGACGACAGGTTCAAATCATTGGCCTTTGATCAAATGATTCTACGAGTGTTTGACTTCACCTCCGTTATTTAAACTCATATATTCTTTTGTTGTACCTTGAGATCCATTGTCATTATTGGTGGTTTCTCTCATGCATGTTAACGATCTACCTCATTGAATGGTAATCAGGTAGTTTCTTCCATGTTCGACTTCAACACTTATATTCAAATGGTTAGATTCATACTTTGGTCGGGTCGAGACAGAAGACCCTAGATTTCCTTTTCTAGATCTAGGATACGAGGTGTTATTCAGTATTCATGATTATACACATGGATCTCTCTAGTCGAATGGTTGTTCCCATGCTGTAGATTCATATTCATATGAATGATCCTTTTCAGTTTGATGGTTGCATCCATGCCATGGATCCATGTATTTTTTTCTCAGAGATGTATTATTGAGCATATATCAGAGATGTCATTATATTGTATTATGTTTGATTTGCAGGTCTCTTGATGGTGGTTTCTTAAGTCCTTTCAATGACTTGTAAAGCACTTCAACCATCACTCCTCATTTTTCTTTCATGCTTTAGGGGGCATATGTTATACAATATTTTGTTGCACTCCCTGTCTCATGCCCCAAGCTATCAAAATTTTCCCCAAATGTCGCAAATTGACAAACGTTGTTAATGTGTTCACCATGAAAACATGATCAGAGCATCCTTGAATACCAAAAGATAAATGCCTTAAAAAAATTATGCAAAAAGCTTGTGACAAACCCTATTTGCATGCCCAACTCAGTCCCTATAGTTAAATCCTCGCACTTGTCACCTTCACCATGACCTGTGTATAGCACTGCTAGCGCGAGAATTCAAGTGAAAAAGCGCATTGCTCCTTTTTTAGCAGTTTCTCCAAAAATGGAAGGGGAGCTTCTCCTCCTAGAAGCCTTGAGAATGGAGAGCTGCTAACACTTGAATGAAGATAGGGTCGAGGGCTCCCATTTTAGGCCTTTGATCCTACAATTAGGGATCCCCCCTTTATGATGTGGACCTTCTTCCCCCTTTTGTGGATCCCTAACCTCTCCTCCTTCCCGATAAATGAATGTTATTCTTTCCCCAAATGGTTGGTCAATGTTGGTTTCCATCCTTGTGCTCAGTTGTGCCTAAACGATGCCAAATTATGAAGGAGAAAGGAGTGCTTTAAGGTCTTGGTGAAGACTTGGAAACCCATCCGAAGGTGTCTTCCAACATCAGAGCTTAAATGGTTGTATGCTTCCCTTGTTTCTAATAATAATACATTATATGTTTGCCTTCCATAAATGTATAAATGACTATGCATTTAGTGTTTCTCTATGATATTTCACATAGGTTATGTTAGAGTAAAATATGTTATATATGCTTTCTTCGATTTGGTTTGATCTTCCTTGTAGGTAAACATTCACGACTACGCTTAAAGGATTGAACTTGGAAGCGAGAAGATATGGAAACGACACTAATGGGTGTTAGCATCAGAGTGAGGTACACTATCTATCTCGTTTCATATTTTCTAATATAAGCTAGGAATATTTGCATGTATTTGTTTGGTTTTTTGCTAGATCCTATGTTTAGGACTAGAGAGATCGTTGTTGTCTGCAACAAGGATTGTTTATAGAGCAAGATGAAATCTTCATTAATGAGAGGTAGTTTTATATCTTACTCTAGGACCATATAAGTGATTTCAACCTCCATAGTATCCACAAGAAAGCTAGTTTCCCTTGTTGTCATTTACAAGGTTACCTCCAATGTGGTCATGTGTTTTTTAGTAACATTTAGAATTAGTCCCATACATGAGTTGAGATACCACATTCGTTTGCAATTTAACCTCTCACTTAAGTGAGATTTGCAATGCTTCTTTTTATTTATTTTTATTTTTTTCTTGACGTTATTTTCAAAGAGGACAAAACCAATAATAACTCAATTGTCCACTAATGATGAAGACAAACATCACTAGCTGCTTTCCATGGATATGGTCTAATTCATCATCGTAATTCAAGGAAACCATACTACCTAAAATGGCCTATTAGTTGTTTTTACGTGAAAGGAATTCCTATGGGGGAGACTTCTACTCCAGCCAAATACAAATTCTTATTACTTCACTGATAAAAGTAGTTTCAACTTATATAATAGTCAACATTATCATCATTATCACTATTATGATGGATCATATATTTTAAATAATATTTAACTTTAATTTCATTAATACACAAAACCAAATATTACTCTAATTACAATTTTTTTTTAATATTTTAAAAAATGAATATATAAATTGTTTTTTTTTGTTTATTTATATAGTTATAAATAAATAAATAAAATTAATTATGATGTGAAAAAGAAATTAAAATAATTTCTAATTATTTGAGTTTATTATATGACCATTAATATATTTTAACTTTATTATTTTTATTATTATTCAACTATGAGAAACCCCTTGCTTGTGGGACAAATGATCCACTTCAATGTGGCACGAATGTGAGTATTTCCTATATCTAGGGCCTAGTGCGCCATGTCCTCATTGATATCATTGTCATGAATAAAGTTGCACTCCGCACAAACCTTAGTCTATATATTGCTAATCTCAACATGAGTAGGCAGAGGAGTGAACTACCAAAATCAATATTTTGTAGCCTCAACATCGCTCTAGTCGCATAATGCAAACTAGCCACAACACTGACTTCGATTGTGACTTTGGCCTTAACTAGAACCATCATTAGAGAAAGGCATTCTGAAAATTTAGGCTAGGGAGTAGGACGAGGAATAGAGCCAAAGGCGAGGGAGGATTCTTAAAGCTTCAGGGAAATCCCAAGGAAACCATGAGAGTGAATAAATGAAACTACGAAGAAACTAGAAGGGAAAACTGGAGGTATAAACAAAAATAGAAGAGAGTCAGGGAGAAGAGTGGGCAAGGAAAGCCCCAACCCCACAATTGAAAAAAACCTTAACCAAAGAGCAAAGTTAGTTCAATTATATAGACATGGCCAAAGAAAAAAACATACCTAAAAAATGCTACAAGTTTGATGGCGAGGCTAAAGAGCTTGGTTCCTTATAGCCTATAAGCTAGGTTGTTGCATGCCTATCTATTATGGGAGAACAATATATGAAATTTGATTTACGATAACGATCAAACATGGAAGGAAACAACACTAAATCTAACTAAACTACTGACTTAAAAACATCTCTCATTGTGAATGTTTGCATATTTTGGATATAACTCATATGCTTTAGGTGTCCGATAATCCATGGGGGTGAATGTGACAGATTGCAAGTGGAAGGTGTTGACACAAGTGTTTATAGGAGAGTTCACCCACTATGAGGAAGTGATTCAATAAAAAATAATAACTTATTGTGTGTAAATTCATAACCTAATTAACTACTAAATTAATGTATGATATTTCCTTATTTATAATATAAGCCATGTTAGAAAATAATAAATTTCAAATACATTGGACACGAGTTAATAATAAGTGATAAAGTAGTGATTTATAAATTTTGAATTGAAAATTTTAAGAAAAGCATAAGAAATAAAAAACTCTTAAAGAATATTATAGCAAAATCTTCATTTCTTAATCCATTACAATAATGAGCTCAAAGGACTTTTAACATGAGACGTATCATCTTTTATAAAGTTATCAACAATATAATATCAAAATTGTTTTGGAATAGTTATAGTAGTGATTGTAGAAGATAATTTGGTTTCGAGATCTCTTCCAAGGGAATTTCATAAATTAATTTTAGATAGAAGCCTTGCTGCGACAAAGGATGGTATATTTACTTAACATTTATTTCCGACTTGATAACCTTTGTATTGAGAATTTTTTTATATTGATAATATTGGTAAACTCTTCTACAACGTTTAATTAGGTTAGTGAGTCTTATAGGCCTATAACATGACAAATTGGAGTAAGAACTTTGTCGGTACCTCTATTTTGAAGATATTTATTAATTAATATTTGTTTAGCTCGTAAGATAAGATTATTATAAAGGTGGAAAACAACATTCCTCATTAATAATTTATAGATATGGTTAAAAGAATAATTTATAGATAAGGTAAAAAGAATTGTGGAAATTGACATTATAGATATGGTTAAAAGAATAATTTGTTGTCTAAATTTCTGTAAAAAATTATGTCTAAAAATGATGTAAAAATGATGTAAAAATTTATGTCTAAATTTTATTAGGAGATATACATTAAATTTTTTATTTAGAAAAAAAAAATATTGAGCATAGGTAAGGTCTTAGTTTTGATCATTGGTTAAATGTTGATCTTTACCTCAATTCTTAGTCTTGAGACTCAATTAAGTAGGTAAGCTTCTAATCATAGGTCTAATCTATATCATTTGGATTTTAAGTATAATCATGGAATCTAAGTGTGAAAAAATACTAGATGGAGTGCCACAATACTAGTGAGAAGAGAGAATAAAACTATTGATAAAATTGATTAAGTAACTGAGGAGACAATACAAATTACTCATGAAACTTTGATATAATATTATTACTAAACATGAATAAAAAAAATAGTCTCTCCATGAGAGAAAAACAATTCAAATTAGGTTAGGGTTCCCTCATGCATACACTTCGTTAACTAGTTAGCAATTACTAAAATAGCTAGTAAGTCAAAAACAAAGTGCGAGACCATACATTAGAAAAATATCCAATGATAGAGCGAGTGTAGCTAAAAATAAGTTATAACCAATGTAACATGCAATAGCTACCCATGCAAACTCCAAAAATAAAACCGGAAATCAACAAATAAGGTAGTTAGGTAAGTGGATAACGTGGTTAGGTAGGTTATATCTATAAATAAGAGAGGAATTCATATTAGGGACCTCTAGGATAAGGTAATGCACAATAATGGAGATTAAATCACCCTGTCATAGCCTAGTCACCATCACGTTTCATCCTATATGTCACCCCTGCTAAAAATAGACTTACTAAAAATAGAAAATGCTAAAAATAGGTGATGATCCAAAATGGCAGGGAAGGCCTAGTAGTGAATGAGAGGTGTTCATATGTGCCCTTAATGATGTGTAAGAGGGGCTTAAGTGAGGTCCTAACTGAATATTGAGTGCAATGTACCTAAACACCCCCTTGTAGCAAATCGAGGAGTATGCTAGTGAACGAGTCTTGATAATTTCTAGCCATGTTAAGTAATCATGTACAACAAATATGTAAAAAAATTGACGATTCTCGAATTATTTAGTGATTTAAAGTGCTCATGAAGAAAACTATGTAATAAACAATATGACAAAAGTGAGGCAAAGAGGGAAGAACCCCCTCCCCCCCACCCCCTAAAAAATACAATGCATAATATGTCAACTATGTAGTTGCTATGAAAAGGGACGGTACTACTGATCAATCCTGTCATGAATATTTCCTTAGATATGTCCTATATCATCATAGGAGAATCCTTTTACTATCGGTTGGGCCTTGTACTTTCTAGCAATAACAATGATAACCTCTTGGAGTACCAAAAAACTGAAAACTGGTTCTATATGACTTGTCAATTTGTCCCACTAACTCAAAAGATACTTGTAAAATATGATTTTCTCTTTATATCTTGTGACCTAGACCTCCAATGGGATAATAATGTATTTTTCAATCAAATCTTAATATTTGATCAGAAATCTGATCTGAAGAGTATGAAAAATCATTATAACACCTCCCACCTCTTTAAGCTATCTTAGACAGTGGGAATGCTACCCTTTTGAACCAATATCCAATGTATGTTATGAATATGGGGTTACAGAAACCTCTTTTACTCAAATTTTTCAAATTATGAAACTAATTCCACCATTTCATTCAACTCATCGGGAGATTTCCGATGATATAAATTTTACCTCAATCTGAATCTCAGGCATAAAGTTAATCTCCTTAGACTTTAGCCCATTAAGGAGACAATGTCATCAAGAGGAATATATGTGGCACCCATGTCTCCTAGACCACATGGTTCCACACCACAACCACATGGGGGTCCACATGGCACAAATGGCATATCGGTACCAACACACAATTTAACATTTAGTTTCCCCAGTATTATAACATTTTCCCCTGCTACCATGCTCACTAGGATAATTTCCACAGTACCATATTCCTTGGGATCACTTTCTTGGTACCATGTTCCCAAGGATCACATCCTCTAGTACCATTTTCCCCAGTATTGCATTTCCTCGGGACAACAAGTTTTATTTCCCTTGGTACTACATTCCTCGAGTTGATATCCTTAAAACATTGATTAAAGTCATCTACCTTAGAAAATTAAGTTTTAACTAAGATAATCATGTCTGAACAAAAGGATTATCATTTATTCCCATGCATACAATTCACCATATTGTACGTAGAAAACACATTATTTCAATACTTTGGTCATTCTATCATTTCAATGAAACCTTTAATAAACTACCGTCAATTATTTGCAAAACTTTCAATTTGGTTAAAATTGATAAAAGAAATACGATTATCAATTAATAATCCATATTCCATTTTTTGTGAAATAAGAGAGCATAAACATAGTTTCTCATATCAACCATGAAATTAATGTTGAAAAAGATAGTCCATAAATTCATTAAAAATCATGGAAACACAAGATCTAATACTAGTCATAAGCATATCATTAAATATCGCAGGTCATGATTCAAATATGCAATTGTAATATAATTATCTGTATATATTAAACTTGTTGGAAACTGAAGGAGGGAATTCCACTCTCCACCCACCCATAGGTAAACTACATAACAAATTTCTTGCATTTGACCACCCTCGAGCTAGATCCAATGTTTGAGGAAATGCTTTCTAAGGGAATTCACACCAAAGGCTTAAACAATCAAAATATGGATTTGTTGATGGTGTTGGATCCACCAACATTAAGGGGATCTCCTCGATGTGAATTCCAAACAAGACCTCACATAGTTTGGAGTAGGAGTCCCAACAGTGGGGTGTTTAATGATATGCCTTGGATTGAAAAATGAATAGAGGGTGTACAATATCTTGGGTTAAAGTAAGTGTGTGACCTTTTTGAAAGTAAATATGATTCATGAGTGGTTCTAACAACAAAGGGGAAAGTAAGTGTTCCCATGGAAGCCTGTAATAGTATGCAACTTGAAAGGAACACACGAGCTGAAAAGACATCACACAAAATAACAAGAAAAATATTCCACAAGTTAAAGGTAACATATTAAAACCTAAGCACACATTCAAAAATATTCCTACAAATTCAAACGAAATAGTTCATAAGCATATGCGTAAGTTAAACAGATACATCACAAACATAAACAGAATAGTCCAACTACATTTACAATATATTCATGAAGACGTGTCAACTCTGATTTTATTATAAGTGAAAGTTCCATTCATACATACAAGATGATGAACCACTTGCCCCAATAGTAGAACGTGAATTCAAAAACACCTGCTCATCCCAAATAAGTATACTCCCACTATGCTACAGAGAAGCCAAGGCTGACAAAAAACTCCCTAGCCTTTTATAAGCCTAAGCCTAGCCATATGCTTGGATCCCCAAAAGAACTCTTCAAGAGTTATGAGGATGTATTTATAACCAAAGGGGGGTGACTCTTGGCATGCCCCCTTGGTGACTCTTGGACTCCCCTCATGACTCCTCAAATTACATATGAATCTTCACATTCCATCATGGACACATGGAATTTCGCTTATACAATAACTACAAATAATATACATTTTCCACTCGTACCCATATAAGACAAAATAGGGTAGAGACAACTTGACAACTTAACAAGACAAAACACTATGATGCCATAGTTTTGCTGAAATAAAACCAGGAAACCTAAACTTGATGTTTCTCGGTCACATACTCATGCCAATATTGGTATTGTGTGATGATCTCCCGAAACTGCGAGATGGTGTCAAGATGGAAACTGACTCTTGCGTCCATAGTCATTTGGGTACAATGTCTTGGAACCAGTCAGAACCTCTTGTTCAATCAGGAAAAACATCGTTCAAATCTGAACAGAAACACCAATGTAGTTCTGCATGTTTTGTTTATTCAAATCCAAGTCCTCCTTAGTGGCAATCTAGTTCAGCTTCTCCAAGTACTCATCAATCTCCTGTCGCACTTTGCGCTTACGCTTAGCATGGGTGAGTGAATCGACTGATGGGTTATCACCATGAAGTCCAAATTATTGTACAACCGTGCATATGTGGCCTGAGTGATCAATACCTGAATATTTGTTTTCTATAGCTCTGTTTGTGGCTTCATCATCTTTACCAACGTGAGTGGTGTCGCCTTGTACCACATTTTTCAATCATGCACATGAGTGATGGCAGCTTGCACATTATTAAGGATAGTGAGAACCTATCTAAACTGAAGCTGCAAGATGTGAAATCGTACAACTGCATTATGCATGGTTATGAGCTCCTCGTATATGTCCCACATAGTGTCTCCAAGTGTGGATACTTCAGCAAGTATCACTTCTCTCATTTCTTCCAGGTGGAACTGTGCAGAAGATGCACTCTGTGCTACTATGCGGAGTTGTTCAATCTCTTGCTGGGCAGCTTGTAGGTTTTGTACCAACTATTTTGTTCTTACCTGTCAAGTGCTAAATGTTTGATTTCACATCACCTGTGAAGGCCAAGTTGGCTTCAACAATAGTGTTTGGATTCCTGCTGGTGTCCGCCACAATCACCCTTTCTCTCATGAATGCAGGAGACGCATGATCATCCAAGAAGTGATTTCTTTGTTCTTGTACAATATTCTTCTGCAGTTCACCAGATGATAGATTATACACATCTATCACCTAATCATTATCAACGGGAACTACCTCCCCTTCCTCTCTTGAGGCTTCCTCTACATCTGAAGGTGGTGGAGTATGAATGGTGGTCTGAGGTGTGTTGGGAATCAGGTCCAAATCTTCATCTTGCGGCTTCGGTCCCACTTCCATTTTCGTTATTTCAACCAACTGTTCAAGCTCCTTAAAAAACTCCCGTTCATGCATCTATTTGCTCACTCCTTTTGTTGTTGGCTTATCCTGTACTAAATATTCAACCTGTATGGGTGTTGTCTCTTCTACTGTGGCACCTCACCTTTCTTCATCTTCCTGTTTGAATCTCTCCTCTTGTTCTCTTCTTCTAAGCTCTCATTCCTCCTTCAACTCTTGTTCTAATTTTTGTGCTCTTAGCTCTACTTCCTCTGCTCCGCTCTCTGTTACTTCTACATTTTTTCTTTGATAGCCAAAGTTTTTTTATAACGATTGGATTCATTTTCATCTTCCATATTAATTCCTCCCTTGCACTGTCAGCAACCTTCCTCTCCCCCTTGTCATGTACCAAATTTTTTCCTTCTGCTAATGTCGCTGGAATTGTTGCCATGTTAGTGTTAACTCTTTTTCCATAAATAATTGAATGTTTGCATATACTAGAAAGTTAAATGGGACTTGCTAAATTACTTCCCCAATACTGCTTTCAATGGTTTATTTTGAGGTGGCTCTCTTTGGTGTCATTGTGACGGTGACTGCTAGAGAGATGCTAAAAAACTGCTATACCTATGGGACAGATAATGCACTCATGGAAAGAAAACATTAGTTTTAATCAAAATAGCTTTCAAGGAATTTTCTTGTAAAAAACCAGGCATTTGATGGAGGGTATTGTGCAATTTTCACTAGCAAGAGGGGTTGGCTTCCTGTGGGAACTGCGCACTGCATAGTCCCAAGAGTCAAGGTTGAAACTTGAGGTGTGAAACTATGCAATTCACAGTTCAACTTGGGTAGTGAGCTGGGAGAGACTGCGCATTATGCAGTCTCAGTGGTCAGGGATGTAGACTGATCCCCATTAGGGGAATTTTGAGGTCTAAAATGGGCCTCCCAGGGAAAATGTACAATCAAAATTCACTTTATGAGAACCAATCACATTTTATGGGATGACATCATCCCTAATGGTTGACGTGGCATTTCTTGAGTTAAAGGTACTTACTTGTCACATTCTCAATGGTGAATAATAACTCATGGTTAACCATGGTAGTGTTCTAAGTACATTTAAAGTCAAAGTAAAGTACTCATAATAAATGTCATTTCACATTTTTTGAATAAAATTCATACATAAAATAATATATTACATTTATTATATTATTTTTATATAGTACATTAATTACATGTTATTATACAATTTAATAATATAAATTTTAATTAATAACATATTATAAAATTAATAATTTATGAATTTATATTTATATTTTATTTTAAGTTATTTAAGTACAAAGGACAAATGAATTAGTTATTCAATGATAATGAATTTTTCTTGAAACACTCATTCTTATTTATAGTCACATCAATACAATTTTTTTATTAATTTTATTTTGGTACAACTTTTGAATTGAATTTAACCATGGTTACATGGATTACGGTGAAAAAAGTGAATTGAAAATTAATAAATATTATTCTATTGATTTAGCTATTATTTTATTATTTCCTTAGGAGGCCCATTTTAGACCTCGAAATTCCCCTAATGTGGATTAATCCATATGGCAGACAAGAGCGATCTCCCTAGATTTACAACAAAACCTAGAAACATGAAGATAATCAAACTAATATTTCCCTGAATCTATATTTCTTGAATCATAAAGGTAAAGGAGAGGAAATGAGATCTGTACCTTATTTAGAAATTCTTGTGGAAGATCCTCGCTATGTCTCGACCTAGCTCTTTAATGCTTGAAACATACCTGCACACATAGAAACCAAAGGATCAAAGCCATATGCAACATAGATAATTCAAAGAATCAAACTAATGATCAAGGAGATTAGTAACCAGCATAATTTCAATTGATAAACTAAAATAACACAAATCATTCATCAGATCCATAAACAAATGTAGTGAGAAAAAGAGATTGATTGTATTAATTCATAAATATAGAAGTGTCTCACAACCTTTGCCTTGATGAAGTGAAGCTCCTCCCATAAGTATACAATCCTTTCCTTGGATGATACGCTCTCAAGCCTAATTTGAACAACATAAGTCTATTATTTTACATGGGATATCCTCTAAGAAAGTAGTAGAGAAAGACTCCGCAGTTCGATGAGTAGAGTGCGCAACGCAGAGTCCATTTTGATTCTTAGGAAATTTGGGGTGGGTAAAACCCCCTTATTATGTAATGTAATGGGAATATTTTGTGAACGTTGAAATCGCCCATGGATTTGGACCATGGTATTGTAAATCAAAAACCTATATAAGGAGTCGAGATAGAGTCGAAGTCAAGAAGAAGAAGTTGATGAAATGCATTTGGATGTAAGAATGTTTTGAGTCAGAGTCCATGTCTTGGATTAGCGGAAAGGATATTGCAGCTGAGCGCGTGAAGAACTTAGGAAGTATGCAGCTGTGTGCGTAGACCCCTGAAAGTGAGTGCGAAGGGTGAAATTGGATGTATGAGAAATATCTAAGAAATTAATGAAAGAACTTTGAAGATAGATCTGAGATATGTTGATGTGTTTTACTTTACTGTTGTTTATGTGTATCTGTCTTAAGCAAGAGGTTTATCTGTAAATGAATAGAAAAGTCTAGTTTATGATTGTTTATGTTATTTTATGCATCATTAAGCAATATCACATAGTCTGGTAGTAAGTTCAACATACGTGTTGAACAATGTTTGTATAATTAATAGATTTTTTCTACAAAGCTCAGTTAAGGATGGAAAATGATAAAGCCACAGTCCATTATCCCTTTGGATGAAGAAACATGGTTCTAGCATCCCCCTATATTTCCTTGGGTGAGACTTCGGTCTACACAAGAATATCATTGCCTAAAGGGCCAGAAATAGTGGGTTTTGTTGGTTCACACAACCACATTTGAACATGGTTCTAGGTCCCATTAGGCCAAAAAATGGTTCCATTTCTGAGGCACAAGTCGGTGCAAGCACAACAACGCATGAATTGGCACTGACCTCTGATACTCACACAATGCCTGTCCTTGTAGGTACATTGAGTTTTGAAATGATAGAGAAACTAAAGTAGGTGGTCCACTGACAAAATACAAATTTGAATATTGCCATGCTGCCACTACAGACTTTGCCTGAATTCCACCAGGGCATTGAAGAGGAATTGAAGATCAGAGAAAAATGTGCCCTCATGATCATTCAGGATATTAAGAAGGAAAGGCAAAGCATGGTTGAGGAAAAGCATATGGTTATCCAAAAGCGCGAAGTTGAGATAATGCAAAGGAAAAAGCTGGAAGAAGCCATATCTAAGGCTTGCAACGAGCTACTAGAGCTCCAGATTTAGGCTTTAGCTGTGCCAGAAGAAAAAGTGGCCAAGCTTTCCATAGCAGTTAAGGATTCAAAATCTAAGGTTGACAAAGTGTGTCTTGAGTTACAGATGAATATACTTGAGTTTTATATGCAGTTGCAGTCTACCACTCCACCAGAAGTCTAGGAGCAGCATGCAACAGGGTTGAAAGTTGACACAAAAAAAATTGAGTCCTGCATACAAGAGTGCACGAGTATATTCAAAGAAGTTATGGATGTATGGGCCTCACTACAGGAGGACCCTCAAGTGCAGAATATAGAGGCCAAAGTGTGCAAAAATCTAGAACAAATAGATCAGATTAAGGTGACTGCAAAGACCTTAGCACCGATGTTGCGGTTTACCCACCTCCAAGAGGGTAAATGTTTACAAGGATAGGTCGATGATTTGCACAGGAAGGAACAAATAATTAAAAATAGAATGAAGCCATGGGAACCTAAGGCTAGCCAAATTTCCTAAAATGCAGAAAAGAAGTTGAAAATACTGTGCACTAACTAGAGAGGATTTGAGCAGAAGGAAGCGAAGAAAGTCACTGAGACGCTGCTCGGAGAAGTGAAAGAGTTTGAAAAGCAGTGCGCTGAAGCGGTTCAACCATTGAAGGATTCATTGGGTGGAATCAAAGTGAAGATCGATGTTGCACCACCTTTTTGACTCAGAATGAGTCATAGTTTTATGTTGGGGGCATGTTGGACATCGAATCCCCTCGAAGAAAGTAGTAGAGAAAGACTCCACAGATTGAGGAGAAGAGTGCGCAACACGTAGTCCATTTTGAGTCTTAGTGGCTATGGGGTGGGTAAAATCCCCTTATTATGTAATGTAATCAGAATATTTTGTGAACGTTGAAATCTGCCCATGGTTTTGTAAATGCAAAACCTATATAAGGATTCTAAATAGAGTCTAAGTCAAGAAGAAGAAGTTGATGAAATGCAATTGGATATACGACCGTTTTGAGTCAGAGTCTATGTTTTGGGTTAGAGGAAAGGCTGGTACATCTTAGTGCACAAAAACCTTAGGAATTCCATCGCTGTGTGCACAAACCGTTGCAGTTGAGTGCGCAGGGTGAAAGTGGATGTAGGAGAAAGGTCTGAAAAATTAATAAAAGACCTTTGAAGATAGATCTCAATTTTTTTTATGTGTTTTACTTTACTGTTGCTTATTTTTATTTGTGTTAATTAAGGGTTTTATCTGTAAATGCATAGCGAAGTCTAGTTTATGATTGTTTATGTTATTTTATGCATGATTAAGAAAGATCACACAGTCTGGTAGTAAGTTCAATAGATGTGTTGAACAATGTTTATATAATTAATAGATTTGTTTTGCAAAGCTCAGTCAAGGACGAAAAACCCTAAATCCATAGTCAATTATCCCTCTTGATGAAAAAACCTTGTTCTAGCATACCCCTATATTGCCTCGAGTTAGACTTCGGTTTGAGCAACCAGATCGTTGCCGAAAGGGCTGGTAATAGTGGGTTTTTTTGGTTCGTGCATCCACATTTGAACCTGGGTCCAGGTCCCATCAAGCCAACATCTACCTTCAACAGCCTCCCTCAACCCTCTAGCGTGTATTTGATTTATAGGCCAAGAGGAAGAAGTTTTAGATCCATATCAAAAGGATGAGATCCACTTAAGATGAGATTAGGGTTCCTTGAAGAATGGGGGTTAGCTCCATGATGAGAGGGGCTAGGATCAAATAGGCATGACCTCGAAGCTTTCAGTTGGGATATATTTGCCCAACAAGACTTCTAGAATTAAATTTTTATTTTTACTTTTTGTTGAGCCATGTGCATGGTCCATGGTGTAAGACAGAGTGTTGTTTTGCACAGGTACCAATGGTAGGAATTGTGCATGCGCAAAAATTGGCTTGGAAAGTGCTCACGTCACTAAATATAATGTTTTTGACCTTATAACCTAGAACTCTTGCTTTATTCAAGGTGATTAAGTTGTTGAATTGCAAGGGAGTGCTTTAGACCACATGAATTGGATGGTTAAAGATCCATTATAATGGTTAGTTGACATGGCGAAAAATTGACGTGTATCAAATTCCCCCCTAAAGTGCGAAGTCTGAAAATATTTTTAAGGACTGAAGTGATTTAACATGCCAAATATTGGATCGAAGACCATGGTTGGAGAATCAATCAAGGATTACAATGCCATATAATTATCACTGAGGTAGGCATTCCCATTCTTATAGGCCAAGAGGAGGAAGTTTTAGATCCATATCAAAAGGATGAGATCCACTTAAGATGGGATTAGGGTTCCTTGAAGAATGGGAGTTAGCTCCATGATGAGAGGGGCTAGGATCAAATAGGCATGACCTCGAAGCTTGCAGTTGGGATATATTTTCCCAACAAGACTTCTAGAATTAAATTTTTATTTTTACTTTTTGTTGAGCCATGTGCATGGTCCATGGTGTAAGACAGAGTGTTGTTCTGCACAGGTACCAATGGTAGGAATTGCGCATGTGCAAAAATTGGCTTGGAAAGTGCTCACGTCACTAAATATAATGTTTTTGGCCTTATAACCTAGAACTATTTCTTTATTCAAGGTGATTAAGTTGTTGAATTGCAAGGGAGTGCTTTAGACCACATGAATTGGATGGTGAAAGATCCATTCTAATGGTCAGTTGACATGGCGAAAAAATGACGTGTATCAAATTTCCCCCTAAAGTGCGAAGTCTAAAAATATTTTTAAGGACTGAAGTGATTTAACATGCCAAATATTGGATCGAAGACCATGGTTGGAGAGTCAATCAAGGATTACATTGCAATATAATTATCACTGAGGTAGGCATTCCCATTCTTAGAGTAAACATAAATCGATAAAATAGTATGGAAATACACTAAAACTCATGTAAAAAATAGACACAGCATGGACGTAGCCATCAAATATGATTCTATATTCATAATCGTGAATACTTAGCTCCTCGCAGTTTGGATGGATGAAACTATATCCTGGGTCTTGATCTCCATCTCTATTGATCCACAGTACGAATATAACCATGTGAATACATGTTTTGAAACATGGTAGAAACCATTTGATTACTAGTCAATGATGTGAACCATTCGCAAGTGCGAGAGAAACCACCATTAATGTCAATGGTCTTCAAGGTACTCCCAGTGAAATCTACGGGGTGTGAAAAGATGTCATGAAGTATAAAACTCATAAAATCATTCGATCGAAGGTCAATGATGAGAACTTGTCGTCGAATGTGAGAAACCTACCATTAAGGCATACATGCCTTAAGGTACTGAAGAGGGCTTCTAGATAAACTTCCTAGATAATGAGTTGAAGTCGATAGGAAGCAATCCATCATAGGAGGGCCTACGACACGAAACTTCATGTCAAGTTTTGAAGAACTATTTTTCAAGGACTGACTCAGGGATGGGCGACACAATTGAAGGATACAGTTTGAAATGAGGTTGGACTTCTCTTGAACATATTGGTGACATGACACTTAGACTTGGCAGCATTTGACTCAACTATAATACCTAAAACTAGCTGACGACTTTCAATGAGGTTCAATTAACTGTGAGACAAATGGATTTCCCAACCTGGACACATATGTGACGAAGTGTCATGTTCAAGAGCGACATACTGTTATAAATGAAATAAAAAAATGAAAGTTTTTTTATCAATTCCCCCCCACCATTACTGGAAAGTACCTCTTTATTTTTTTCAAGCTTGAGGAGGATAACATTTTCTTGTCCTATAAACTCATCCTTCCGATGAGTCCTTCAAAAAATTCTTAACGAACCCTAAGAAGGATTGGTCTGGTTTCGTCATGATTGATAAGTCTTACACTGTTTAAATTTTGTGAGTCCAACGAAGGGGTAACTCGATGTCATTTTCATGTTTAAAGAGTTTGAAAAGACACAAAAAGAAAACTCATATTATTCTTTCAATGTAAAATTTTAACGAGCCCAGATAAAGTGAAGCTTGGTGTTTTCAAGTTTTAGGGAGCCAAGAGAAAAACATAAGCAAACTCCATAATGTTCTTTTTCATAAATTTAGTCCCTCGATCTGGAAAAATGATAAAATAACGTAGGAGAGAACTCTATTGACCATGATTATTCAACATATAGCTCTTTTGTAAATAATCTAGTTCAGTTTGGAAAATGCATAAAGTTATACTGAATATATGACTGTTCATTTACTTTTACGACTTTTAATAACCTAGTACTCAATGACATTTTCATGTTTAGAGAGTCTAAAAAGGGATTAAAAGAGAACTCCAGAGTTTCACTTTTTTGTATTTTTCAAGAGCCCGGAAAAGTGAAAAAATCTCGCTTAACATCAAAATGATCCATTTTTATGTTATAACCTATTTTCTACACATTAAACCTAAAAAATTATCACAACTACTCAAAAACCATGGAAAAAACCCTAAAATTTTTGAATTTAAAAGTCAAAGGCATAAAAAATAATATTTTAATAGCCCCAAAACTTAAATAAGTTAAACAAGTAATTTTATTTTTACTATTTGAGTTTTTAACTGATTGAGAGCAAAAAAGAGGGTTTTTTACCACAAACTTCAGCAGTTGATTCCGAGAAAACCGAGGATGAAATCAAGAATTGTATTCTCTAGGTAAGATAACTCTTCATTATCTTCATTTCCATTGGATTAATTTTACATTTTATCCATGTATTTGGTTTTTTGGGGCTGGTTTTATTTTTAAATTGTTCCCTCGGATGTGTGCGGTTTGCCTTCATCGGGACTGTGCACAATGACCATTTTTTACACAGAGAAATCCTCAAATTTCACGATTTTTCTCCTGAGAAAATGCGTAAATGAATTCTATTCGTAAAATACGATCACGAAAGCACCAAGGGTTTTCTAAGAAATAGGAATTACGCCCCCAAATTTTTCAAAATCATTCTCATTTCTTTTCTAGCTTTCCATAATTGATATTTTCAGGATTTTGACCATTCATAATGGAGTGGAGAGAGAGAGAGATCATGAAAACCAAGATGCCGAAGCTTTAAATGATCCAACAACATTGTAGGCCCTAAGAGATTATGGCCTATACAAAATTTGGATCATAATTTCATGGATGAAAGCCTAGCTATATCTCATGACTTGGATGGTGAGGGAATGGGATGTCCAAGATTAGTGCTTCATAGATGTTGATAATATTTATTTCTTGACTAAACTCTCTTGATGAGGAACAAATATATCCTTGTATGGCCATAGACAAGGTGAATAGACTACTGCTAGTTATTTAAGACTATATTGTCTTGATGGGGCTCAACTCAAGAATAGTAGGATTAACATCAAAACCATCAAGAAGATTCCTTTGAGAACCATTTCCTTTACAGTTACCAGATTATGTGGAAGTGCAACACTTCAATTGGCCACAAAGGCCCAGATGTAGATTGTTGTAGGGTGCTCATAACCCACTTTTTTCAACTAGTGCGAAGGGGCAGTTGCCACTATGAAAGGGAAATTGACTAGATAAAAAACAAGGAAACTCAAGAACTTTGGATATGGTGCTATCTTGATTACATTTTCTCTAGATAATATTCCCCTCCTAGCCCCACAAAATATTTTAGAAGAGATAGGAGGACCTCAGGATCCTCATATGCTATTGTGGGTCTTGTTGATGGCTCGCCATGGAGGCAATGTCCCGGTGGTCAAATATACTCCTAAGTTCTTTGGATGGTTTTAGCACCAGATCATTATGATCAAAGAATTTCTGTATGCAGGGATTGATTACAGAGGTGACCCAGATATCCCACTCCCAGTAGGGATGCAATGGGTAGACCTAGGTAAAAAATTCTCATTTTGATTGTTTTTATGTTTTTTGAAATTCAAAGCTAATTATCCGAATTTGTCATGCAGATATTGGCTTGGCTAGATGAGCGGGACTACGATAATTTGACAAGTGGGGAGATAAGCTAGTAGTTTTTGCAGTGCCTAACCATGATGCAACAAAGGCATTGATTTAGTTAGAGCATAACCTGGAGACGTTGGATCTAGATATTCCAGAGACTGGACTTGATGATTTGCCTTTGCGGTACTAGAGGCACGTAGTAGGAGTTCCAAGGTCGATCAACCACATGCCACAATGCATATCACGTGCTATAGTCTTCTATCATGATCACCATCATGGATAGTTGCTAGTCTTTTAGGGCTAGATTTTAATTTTTTTTGGTATCAACATGTTCAGACAATAAAGGCCATGGGGCCTCATGTATTTGTATGAATTTTTTTGTAACACACTTTTTACAAACTATATTACCTAATGGAGACTACTACTTATCATTTCAGTTTATCTTTTTCAATATGTGGACGAAAATTGTTTTATTTACAAATGTTGCAAATGTCTATTTAACACATGGTTTTCCAATGCATCAATTAATGTGTTTAAATTTATCGGAATATGTTGATATTCAATGTAATAGAACTATATTTCCAAGAGACAAACCCGTAAAGACATTCTTAACATTGTTGAGTTTCTTACTGCATAGACACCGTTTAAATGTAATACTATGAGTTGTGAATCTAACCTAACGATCAAATGACGAATGCCAAATGAGATGGCATCAGAGAATAGTTCAATTACTACACTATATTCTACTATGTTATTCATCGTTCGACCAAGGCATACCCCATGAATAGAAACTAACTCATCAGTGGGTGAGTAAATACCCCAATCCGTAAAATCAAGATTCTGAGTACTATGACTAGTGCCATCAACAAAGCCAATGTAAGTCTGACAGAAAGTCAACATATGAAAATCAAGTGTAACACAAGATAACCAGGAGAAGTAGCAGGAAATCATAAAAAATGAAAAAAATAATGCACGCACTCATAAAAATATGATACAATTAATGTACAAAATTCTCCACGAGAGGAATCGCACATAATATTTCATTAGGTAGAGACCATTCCTCGGTTCTCCCAAAGAAACACTGTCATAGTCAACTAGCTCATATGCCCCTTTGGCTAGTACACATTTCACAATGTAAGGACCATTCCACATGGGTTTGAACTTACCAACACCTAGTTTATCATGCTCTTGATCATAAACCAAGACTAGGTCACCTTCCGAATATAAACGAGGATTCACGTTTCGGTCAAAATGAGCCTTAACCCTGTTAATATAAGCCTCACTAGCCAGTGCAACATCACAACGGGTCTCATCTAGTCATTCTAAGTACAAAAAAAACTCTTCCTATGCAGAGGTAGATGGTAGAAACTCAATGGCCAGTTTCAATGATGGAATTTCACACTCAATTGGAAAAACTTCCTGCCAAATGTAAACAAGTTGGAAGGGAGTAAATCCAGTCGATGTTTTCGCGGAGGTACAATATGACCACAAGGCTAAAAAAACATAGTATGCTAGTTTCGCTTATGAATGACGAAAATATATTTGATAATAGAGGTAAAAACCTTGTTAAAAACTTCTACTTGGCCATTCACTTGTGGATAATAAGGGGTAGATTTGTCATGGCTGTTGAAAATTCAACAAGAAATGTGTGTCTAATTTAATTTTCCCTTAATTAAATTGGACAATAAAATGTAATCTTATCTCATAATCACTTGTAATAGTTAACTGAGTGTGATAAACTTAGTTAGCTCATGAATTTCAAGTTAAGGGTGGTTGGTGAGGCATGCAGAGTGATTCTATTTGTTATTGAGTCCAAGTTGTTGTTAGTGCATTAGTTTAATGCATGAGAAATCAGTTAACTCAATTAATTGAGTTAAAATCAGTTTAAGTAGTTGTAACTGTTTGTTGCACTAGTGAAAGGTCAAGTGAATTAAATCAGATTTAATTCACATGTAGTGATCTGTCATGTAACTAATGATTTACTATTAATAGCTACATGCATGTCAGTTCTAGTGGAGACCCAGTTGAGAAAAAGGTTAAAGGGATGTTAACTTTTAGTTGTCTTATTAGTAGGCTTCTCGCATGCATTAAAACACCCATAGGATTTCCCATGATAATTGCGTAGTTTTGGAAGACTGGAATTCCTAAAGAATAGGGATTGCATTCCACATGAATTGCACAAGAAATGCAGGTTGAGAAGAGGCTAAAAATTGGCTAAGTGTTGGTCAATTTTGTCCGGATCAGTGTGAAACAGTTGTGAGAGTGCAACAAACTCTTGTGAGAAGAGTGCATTGTAATTGTTTCAAGTTTCCTTGGTAAATATACAACAGAATATAGAGGGGTTTTGAGCAGTAAGCTTTCCCCGAGAAAATATATGTGTTATGGTTTGATTTGCTTCTTTCTTTACTTGTTGTGATTGGCGATCATGTTTATTTTTCATAATTAATTTGTAGAAGGATTTAGTATCTTTATTTAGAATATCGCATGATCGGATTGAATCCATTGGTATACATATTGTTTGTATAATTTCTACATGGTTTCAAAGCATAGGAAATCACTATAGTGGAGAAGAAATTGAGTTTGTATTGAATAGAATTCGAATTTGAAAAAATATTCTTTGGTGCGATAGGCAGATCAAAATGGCTTTCAATGGCTTGAGATTGGAATATGCACTTAAGGGAATTTCTAATTGTATTGCGTGGAAAGACAAGATGGAGGTAGTTCTGAAGGACAACTGATTGAAATAATTCATTGATAATGACATTCCCAAACCCGCAACAGCAGATGCCGCTCTTCTTGATGCTTGGAAAAAGAAGGTTGAAAAGGAAAGGAGGATCTTATTAGAGGGAATATGATACCACATTGTCTCGAGTCTCCATGGAAAAGCGAATACATATGCAATGTGGAAGGCTTTGACAAATATATTTCAGAAAATCATATTGGAACCGGAAGCGGTCACAGAAACAAGAACTCGACAACTACAGAATCGATCAAGTTCAGAGTATCTCATCAAGTGGAAGAACTTACCCACTGAAGATTCTACATGGGAGGATGAGAATTTTATAAAAAAGCACCCAGAGCTACTCAAGCGTTGAGGACAACACTTTTTTTGAAGGAGAGGGGCATGTTAGGTCCCTATATTACTAGTATAGACCCTTATTATGTTAATGTAGCCCCCCTTATTGTTATTATTGTACCCCTGTAACCCCCATATTGTTATTATTGTGCCCTCACATTATTATTGTTAGGTCGGCTAGGATTACATTGTGGCCCCACTAGGATTATATTGTGGCCTCATGGACTCCTATATATAGAAGGAGGTTTTGTTCATTTGTATAATCCAAGAATTGTTCATTTATGTAATGTATTGGAGGTTGCCCCCTCGAAGTGGCTTATTTCTAAGGCGTTCATATCTCTTTTCTTCTATTTTTGGAGCTGGTTACACAACAGTAGTAGTGACCACAGAAAATTGGCACTGAAGGATAAGTACAGGAAAATCAAAATGGAGAAAGGCGACACTATTTAGAAATAGTTAACCAAGTTCGTCCAATGTCAAGATGATCTTGGGAGTGTCAGAATTACTGTAGAGGATGATGACTTGGTGAGGCTAGCTCTTTCAGGCCTTCCCAAGTGTTGGCATAGTTATCATGACTCTGTCAATGGGAGGGAGAAGCTACCAGATTGGGAGTGACTTTGGTCGGATTTGGTACAAGAAGAATTTAGGTGAAATACCTGGGATAGATCCTCATCTAAGATAGATGATGAGGAAAAATGTGCCTTGGATGGTAAGGAAAAGAATGGGAAGGGAAAGAAATCCTATTCCAAATCTGATACCGGCAAATAAGGCAAGAAGCGTGACATGTCCACAATGAAATGTTTTCATTGTCATGAGCATGGACATTATGCCACTAATTTTCCACAGAAGAAGAAGAATAAGAAGGCTTCAGGATCTGCAATTAGTGAGGCTTTGGCCTTGAAATTTGAGTTGGACTTCTCACTCATCACATGTATGGTGTCTAGTGCGATGGGATCAGTGTGGTACTTGGATAGTGGTGCATATTTCCACATGACGGGAGACAAAGAACTTTTCAGTAGCTTGGAGGAGAAGGATCTCCATATGCATATCAAAATGGGTGATGATGGGAGTTATAGCGCTACCAATATTGGTACAGTTACCTTTCAGAGATAGTCAGATAAACCCTTCCTATTAAAAGATGTCATACATGTACCAGGCTTGAAAAATAATTTAGTTTCAGTTGCGATGTTGGAGGATAGATGTTATGATGTGCTTTTCAGTGAAGGTAAGAATTCCTTAATGAAAAAGCCATAGGAAAATCCAAGAATACTGAGATTCATGTGAAGAATCTCTACAAACTTGATGTAGATGGATGCACAACATTGATGGGTAAAGTAGACAAAGTGGTGAGCCGAGATGAGGGTGATTTATGGCACATGATATTGGGCCATCTACACCATGGTTCTTTGAAGGTCATGCAACATATTTCTACAGGGCTTCCAAAGGGTACTCTGGCACAGATAGACACATGCAAGGGATGTACCATGGGGAAGTATGCAAAGGAAACTTTTCATGAGAAGGAGAACCGAGTAGTGGGAATCCTTGAGAGAGTTCACTCAGATGTGTGTCAACCATTCTCTACATCTTAGACACCAAAGAAAATGTCTTATATGATATTTGTTGATGATTTTTCTAGAAAATGTTGGATCTAATTCATGTAGAAGAAAGATCAGACATTCTCAAAATTTTGTGAGTTCAAAGCATTGGTTGAGAAATATACAGGGAAGCATGTGAAGGCTCTTAGGAGCGACAATGGTGGTGAGTACATCTAGAATGAATTCAATTAATTCTGTAGCAAAGAAGGAATTCAGAGAGAGTTGATTGTGCCTCATAACCCACAACAGAATGGGGTCACAGAAAGAAAGAAAAAAACAATTGTGGGTGTGGCATGAGAGATGTTGCATGATCAGGGCCTACCATTGCATATGTGGGTAGAGGCATGCAATACAATGATATTTGTGCAAAACTGTAGTCCTCATAGGATACTTGGCATGAGTACACCAGAGGAGGATTTTTCTAGTAAGAAAATTGATTGTTTCATATTTTAAATTTTTTGGCTCATTTGTCTATTGCCACGTGAACAAATATTCCAGGAAGAAGCTAGAACCAACAATTGATATTGGGATATTTTTGGGATACTCCCCACAACTTTCAGGTGTATTTTCCAAACAATAGGATGAATGTTGTGAAATGGGATATAAAATTTGATGAGGAGAAAGCCATGTGATTGTCCCTTGAGAGGGAGCTTGATTTGCATGTAGATGAGAAACTCTTGGTTCCAAAGCATGAACCTTAAGATGTGGAGCAGCCACATGCGGAGGATCATGGAGTCGTGGAAAACGATCATGCAAAGCCATCCACCAGACATGGTAGAAGGTGCACCACAGAAGTTGATAGATTGAGACTTGATGTGGAAGAACATGTAGGAGCACCTACTTCATTGCACAAACATAGATAGTATTCATAGAGGTTTACCAGATAGATGGCTCTTATGAGCAAGTGTATTGTGACAGAACCATCCTCTTTTGAGGAAGAAGTGAAACAACCAATTTGGGTTGATGCCGTGGTTGAGGAGTATAACTCCATCGTCAAGAACAGTGCATGGGAAGTTGTCCCAAGACAAGTTGTAAAATAAGTGGTTGGATATAGATGGATTTATAAGGTGAAGCAAGCAGCAGATGGGAGTGTGGAGAAGTGCAAGGCTAGATTTGTAGCCCGTGTATTCTCACAAGTTGAAGGGATTTACTATGAGGAGAATTTTGAACCGGTTGGGAGGTACTCATCGATGAGATCTATCCTTGCACTCTTAGTGCAGATGGGGTGGTAGATACATTAGATGGATGTGAAGACTGCATTTCTCAATGGAGTTATTGAGGAATAAGTGTACATTGATCAACCAAAAGTTTTTGAGACTTTGACAGTGAGATGCATGTGTGCAGACTCAATAAAGCACTATATGGGTTGAAGCAAGCACCTCGTGCTTGGTACACTAGGATTGACAAATATTTCACCGAGTTGGGCTTCACGAAGAGTGAAGCCGATGCGAACCTATACTAGATTGTGGTTGATGGTAAGCTCTTGATTATCATACTTTATGTTGATGATCTAATTTTGATAGGTGTTGAGCAGCTCATAACTTCTTGCAAGGAGGACCTTGCAAGGGATTTTGAGATGAAAGACATGGGAATCCTTCACTATTTCCTTGGTTTGGAGATATGGCTGCGGGATGGTGAGCTATTTGTTTCTCAAGGAAAGTATGCCAAATATATTCTGAGTAATTTTCACATGGAGAGTTTTAAACCCATGGAGACTCCTCTTACAGGGAACTGGAGGAAGGAGGATGCTACTTCATATGACATAGTGGACGCTATTGTTTACTGGCATCTTGTGGGTTCACTGATGTACTTAGTGAACACCTAACTAGACATTTTCTACGCAGTCAACCAACTGAGTCAAGCTATGGTTAAGTTGACCAAGCTCTTTTGGAAGGCGGGGACGCATGTCTTGAGATATATGAGGGGCAATACAGAGTATGGATTATGGTACAAACAGATAGAGGGAGTGAAGCTTCAAGGCTTCACCGATGTAGTTTGGGCAAAAAGTCCATCAGACAGAAAGAGCACATCAGGATGGATCTTCAACATCGGATTGACAACAGTTTCTTGGTACCGTAGGAAGCAGAGATCTGTGGCACTTAGTTCAGACAAGGAAAAGTACATGGCAGCAAGTCAGGCTACATGTGAGGCCATCTGGATGAGGAAGATTCTGGTTGGTTTTTTTGGTCATCAGATGGATCCAACGGTGATACATTGTGATAACCAGAGTTGCATAAAACTCTCGGTTAATCCTATATTCCATGATAGGTCCAAGAATATAGACATCCTGACACCACCATCTCAGAGATTGTGTTTAGAGATGCATTATGTTACTTTAGTACATTTCCACGGAGGATCAGGATGCAGATATTCTGACGAAGGCGCTCGCCAGGAGAAAATTCGAATACCATAGAGGTAGGATCGGGGTAGCTGATAATCCCTTTCTTGTTGAGAGGGAGTGTTGAAAAGTCAACAAGAAATGTTTCTCTAATTCTATTTTCTCTTAATTAAATTGGACAATAAAATGCAATCTTATCTCATAATCACTTGTAATAGTTAACTGAGTGTGATAAACTCAGTTAGCTCATGAATTTCGAGTTAAGGTTGGTTGGTGAGGCATGCAGAGTGATTCTATTAGTTATTGAGTCCAAGTTGCAGTAAGTGCATTAGTTTAATGCACGAGAAATAAGTTAACTAAATTAATTGAGTTAAAATCATTTTAACTAGTTGTAACTGTTTGTTGCACTAGTGAGAGGTCAAGTGAATTAAATCATATTTAATTCACATGCAATGATTTGTAATGTAACTGATGATTTACTATTAATAGCTACATGCATATTAGTTCCAGTGGAGACCCAATTGAGACAAAGGTTAAAGGCATGTTAACTATTAGTTGTATTATTAGTAGGCTTCCCGCATGCAATAAAACACCCATAGGATTTCCCATGAGAATTGCGCAGTTTTGGAAGGACTAAATTCCTAAAGAATAGGGAATGCATTCTACATGAAAGCAAGGCAGGCTGAGCAGAGGCTGAAAATTGGCTAAGTGTTGGTCGATTTTGTCTGGATCAGTGTGAGATGTGAGAGTGCAGCAGACTCTTGTGAGAAGAGTGCATTGTAATTGTCTCATGATCCCTTGGTAAATATACATAGAAGATAGAGGGGTTTTGAGCAGTAATATTTCCTCGGGAAAATATCTATGTTATGGTTTGATTTTCTTCTTTCTTTAATTTTTCTAATTGGCGATTGTGTTTATTTTCCGCAATTAATTTGTAGAAGGATTCAATATCTTGCTTTAGCATATTGCATGATCGGATTGAATCCATTGGTATACATATTGTTTGTATAATTTCTACAATGGTGCAAGCCTAACTGTGCAGAAATTTTGGTCATCATAAAGTTTCAAAAGTGGCTACCATGGTCCGTAATGATCGTTTGTGGTAAGATGAACCTGGAAATTACATGATTGAATATGAAAATGGCTTCGATTTCGCCATCGTCCTTATATTTAAGCATCGCCTCTACCCACTTTATAAAAAAATTTACTGCGAGAATAATATACCCATGCCCCCCGACTGTGTAACAGTTACATATAACAAAATAAATGCCCCATTTAGCAAATGGACCAAAATCTATGATTGGGTGAAGAGGAGCTAGAGGTGCACCCATCTTACGATGGTAAACCTGGAAATTATGGAATTTCTGAATCGCGGTTATGCAATATTTAAACATCGAGGGCCAGAAATAGCCAGCACGCAATATATTTTGGGAAGTGGAAAACCCTGACATGTGACCACCACAAGATCCAAAATGGTTGTCATTTAACTCATTCTCGGCCTCCTCGTGTGTCAAACAATGTCAAAATATGAAATCAACACCATGGCGATAAAGTGTATCACCAACAATAGTATATTGTTTTGATTGGAACCGGATTTGATGACGATCAGTTCGAGATAATTCAGGCCAAAAAGTATGGGTTTGAAGATATATAATGATATCTCCATACCAGGGATATAAAGTACTGATAAGAAAAATGATTTCATCTGGAAGATAATCCGATTCCACGGTTTCTGTCTCAGAATAGGGAAATTCACATAATAACTCAATAAATACCAATGATTTCTTAGATTTAGATATTTCTAATTCTAAATCTAACTCTTCCAGGATAGCAATCCATTTAAATTATTCCCTCCCTTGCGACTGTCTGGTAAGAATGCACATCATAGGGTTGAAAATCAGATATCATATTTGTTTTGCGTAGGTGATTTGAATATGGGAAAACTAGTTTTGTTGCGGCTAGCTCCCTCATCAGTATTAAAAAAATGTGTTTAGGATCGTCTCAAATTAGGTAGTTATGTGAGGGTTTATGTGTCAAGTTTTAAGTGTTTTTTATGAGAATTTCATGATTTAATTAGTTGTTTAAAACACATGTACAACAAATAAATTGTAGAGAAATAATACACAACAAACACAATACACAATAGTTGATAACATAGTTCAACCCTCAAGGGTTACATCTCTATGGACCTGCTTCAATGGCTTGGCCCTCTTTGGATTAATGGTAAATTATATGATTATATGCACCTAGAGTGATCCAATGGATTTTCAACCTGCTCCATTGGATTCAGAAGACCCGAAAACCTCAAAATAGACTATTCAATCTTTGTAAATGGTCTTCAGGTGATCTAGACATAGTCTCCTCTCTTGGTGGCCCTAGGCTTCTTTAATCTTTAAAGTGAAAAAGAAACACTTATAGAACCCACCAACTCCACCACCAAGTTAAACTTGCATTAGATAAGGATAAGTTTGATTGAATGTAAGTTTAAGCGCTCTAAGCCTGTTTATGCAAATCCACATTAAAAAATCAGATGATGTGCATTAAATATTGTTTAATGGTTAATTAATATGCATTTCAAACTTAAAATCCCACCAAGTTATGTTTGCCCTCCTCCATGGTCGCGTTACGTGGTCTCGTGGACCGAGGGCTAGCCCTTTAGGGTTGTCCCTCTTAACCCCCACCGCTTTCTATTTGAAACTTCAAATAAGTATTGTCTCCCATACATGTTAAGACTTCTTTCACAGTGTAATGGTAAGCTATGTGGTTTGTGTGGGGGAGGTTGCGGGTTCGAACCCAACCTTTGCCCTTCCGCCAATACAGGAATTTTTCCACCCAAAGCATAATATAATTTCGACCTTGTACTTAATAACAAAATTCGACCTTTTTTTTGGGGGGGGGGGCATGTAGCGGCCTCTGGGCTTGCCACGTGTCCTCTTCCCATTGACTTAAAATTAACCTAATAAAAAGGTGACAAATCACCCCAATAGCAACCAACCACAGATTGACACTTGGAATAGTTTCATTGGGAAAAATGAAGTAATATTCCTAGAATATTCCTTTTTGTTGACTATGCTCCCATGTCACCTTTCTGTCCCTTTCTAAAAATTATTTAGTTGTTTAGGAAAACGAACAAAAGGTTCTATATTCCTCATATGGACTCTGTTTTGAGTGAAATTAATTGCGTTGGATTCCTGACGATGAGACCTATCTGGTTGTTCTAGTTTGGAGAGATTCCAAGCACTTTGAATTTTTAGCAAATTTTTTCACCCAATCTAGATTCTGATCACTCCTTCCCACTGACAGGCTTTTGAACCCACAAAAGCTGGTTATATGATGAGAGTTGAATAATCCTCTTTCCCAATTTCTATCAAATTGGTTCTACTTGGAAAAATATCCATGACAACCACTTGGGTTCACTTACATGCCTTTCCTTGCAAATGTCTTGGCACTTAAACCAATGTCCTCCTTTTGCTGCTGACCCAATCCAACACCTGGTGGCTGCTTGATAATAGATAAAACAATTTTCTGTATCAAAGAGATCCCTCGGTTCTTTTAAAGCAGACTAATGGCCTTCCCACTGAGAATCATGTTCCTCCTTTGCACAAACATGCATTCAATGCAAGCTTCTCCTTGGAAACCACTTTTCCAAGTTAATCCCATCTGAGTGAAATACAACAATGAGTTCCAATATCAATAATCACAAGAAAATAAATGACGATTATTTTTACCTCCACGGTTCCAAATTCCACATATGGAAGAATTAATTCGCCATCTCTTTCGCTTCTTTGCGTCAACACATCAAATGGTCTATAATGGCTACTATTTTTGCTACAATTTTTTTAGCATCTTGTCCACTTTCTGCTTCTTGATTCCATCATCCTCCAGTATTGACATGTTTCTCATGCCATTATTTTATAATGAAGGGTAATCATGAGCCTCTCGCTTAAGAGTGGACCTTCCAAAATCCAAAGACATCTTGTCACAAGAAAAAACCATTAACTTGCAAAACACATCATGTAAGAAACATAACTTGATGACCTCTTCCTTTTGTTCCTTCAAAGAAAAAAATGTCACATCCTGTGAACATCGCCATGTGCTCTTACATCTTTGTGTACAAAATCATCGACCAAACACAAGTCAACAAAACATGCCTCTTTAAAAAACTGACTCTCAAGTCATACAAAAGCTATTGTACATGATTTTTTTCAAAAACTTGACGATTCTTCTCCCAAAACAAAAAGAATTTCACATATCATGAAACAATTCTTCAACGTATCCCTTTCATATTTGGAGAAAAAATCAACTCTTCAAAGTCGATATGACATGCATGTAATAATCAATTGACCAACACAAGTCGACACTTATGCATGTACAAATGATCAACACTCTCAAGTTTACAACATACATGATATACAAAGCAATCAACCAACACAAGGAAATCACTCATTCATTTTCAAATTTCCATCTTTGCTGCATCTAAGTGAGTCAACATAACTCTAATTTTCCAACATATTGCTTCATGCAATATGCAACATACTTTCAAAAGAAAATAAATGCATTCAATTGGCAAAGAAATGCATCAATAAGGAAAGATTTGCATCAATCATCAAACTAAATGCGGCCTTAATTGGTTAAGAACTCTAACCATATCTTTCCAAACCATTTCAATGGCGCTTATTTCAGCTACACTTCATCATGTGAATCATCATGACCCACATCAATTATGGAATTCTCTTTTCCATTCTTGTCAAGATCTCTCTTCACCTTCTTCAAATGTTGTGAATTACTTGTTGGATACAAAGTCCAATACTTGTCTACAAGATGAATTTTCTTATGGCAATGAGTGAAAAACAATTGCATCTTTTTTTCAACATGGTTTCCCTTGTCCATTGGACCTTTTTCTTTCTATCTCCTTTGTCTAGAAATTTTCTTGTGCATGGCTATATTCTTCCAACACTTTGGAACAATATGGTTATTCAAACCACAAAAGAACATGTAAATTTACTCCAAATATTATGTGAAGATTTACCATGTTTATCATAATCAAATTCACCTTGATTAAATGAATATTTATACCTTTCACATTCACCTTTGTCGCCTTCTTGAGGAGGTGAATTTGATGAGGTAGTGTCTCTCTTCGGAATACCAACAATGCCATCCTCTTGTTTTCCATTTCCATTAGTTGCATGCTTATGAGAATTTTCTTGCAAAGTGGGTGTACAACTTTTTCATTCCTCATGAACACAAACTTCAAAAGTTTGAGGTAATGAACATGTAATGAAATCTCTTCTTGGAAAAACTTCATGTGCCTCCTTGGATTTGAAGCATTCTCCATCATGCTGTCCATAACAAAGACCAAAGTACCCAAGCCTTTCCTCAACAAAAATTTTCTTGAATATGCCTTGTGCATGTTTGCCTAATATTTTACCTTCATAGCCCATTTTAATCAATAATTTGAACCCTATTCCTCTAGTGTGTCTTTAAAAAGCACCTACACATTAATCTTGAGAATAAATAGAATATAAAATTGATTTTCATACCTATTTTTCATGAACATACTTGGCTAAAGCTTCTTTGGCATCATGGAGTTGAGTCTCCATCTCATGCAACCTTTCAAGAAGCTCTTGCTTCTCCTCCTTCATGGCAATCAACTGCACTTGAATTATAGTGTTCTCCTTCCTATCTTCAACCAACTCTTGCACCATATCTCTCATGATGTAGAACTTCTACAACATCTCTTTATCAAAGAGTATTGCTAAGGAATATGGATTAGAAACATCACTTAATGAAGCTGCCATCACACTTGCAATGCCTAAAAATATTCTTTGCTGTGATTTGAGAGCTAAGTCCTCAATATTGAACTTCTCCTTACACACATAAACTTTCACAAAGATAAATTATCCTTGCACACATACAAAACCAATATTTAATTTTCTATCTAACCTTGGAAAACCATCTCAGGGCTAAAATGAGCTAAAATGTGCTCTGATACCAACTTGATCTGATTATGGGCAAACTAGTTTTGGTGCTAGCTCCCTCATCAATATTAATTTTTTTTTGTCTAGGATCTTCTCAAATTAGCCAGTTATGTGAAGGTTTATGTGTCAAGTTTTAAGTGTTATTTATGAGAAATTAATGAGTTAATTAGTTTAAAAAAAACATGTACAACAAATAAATTGCAGAGAAATAATACACAGCAAACACATTACATAATAGATGAAAACAAAGTTCACCCCTCCTTGGCTACATCTCCCTGTATCTACCTCAATGGCTTGGCCCTCTTTGGATTAATGGTCAATTCTATGATTACATGCACCTAAAGTGATCCAATGGCTTTACAATATACTCCATTGGATTCTAAAGACCAAAAAACCTCAAAATAGACTCTTCAAGCTCTACAAATGGTCTTCAGGTGATCTATACATAGCCTCCTCTCCTAGTGGCCCTAGGCTTCTTTAATATTCAAAGTGAAAACAAAAACACTTACAAAAGTGATCCTCTACCACTGCAAACACACCATCATGCTCAGAGCATCCAAATCATCTAGGATTGAATCTTTCTGAGCTTAATTTGGTCAAATTATGCCAAAGTTATGGATTCTTCAGTTTTCCCTAGGAAAACTCCTCCAAATCTAGAGAAACTCCAGTTAAGTCTGACAAAAATGGAGGTAGCGCCAAAAATAAAGGACCCACCAACTCCGCCACCAAGTTAAACCTGCATTAATTAAGGATAAGTGTGATTAAGTGGAGGGTTATGCTGTCTAAGTTCATTTATGCAAATCCACATTAAAAATCAGATAATGTGCATTAAAAATTGTTCAATGGTTAATTAATCTTCATTTCAAACTTAAACTCCCACCAAGTTATGTTAGCCCTCCTCTGTGGTCGCGTGGACCGAGTGCTTCCCCTTTAGGGCTGGCCCTCTTAACCCCTACCACTTTATATTCAAAACTTCAAATAAGTATTGTATACCATACATATTAATATTTGTTTCATGGTGTAATGGTAAGCTATGTGGTTTGTGTGGGGGAGGTGGCGGGTTCGACCCCGACCTTCGCCCTTCTACCAATATAAAATTTTCCACCCAAAACATAATATAAATTTTATCTTGGACTTAATAACCAATTTCAACCTTTGAGAGGGGGGGGGGGGGGCACGTGGCTGCCTCCGAGCTTGCCATGTGTCCTCTTCCCATTGGCTTAAAATTAACCCAATAAAACATGACAAATCACCCACATAACAACCAACCACAGATTGACACTTGGCATAGTGTCAATGCGAGAAATGAAGGAATATTTACAGAATATTCCTTTTTCTTGACTAGGCTTCCATGTCACTTTTCAATCCTTTTTTGCAAATATTTTAGCTGTTTAGGGAAACAAACAACATGCTCTATCTTCCTCATACGGACTCTGTTTTGAGTGAAATGAATTGATCCGAATTCATGGAAATGAGACCTATCTAGTTGTTCTAGTTTGGATCGAGTCTAAGAACTTTGAATTTTTAGCAATTTTTTGCCCCCAATCCAGATTTTGATTAGTAGGTGTATATATTAATGGAAACATTGGAAAACTTGAATGGTTTCCAAGGTTAATTTATCCACATGTGTATATTTTATTTTAGTTTTTGTGAGATTCCTACTCAAATAATAGATCACATGTTCATCGCTAAATTCATCCTCCTGAACTAGCACGATGCCAATGGTGGCATCAAATGCAACTAAATACAAAAGGTAGTCCTAAAGATAATTAGGAAGATGAAGCAACGGTGTATGGGTCAATTCATTTTTCAATGCATCAATTTTTTTTTTGAGAAATCTCATCCCAAATAAATGGGATGCCCTTTTTCAATAGTCGAGTAAAACTTTTAGTTAGCTCGACATAATTAGGTATGAATCTACGTAAAAAGTTCGCTATTTGTTACAAACTTTGGAGTTGGAAAATATTGGAAGGAGGAGGAAATTTGAAAATATCCTCTACCTTGAGCAGATCAACACAAATGCCTTCCTTTGACATGACAAATCCAAACAACTGACCAGATTGTACACAAAAGATAGATTTTTGAGGATTCAGGAAAATATTGTACTGTCTACATCTAATGAAAATAATTCTTAAATGCATCGGATGATATTTTCATGTTAGTGAATGAGATGGTAAGTCATCTAAGTAGGGTTGCACAATATGTTTGATATCATGAAATTCATAAGACATTTCCCTCTGAAAATTTGCGCCAAAATTATTCAATCCAAATGGGAGTATCTAATAGGCAAAGTTTCCCCATGGACAAATGAATGTAGTTTTATAACAACAACTAATCTCTTTTTTGATCAATAAAAAAGAAACCAATCGAAACCCTACCCTAATTTGTGAAAATGAGTAATTTCTTAAACAAAATTCTTAATGACACTTAAACAAACTCAAAAATATTAACTGCAAGTCAAGACAAGTGTAAAAAATATTTCAAAAACCAAAATTCAGACTTTGATCAGAGGAAAATCTTCTTTTTCAAAAATTCCTAGGATGTGCGCAGGTGAAAAATTCAGTTCAGTGCACATGTGCTTTGTTGCTAAATAAAAACAACGCAGATCTGCGCTCTGTTGCTGAATAGAAACCACGTAGAAAAAGAAACTTAAAGAAAAAAAAAATCAGAGAAACAAATCACAAAATCTAAAGGATACCTATCTTGGAAAGATTCAGATTAGGCTATCAAAAAGGGATCGAAAATAAAAAATAAGGAAAAGGAGGAGAACAGAATGTTCCACAGTATGGTCGCCAAGTTGTTATATTGGACTAATCCCTCTTGCAGACAAGAGCGATCTACCTAGATTTCCAAAAATTCCTAGTAACAAGTAGACAATAAAAATACTCTTTCCATGAATCTATCTTTCTTGAATCATAAAGAGAAGGGAGAGGAAATGAGATTTGTACCTTATTACGAAGTGCTTGATTTAGATCCTTGCTATGCCTCAATGCAGTTCTTCAATGCTTGAAACTGACCTGCACACATAGAAACCAAAGGATCAAAGGCATATGCAACATAGTTAATTCAAATATTCAAACTAATGATCAAGGAGATTAGTAACGATCATCATTTCAATGGATAAACTAACAATAACATAAATCATTCATCATATCCATAAAACAATGTAGTGAGAAAAATAGATTGATTATATTAATTCAGAAATATAGAAGAGTCTCACAATATTTTCCTTGATTATGTGAATATCCTCCCATAAATCTATAATACTTTCCTTGGATAATAATCTTTCAAGCCTAATTTGACCAACATAAGCCTACCTTCAACAACCTCCCTCAACCCTCTATCATGTAGTTGATTTATATGGCAAAAGGAGGAAGTTTCAGATCCATATCAAAAGGATTATATCCACTTAAGATGGGATTAGGGTTCCTTGAAGAATGGGAGTTATATCCATGATGAGAGGGGCTAGGCTTGAATAAGCATGACCTCGAAGCTTTCAGTTTAGATATATTCGCCCAACAAGGCTTATAGAATTAAATTTTTTATTTTTACTTTTTGTCGAGTCATGTGTGCGGTTCATAGTGTAAGAGAGAGCATAGTTCTGCATGGGTACCAATGGTAGGAACCACACATTCAAATAAATTGGATAGTAAAGTGTGAAAGTCACTAAAAAGAAGGTTTTTGGCCTTATATCCCAGAACTCTTGCTTTTTTTAAGGTGATTAAGTTGTTGAATTGCAAGGGAGTGCTTTGGAACACATGAACTGGATAGTGAAAGATCCATTCTAATGGTCAGTTTTCATGGTGAAAAAATGATGTGTAACACCTATAATTCACATTGTGCAGTTCTAGAGGACAATATCTCAGCTTGAGCCTTCAGATTACACAGTGCCCAGCTGGGAAAAGTGAAATCAGGTTAAGGAAATGAAATATCTTCCCAAGGGAAGTGTGAAAATGAGCAGATATGAAAGATAGTGAGGGCCTGAGTGCAGATTGGAATAAGTGTAAATGAAACAAGAAAAAAAAAGTTCAGAAACAAGTAAAGAGGAAGAAAACCAAATCAGTGAGGAGAGTCACCACAACAACGACCATCGGTGAAAAAATGAAGAAACCGATGTGACACTTGTGAAAGGAAAATGATAACTTGAAACAACAGTTCTACAAGCTAAAGAAATTTAAAAAAAAAACATGTATGCAAAGAAACAAGCGAAACAGAATTTGCACAAGACAAATGGAAAAAGGTGACAAAAAAGGTGACTAAAAGAGATAAGTTCAAAAATCACCCAAAAAAGCAACGATAATCGCACCGAAGGTTCCTTGATCTCCTTGGGAATGCAAAAGATCTAGGATTTATTGTGAGAATGATATATAGGAGCATTAACTACATATATTTTAGGAATTAAGGTTTATGATGCACATGCCATGAATCAAGGGAAAAGCGACCCATGTCAAAAATTTCCAAAACTTAGCAGGCGCACTATCTTTGGGTTACTAAAAATAGATCCCTAGATTCTAGGGATGCCTTTCTCTTCTAAAATTTTCTTCGATTCCTAGAAAAAATTTCCATGCACATCACCGGGTAGGATTGCACATTTCTGGGGAACTGGGATTTCTCGACTCAATGCATTGTGCAATTGCCAAGCTCAAGGCTGGGCTTCTAGTTAGGACTGCGTAATTCTAAACATTAAGGTCACAACTGGCTTCATGAATTGTGTAGTTTCTGGAGGCAAGACCAAAACTATTGCGCAGGGCTTAGACAGGAGGTCAACTTTTGACTTATAAAAATTTCTAAGTGAAGATCAAGTGAACACAAGAAAAAATGAAAGACAAACATAATTAAAAGCATAGATACCTGATAGTAATGAAAGGTAAGCCTCTGTGAAGGGAAGTTAGGCTCCAAAATCTAAGAAATGGAAAATTTTTGGAGGGTGGTTGTAGCCGCTACAATAGGAGCCCACTATCTAGGTTGTGAATCAGCTGCCCTATAATAGAGCTCACTATCTAGGTGGTTTATCAACTATACCTATAGCAAGCACCAAGGTGGTTTATCAATTGTTTACTAGCAATAAGCACCACAGTAACTCACTCTTTCCTCTGAGTTCATTCATAGGGGTTCACCCAATATTGAGATGGGGTATTTCTCAGTATTTGGAAGTGGAATCCACTATCCAGGTGGTTTATCAACAGTATTTTCATAGCAAACACCACAAGGGTCTGATGTCCATCATTTAGGTAGTTTATCAACTACTCAACAAGCACCATAGTGACCCAAAATTCCTTGTCTAGATGGTTTATTAGCCATACAACAAGAAAAGGTGATTTAATCCTCTGGTGGGTATCTTAGTGATCCACATGGGCTTAGACATTTTTTCTAGTGGCCTTGCACACAATTCATATGGGATTCACCCACAATTCATAAGGATTTAACCCATGGTTCAAATGGGGTATTTTTTAGTCTTAGGAGTTGGAATCCACTACCATGATTATTTTTTAGATATACAAAAAACATCATATGATTTAGTATTCTATTGAGACTCCCATTGATCCACACGGGCTTGTACAACATAGTCTGATGGCCTCACACACAGTTCACAAGAGGTTCACCCAAAATTCACGAGGATTTAACTCATGCATAGGGCTATGCATACCACTCAAACACCACACTATCTTCTACATCCAATGCCCAACAACTCCCACATACTCCAATGATCAATAATGTGCACCTAGATGGGATAAACACTTTCTCTAGGAGAGAACTCATGTGAAATTTAATTAGTAAGAGAGAGTTCAAAAACTAGGAAACCAAATAGCAAGAGCCAACCCTCTCTCTCTTTCATTCTCATTAGATTTATTTTTATAGTTCTTCTCAATGTTTTTTTTGTGTTTTTGAAAGGTCACAAGCCTATCTCTTCAATGGATTACATAAATGGCACAAAATTTTCCTCCACCACCTCTAATCACATATCATAAATTAAATGTTAGTAAGTGGTTCGGTGTGGTCCACAAGCGATAGCTCATTAAATTTAGAATTTAATTTTAGGGTCGGTTTAATGGATTCCCAAGCAAGAAAAATCCATCATACATTGAGTTTCTGAAACATTTTCCTCTCCATCAACTGGAAATCATAAGAATTTAATTTAAATGTTTAAAACACATTGTACCAACTTTTTTTGGATCCTATGCCCATGCTGTCATTTCAATCACATTAAAAAAAATGGGGTAAATTAGAGGATTCTCACAAACCCCACCCCCTTAAAGGAACATTGTCCTTGGTGTTATTTAAACTGAAAACAAAATATGAGCGTTATAATTAAAAACTCCTACATCAATTTATACATTAAAAAAAATGGGTAGAACTCTCTCATTTGGTCTTCAAATTCTTAGGTAGCTTCATCGGGTCCAAATTGCTTCCATTGCACCTTAACCTACTCTATTACTCAATTCCATAGCATGGTATGTGTTTGTGTTATACAAAAATATATTTGATACAAGGAGATATTTCTTAGTGTATTTTTCCTAGAATCCACCAGACCTTGTGTGAAGAATGTGCATTCAAACCAATCCCAAATACATGCATACAAACATGGAAATTAAAAAGTTTGGAAATGGAGCATACCTTATAACTAAAGAGGTTGTTATTTGGTGCATCCAGCTTGAGGGATCCACCACAAGTTTTCATTCCTTTCCTTAAAATTCCAATAACCTACACACATTAAAACAACATATCTACCAAACCACATATCCTGTAAAATCCATTAGCATGAATGCAATTGAAATTTAATGTGTAACATGTAAGAGACAAGAGAAATGAATATGATGGGAAAGAAATCAACTTTTCATTAACAAGAAAAAATGATACAATATGTTTAAAATTTGTTTCTAGATCCATCACATTGGTTTTGTTTTTAATAAACATTTAAAACAAACATATGTGGCTCATCATTCATCCTGATGATGAGCCACATATGTTGGTTGAAAATGTATATAAAAAATAAAAGAATCAATGGATCCAAAAATGAATTTTCAACATAAATAATCTCATAGAAGTCTTAGATATGAAATTATGCAATATAATGTCAGCATAAGAGAATTCGTACTCAACTTGCAATCCTGGTCCCCTCCTAGATCATGGATAGTCTCTAGGCACACAACAATATAAAATAACTCTCTCACTAATTACGAATAACTTGTTTCCTCTTGATAGGGTTAGATTATATAGGCCTTTTTCACTATTTGAGAGGATGTATCTAGACATATAGGGGCTCAAGAAGTTAGGAAACTTCTACAATAATTGACCCCTATCCAAATCATGGAAAATTAGATCGAGCCGATCTCTTTGGGAATGTCAAAATATAGAATTTTCAATAAATACATGGCTAGTAAAAGGTATTACTACATCCAAAGACCCAGGATATACATTTTATGACATAGTTTCGATGCAACATGTTAGTTTTTTTGGAGCATCTCTACTGCGAAAGAGGAAAACTAGGATGAAAAGTAATGCATCAAGATCAATAAATCAAAGTTATTTATTACTAACTCAAGGTGGGAAAAATATGATATATTAGATGCCCCATAATGCATGAGGTTAGAAGAGAAACTAATGGATGAAATGCATTACAAAAATATATAGCTCAAAATGGAATGAAGGGGCGACGAATAAAGATTTGAATCAGAGAAACTCAGATATTAAAGTCTCAGCCATGCTGATGTCAACCCCAAGTTGAGCATACCATGATTTTTCATAAAGAGAAACTGAACATGGTCGCCAACTATACAATACAAATCCATGGCATGAAATGATAGGACATGGCCCCAGGGATACATAATGGATCCATGTGACAAACCAAAATATCATATCCACCAATAAATACAACATGTCTATATATCACAATATACATCAGTAGGAATGCTGACACGTAGAAGAAAGGTGCCCTAGTTAGTCTTTGAAGGACATAAAAAGATACATAACTCCAATGAAACTTGAGAAGGGTTCCATATAAGAGTGAAATGTCCCTAGCCCAAGGTATTTTATACAACTCCAATGGTATGAATCTACAACATTCAAATAGATGTGTTGATGTCAGGCATGGTAGAAGTTTCCTAATTATTAGTCATTGAGGTATACCGTTAATAGACACAATGGGACCCACCAGTTATGACAACAGACCCCAAGGTACCTAGAACAATCCACTAAGTTGTGAATAAATGAGATGACATTAAACAGTTGTAGACTCAAATGATCAAGAGTAAATGAGGTAAACCAATTTTTGATTGTGAGGAAGCCTTCCACTAAGTCCTGGAAGCTCCAATGTACTATTAGTTCTTAGATCAAGCTCATGGATAATGACTTGAAGATGACAAGAGAAGATTCATCGAAGGAGGACCTTAATGCATCCCCCATCAATTGACATGGAAAAAATCTATAGATGATGTGAATGGATGAAGTCATGAAGTACAACTGACACAAGGATGGCTGACACAAAAATGTCAACAAGGACTTCAGATGGCCAACTAAGGCTAAGACTTGTCTTGAACATATAATGGCATGACACAAAAAGAGACTTGACATCATTGACCAATGATAATTGCATGATATCATGCAACAAAACAAGAGGAATTGAGGCATGCTCCATGGTGACTAGAAGAGTAACTAGTTAGAGGAGTAGACAAACTCATATGTATGGTACAACTCCTAGGAAAGATAAAACCTAACTGTGAGGAAATGACACAAGTAGGTGCCATACTAGGGAAATGTGACTAAAACTACCATTTTGACTATAAATGGAAAAAAGGAGATCCCTTCCCTTTTATTTTTTTAGTCTCCTTCATAGTTTAATGAGCACGAAAGAGAAGAAAAGTAAGCTCAATAGTTCCTTTTTTGTTTAGTTTTAATGAGCCCAAAAAAGAGATAAAAAGATACTCGTTGCATTCCAGTTTTCAATGAGCATATGAAGGAAAAAAAGGAAGCTCTTCCGAGATGAATGAGTGGTATAAAGGGTAGAAACTAGTTTTGAGTTGACGGAACCACCCTAAGAATAAATAAGTAAAGAGGTTTTCAAGTGAAACCACTCATTGTAATGGCCCCTCGAGGAAAGGTAAGAAAACCAAGCGAAAGAAAGAAATGGGCCAAGCATAGTGTGACGATGATGGTGAAATGAGACTAATGCTTATCAACATGTATAAATGATGCTAAAATGTAGCAACAATTACAAGGTACAAAGGGGTGGAATCCTCCCTGTTGAGAATTTGTAGGACTTGAGATTAATACAAAAATTCTCTTCTTGATAATTACTTGTGATCTTTCTTATGTATATTCTTCTTTAATATTTTGTCAAGTCAATTATCAAATTACTCAGTCAAATGTATAGAGACAAAATTATTTTCACTTGCAACTGAATTTCTTGACAAGTAGTTAGGAAGGTAAATCTTTGATTTACCTTCCTTACTTTCTACCACTTGTAGATCATTGTCTTGACTTTGACAAACTCTTTCCTCAGATACTTTAAACTTAGAGATTTCCTTACTGTATCCTTCCTGCACCTTCTGCAATCTGCTACACCAATTGTATACCTTATTGTACCTATCCAAAAAAAGTACCTTCCACAATCTGTACCCTTAAGTCACTTCCACAATCTGTAGCCTTTAGTCACTTCCATAGTTTATACCTTCAGTTAATTCCGCAATTTATACCCTTCAGTTACTTCTATTTCAAGTGAATCCACATTCCTTTTAATCACTATACAACCTTAGTCGGATCCGCATAAATCTGTGTCTTCATCGCAGCATATGTAGGGGTATAAATAGTTGTTCTAGCCAGATATTAAGCCGACATTTCAGCCATCATGTAGGCCAAATTCAACACTGTTTGTAGGCTGACTTCATTACAGTAAATAGGCTTATCTTCAACGTTGAATATGGGCAGTCTTGAAGGCCATTCTTATGCAATGTCTTGGAGGATATTCTTCAGACTAAACACACCATTTACATGACTCTTAATTACACTTATGTTCCTAATAGACATCAAGAAGAAGTCTATAGACCTATACTAAAAATATTTCTCATGAAACCCATGAAGCAAGTAAACCAAAAAAACATTTATTATTTTTGACTTCTTCTTTACATAAGTACATAATTACATAGTCATCATGAAGACCGACCTAGTTACACTTTTCAACACTCCCAGGGTAAAGCCAAAAGATGGCGAAGAAGAGTAACGAGGCTTATATTCTAAGTCATGGTGGGATGAAAGGAAGGATTCCAGGATGGGAAAAATTGCTACATGGACACCAACACAAAATATAAGTGCTAATTTAGGGCATCCATGTACAGTTAATCTCTACTGCCAAGTAATGACGCGAAAAAAGAGACAAGTTAGTATCGCAACTTTACAAGATCAAACCTAAGGTATTTTTTAAAAAATGGTCTGAGGGTGGGTTATAATGCACCATTTATTGAAATACGAAACCTATCCCTATATGCCTTGTGAATAAAATGCACCTTATGGCCATTGTAATAACGAAATAATGAGAATACTCTAGTTAAAAAATGAAGAAAGTGCCAAACTACTGCAGATATGATGATTAGAATAATAATATAATAAAAATAATTTCAATATTTAGAAAATGGGATAAAAAGGAGAAATCCCCCCCAAATGGAATGTTATAAATGAAAATTACTCTCCCCAAAACTCATTTTTACCTTGGCATAGTGAGAAATATGAGAAGAGGAGAAGTTTACCAAGTTATTGTTCAACTTTGAACCAAGATTTCAGGAGCTATAGGTAATAATTTACCAAGCTATCTTCACCAGGTAAGTCATGAATAATGTAAACTATTGAACGAGAAATGTATCGAGTACCCACTTTTTTGAGGTAGAGAAAAATCATCCGATTTTGAAAAGTGTTGATTCACGATACACTTTTTTTTTGAGGCATATTTAAAAAAAAAATTATGTATAAAGTATGAATGTTTTTTTTTTAAATGTTAGTGATTTTCATGTTGATTATGAAAATTGTTGATGCAACATCAACCCATTTTTTAAGAGGGCTTATTTTTGACACTTTTAGTTTTCTCATGTTTTAAGTGTGGATATTTTTTTTAAAATGTGGGTGATTTTCTAAGGACATATTTTGATCCAGGTGGATATTGGTGGCCACTCGCCTATTCCACCTATACCTCTATTCGGTTTCATTAGTTTCCTTGTTTATAGCAGTAATTACTATTTTTAACATTTTTTTGGGTCCTGAACTTTAAGAGTAGTTTTGACCCCCTAACGAAGTTTTTTAGGTCTGTAATAGGCCCATTTCCGATTGCGGAAAATCATTTAGTACTTGGAGAGATATTTCCAATGAGGTATCATACGTGCCAAAAAGAGATAATATGACCAAGTTACGACCATGGAAATTTGGCTTCTTAACTACTCGAATGGGGTCCACAAACTCTTGGCGTTCCATCTCCTCGGGATAGGGTTTTGGTTGTTTATGGTTTTGTCTTGTTATCAATAATAAAAAGTCCCTTGAGCCTCATTGTAACACAATTCAGGGCATGTAGTCGCCACATCTCTTCTCAGAGATAAGCTAGGATTGCCCGAGCTAGTTTATTTTTATTATATTTGTAAACATATTTCAGTTATTTGATACTAATGAAATGAAGTGTTATTTCTGCTACATCTCTGTATTTAAGGCTATATATGTATTATGTTGTATTCCGATTTAAGTTAGGATTAAATTTTTGACACTTTAATTTTTCTTATGTCCTAAGTATGCAAATTTTTTTTAAATGTTTATTATTTAACCATTTTTCAAGTTGGCTTATTCCTCTTCTTGTTTTCGTCCTAAGATGTTTGTTTTTTAAGGGTTTTCCAAACATGTATTTTTTGTTTTTATTTGCTATGTTTTTTATAATAATTTTTTTAATTTTTTTTTTGCAAAGTTAAAAAAAATAATATCATTAATATTTTGAGGTTAGGATTTTTTATATATTTATATATTGTTAATTAATACTTCAATACACATAAATTAATTGTCACTAAAAAATAATTATTTTAAACAGTCGGAAAAAAATATACATTTTGCATATAAATTTATAATTAAAAAAATATGTAATTCAGGAAATTTTCACTAAAAAATTACATGTTAAATAAATTATTTTTATGAAAAAATTGAATAAAAAAGTTAGAAAAATATAAACTTTTATGAAATTTTGTGAATTTTATATCCAAAGATGATGACATTTGATATATTTTTTTATAATGATTCAGTTAAAATTTTAAGTAAAAATAACAAGAAAAAATTGTTAAAACAAAATAAAAACATATAATTAAAAAAAAAGAACATTAAAAAAAAAGAACACTAAAAGAAAAAATCCTTAAAAAAAATTAAAAATATAATGGAAAGACATCAGGGTGGAACTTAGGGAATTATTAGTCAGCTTTGATGTTGTCTCCTTATTTACCAAAATCCCCATCCCTGAAGCCATTGATGTCATTAGGCGAATCTCGGACCATGACACTTCTAAGTTGGTTGGCCTTTGCCTCACCTCGAATTTCTTCAGTTTCCAAGGTGAATTCTATGAGAAAACATGCGGTGTAGCCATGGATTCTCCTCTTTCCCCTATAGTTGCTAACTTATTTATGGAATGTTTTGAAATGAAGGCCTTTGCCTCAACTCAATTTCACCCGAAGAAGTGGAAGAGGTTCATGGATGATACCTGTGTCATATGGCACCATGGTCATGAGAAGTTAGATTTGTTTCTCGGCCACTTGAATTCCCAGTCACATTACATGAAATTCATGATGGGAGTAGAGGTGGATGGTTTCCTTCCCTTCTTAGATGTTCTTTTCTATAGAATGGAGGATGGTTCTATCTCTCACAAGGTTTTTCACAAGACATCTCACACTGAACAATATCTTCATGTTGATTACCATCATTTTCGTGCTCAGATTTTTGATGTTGCTACCCATGCTCTTAGAATCTTTGACAATAACCACGTGGAATTGGAGAAATCCCATCTTCTTGACTTGTTCGAGAATAACAGGTATAGCATATCTCAAGGCCTTAAGGCCTTTCAAAAAGCCTTTAATGGCTTAAGAGACAAGTCTACTTGGGTGGATCCTATCTCCAAGGTTCATCTCTCATTTATCCAAGGGACCACAAACATAATTTCCCATGTCCTTAGGAGAAATAATGTCTCCTCTTCGTTCAAACCTCTATGTACTATCAAGAATTCTCTCATATCTGTCAAGGATCCTATAAACCCCAAGGACATGAAATGTGTTTACATGGTTCATTGTTCTTGTGGTAATCCCTATATTGGGGAAACGAGTCGATCTATGAGACATAGAATCCATGAGCATGCTGCAGACATTAGGCACAATCAGTCCCGCACTTCTGCTCTTGCGGAACATGCTGAAAAATCGTGTCATCATTTATGCATTGAAGACTCCAAAGTCATTGCTAAGGTGGACCACTTCCACCATAGGAAGCTGAGGGAGGCTATTAAAATTGAGAGACATGTTAATAATCTCAACAGGGATGATGGGTGGAAATTAAGTAAGAGTTGGACTCCGACCTTGTCTAGGTGATTTCTCCCCCTTGCATTGGATTTCTGTCACCTTTTGTCTTTATTAATTTCTTCTCTTTTTGATTTTATTCTCGCTCCTTTCTTTTTAATTTTTCTCCTTTAATCATTTTCCTTTAGTTCTCTTTTTCTTTGTTTTTTGTTTTAGATATAATTACGATATATTATATATTATCCCTTGTTTTTATTGTAAATAAAATACAGTTTTTTTAACTTTTTATTAAAACATCTATTGAAATATTTATTAATAACTCTTTATTATTTACCCTGCTCCATCCTATTATAATAATACTATTTTTAATCATTTTATTAGATTTTAAATTATTCTATATTATTCAATAACCTTTTTAATAATATTTCTTACAAACTTAAAAAATTTAATAACCAATTAACTAACTAAGTCAAATAATGACTAGTTTTTATTGGCTAGTTTTTAACAACTATCTCCCAGCAATGATGCATCATCACTATTTATTCAATTAGATTGTTTTTTTTCTTCACCTTGTCCTGAGGATGAACCACATTAGATGGTTCTAAACGTCGACCAAATCGTAATGAAGTGATTAATCCGAATGACATTTATCTACATTATGGATCATAAAAGTCTTAGATCTAACAAAAATATACAATTAAATTGAAAAAAAAACATTAAAAATAAAAAGCATAAAAAAAATATTAAAAAAATAAAAATAAAAACCATTAAAAAAATTGAACAAAACAACATTAAAAAAATCACATTAAAAACAATTAATATATATATATATATATATATATATATATATATATATATATATATATATATTAAAAACAATTTAAAAATAATAAAATAAATTATAAAAAAAGACTATTAAAAAAGAAACATTTAAAAAAAATAGAGTTATAAAAAATATAAAAATAAAAATAAAAAATTGCTAGCCTAGGGTTCGTGAGGGCGCTGGCTTGGGCGGGGAAGACGATTCTCGGAATTGCCCTTGCCCTACTTAGGGCCCAAGGGGCCTCGATTTTTTGTTTTTAAAAATGATATATATATATATATATATATATATATATATATATATATAAAAGACCAACCCGAAGGGATTTACCTGCCGGCTAAGCTAGCAAGGCCTAGCTCCAAGAGCATTGATGAGATTTGACTCTGTGACTTCTCGACATGCGAGGTACTTAGCAATAGGAACTCGACCAACTAAGCTATCCCATGGGGCTTAATGTATTATTTATTTATTATTATTATTATTATTATTATTGTCTAATTAAGTATTATTTATTTGTTTTATTATTTTGTTAAAGTTTTATATTTTTTTCTCAACTTATGTTTTTTTAGAAATATATATATATATATATATGAATGAAATGAAATGAGATTTTAAAGTCCACGAGACTAAAAATAGTATATGGGACTATGATTTCCCTGTTTTTCGCCTTTTGCATTTTAGTCCTTTTCTTATTCAAATTGATGATGAGCTAGCCCAACCTTCCATCAATCCCATCGCTGAAAAGATAATGCCAATAAACTGATGCTAACATATTCCCATAACTTCCTCTGATGTCTTTGAACACATCACATTCCAAAATGAAATGTTTTTCCAATTCCACTGCCCCGGACATGCAAAATGTACACACCCGTTCTTCCCAAGCTTATTTATGACTTTTCCACCATCCTGTTTCACACTGAAGTTGATGTGAGTTGGTTCTTAATTGAGAAATAAGAACCTTTTCCCTCCACAGAATGTTAGATCCAATGTACTCTTGTTGGAGATCATACGTAGGGTTGAATTCTTCAATGTAGTACTTCTTCTTTTTACCCAACTCTTTTCCCCATACCTATTTACAAAACTTCTCCATAACAAAATTCTTTAGCTCCTTGCTATTTGTGGGACAATCATTGAGGTAGATATTCCATTTTTGCATCCATGTGTAGTTTTGTCTCATCCATTTTTTCTTTCTTTCACCCATGCCTTCCTTGAAGATAACATTAGACCATCTACCTATTCCCATTTGATTAGTTATTTTTAGATATATTATGAGTTGTACCATAGAAATTGCTTCAATGGGAGTTTCTCCAGTTTCACTCAACATTATCTCATAAGGTACCGAAATTTTTATTTTGAACTTGCTCATGATCAAGCATTTTTGGATTTTCTCAATTTGCTTCCATTTTGAGACAGGGGTGTTGCTAGCTCATAATTCACACCCATATAGCATCACTGGACAAACTAGGAGTCCAAATGACACTTTAATTGTTTTCCAATCCCATAACTCTCCCTCTTTACATCTGTTTTGAAGAGCATATAATGCTTTCCACCCTCCTAATATTCTCTTCTTTATGCAATCCTCCCAATTAAGTTTTTGGTTGAAATCAATCCTGAGGTATTCGTACTCATTTACTTCTTCAAGAATGTTGCCTTCAAAGAAGAATGTATGCTGAATCTGCTTCCTTTTATTAGAGAAAATCATTATTTTGGTCTTGCTAATATTGACTTGCATCCCCACTGCTCTACAAAAATGCTCAAGGGCATATAGGTGCATCTGCAATCCATGGACCGATTTAGAAATCAATACAAGACCATCAACATATAAAAGAAGATTTATCACAAACTCCCCCAACCGAACACCATCCCCACCTTACAAATTTAGCCACACTTCAAGTTTATCAATATATATATATATATATATATATATATATATATATATATATGTATGTATGTATGGGTGTTTATTTTTTATTTTATAAGTTAATTTTGTAATTTTTTTTTTAAATTTTTATGTTTGGTTATATATATATATATATATATATATATATATGTTTTAGTATATATTTTTATTTATTTGCTATTTTTTAATTTTTTAATTTTAATTTTAATTTTAATTAATTAATTTATTTTTTCGCTTTAGTTTTATTTTTTTTCAATGTTTTAATTTTTGTTTTCTTTTGTATTTTTCGTATTTATTTATTTATTTATTATTTTATTATTATTATTATCTCATAGTTCGTGTCAATCATCGATTAGCAACTCAATCCCATTATGTGTCAATTTGATAGTTGTTTTTAAAGTTTTCGTTATAATGGATTGAGTCTACCCCCATAATGTGTCAATTTCATGGTTTAACTTTAAGTTTTCATTACAAGGGTCGAGTTTTCCTGCATTTCATGTCAATTTGATAGTTGATTTTAAATTTTTTGTTGCAATGTGTCAAAATTTTTGAGGCTAAGATTTTAAAATCGCTATACTTTTAGCATTTAAAAGAGAAATTACTCTTGGTATAATGACTTTTTCATTCAGATGTTCATTTTTAAAAGTTTTTTTAGTCACAAAATTTTTCCATAATACCATGGTTAAAATATGTTGAAAATTTAAGGTTTTTTTGCAGGCATGATCTTTAGTTTTAATTCCATAGTTGAAAAATTGTCAAAATTTTAAAATTTTTCCAAGTCATGATATTTTATCTTTAATGCTATAGCTGAAAATAGTTATATGTATTTTTTCTTTAACACCATGGTTGACAATTGTTGGAATTTTGAGGCTTTTTAGATATGTGATATTTTATCTTTAATGTCATGTTTGAAAATCGTTGGAATTTTCAGGATTTTTAGAGACATGATATTTTATCTTTAATGCCATGCATGAAAGTCTTTTTAATTTTAAGGTTTTTCAGAGTTGTGATATTTTATATTTAACGCAATTATTAAAAAATGTTGAAAATTTACCTAAAAAAAAAAGGATGTTATTCTAGCATCAACACTTTTTTTTTAAGGGTGTTTTTTGCACAAAAAAATTGGCTTTTATTGGATTTTCCTGCCATTTTTAAATTTTTTTGAAAATTTACCTTTAAAAAAGAGTGTTAGTCCAACATCAACACTTTTCCTTTTCAGACTGTTTTTCATGTTTTTTTGGGGTTTTTTGGCTAGAGTTCTTGTTTTTAGTTTACAGTTCCCATTTGATAGTTTACTTTGTTTATGGCACCCCCCTCTCCAAAATGGCAGCTTGCATGTGAAATTTTAGTCAAATTTTTTGTTGTAATTTTTTTCCCTAGCTTACTAGTGCATAGACCTGGCTGAGACAAGAGCATGCTACATTTTTTATTGTCATGGACATAGTGTAAATCCAAACATAAAATATTATGTCCAAACTCTTTGTGTGCATAGGAAAGTCATGTATTTGTTGTTTGATTGATTCGAAGGATATATAAAAAATTCACCTAAGTTTTTTCCATTAATGTTTCTTGATTGGTTGATGTATGATCTTGTGCAACAATTCACTATGATCGATGGGAGAGAAAGATAACAATAATTAAATGTTATCTAATCCATGGCCCACCATCCCACCCTCATGGCTCTCAAGGATTGTGGGTTGTTGAATTTTTTAGAAGTACAAAGAATGAAGAGCCAAGTAGAGTTTCTATAACATTTGGTAGATTGGTGGGATCACCAGAATGAACACTTTTTGGTGCAACAATAAATATTATAGTTGGAGGTGGAAGATATATAATTCCTAATTGGGTTGTGTAGGTGTACTTCCCCAGCGATATTGGTTTGTGTTAGGAGCACTACAAAGGGAATTTCAGATGAATATGTGGCCAAGTATTGTTGGAAAACTATGCGAAAGGTAGGAAACAAAGTTCCTATTCATGATATAACAAACTTGAACTATAATACCATTGTCCTCACAATCACCTGTATTTTTGGGTTAGCATCACCACACTTAGCTACTGAAGCTTATATGGACCTGGAAATAAGATGCTTAGAGCCCACTCTTTTAAACTAGTTCAAGTGTGTATTGGCTAACATGAAAAAATAGTTAACCCAATGCAAAAGAGGATGAATGAGTAATTTGGGTATGGAAATATCCTAATGTATTTCTTCCTGGAGTGGGTTCCTAACATGAGGTGTAGGGTTGAATATGAGCCAGGGCCCTTACAGTATTTCATGGATCATTGGATAGAGTTAATGGAAATATTAGAGGATGGACACCCAGAGTAGTGGTTCAACTCCACATTTTCCAGATGGATAAAAAATTTCATCCTTGTAATATATGACTATGCATACGAGGGAGCGGACTTCAGAAATGACCCAGACCTAGTCATGGCCCTCGACGCAAATTGGAGTGGACTTGGTAAGATTTTTTTGGGTTTTCTAGAAAAATTTTACTATTTTTGTTTTTGGAGTCTTTATAATATATATATATATATATATATATATATATATAGATATATATATATACAATTTTTTAGTGAGTGCGTGATGACTAATGGTCAAAATGTGTGATATGCAGAGGTGGGACCAACCTGACCCAATCACCACTCCATTGCAGAGGAATAGTTGCACATGTTATCCATGAAGCATATAAGGATGGGGAAGAGGGAGAGGAGCATGATGAGATATTGGAGCTCACCCATAACATGGAAGGTTAACACTTGTGGTTCAGCTGATTCCATTGGATGAAATACCTCAGCACCTATAGAGGCACACCATTAGGGTTCACTCTTATCATTATCCAGGCCTCTTGTGGTGGATTATATGTGATGTGCTATATTACCATCATCACAAGAAATATTAGCTTCATAGAGTAGCACTCTTAGGATATTTTTTTTTTGGAATATGTATTGCATTGATATCTTGGTCCTTAAATGCCCTATTTTGACCTAAGTTCTCATGATATTTTATGATGTAAAATTGTATATATATATATATATATTGTATTTTTGATGTTGTTATTTAAATGATGTGTTCAATTATTTTACTTTTATGTGCATGATTTAGTACTAAATGTGACAACTACTAATTCAACACATAACTAGCCATAGAATCAACAAGCACATTATCGTCTCTAGGAATGTATGAATAAATGATATGATCAAAATGTCATTCCAAGATATGTACCCTCAAGTAGTAACTAAGTAACGTAGGGTTCCTCATAGAGTAAACACAATTGAACTAAGGCACTACAAGTTATGAGTCAAGTTGGACAGCCAAGGGGTAGATCCCAAGGGCAATGGCCTCGATCAAGAGCTCAATGATGGCACTATACTCTTTCACATTATTAGTGATCGATAAAATAAAAATGTCCCATCAACTCAAAAGCTCATTGATGGGTGAAAAAAGGACCCAAGCAATGGAAGTTATGTTCCGAGTGCTATGGATAGCACTGTCTGCAAATATTACGTAAATGAGAGAGGGTCTTGACATCTTCCAATCAAGAACCACACAAACATAGTTACACAAATGAAAGCATTAAAACACTAAAACCAAAAGGATACAAAGACATCACACCCACTACTATGTACAAGAGACCACACTTCAGGTAAAGCCCATTGTGTGGTTTTGACAATTGGATTCCCATAAAAATCAACCAACTCATAAGCTTGTTTCTTAAGAACTCGTTTAACAACATAAGGCCCATGCCAAAGAATTTTGAGTTTTCCTACCCTAAGTTATCATGATCCCGATCATAGATCAAAACAAGATCACCTTCCACAAAAAGACTTATCACACTTTTCCTTGACACACTTCTTAAGAGTTTCATTATCTATTGCAATGTAAAGACCTTTTTCATAAAGATGGGCTAAGTGCAAATTTTTTTCTTCTTTGGTAGAAGTGTCAAGTAACAATTCAAAAACTAGTTTTAACGACGAAATTTCACATTAAATAGGAAGAATAACCTCCACTCCATAAACCAACTGGAAAGGAGTTAAACCTGTAGAGGTCTTAACTGAGGTTTGGTATGCCCAAAGTGGAGAAAAAAACATAAGGTGCCAATTTTACTTGTGATTCCCTACCATCCTACATAACATAGTTTTCAATATTCGATTGATGGCCTCTATTTTTCTGTTATCTTGGGGATAATAGGGGGTTGCTAACTCCTACATCATATGATTTTTAAAATGTGCACCATGATAAATGAAAATCACTTTGGGAACTCCAAACCTAGTGATGATGTGGTTGAACATAAACAATGTCACGATGGTACAATCATTTGAAATGGTTGGCATATCTTTATCCCACTTAGTGAATTAATCTACAACCATGATGATGTAATGGTGTCCTCAAGCTGAGGTGGGGATGCATTACATGAATTCAATGCCCCATTTGGAAAAAGGTTCGATGGTAACCAAAGGGTGAAGCGGAGAAAGGTGAGAATGCATATTCCTTGAAATTATTTAACATGAAAGGCACTTATGGACAACAATAATACAGTATTTGAATATCAATGAAAAAAAATACCCAATGCACAAGATTATTTTAGCATTGGCATGCCTAGACAACTAAATTCCACAGGGTCCAACGTGACAACCATTTAGAAATAATTTGGCCTCAACGATTAGTGAGACATCTATGTAATACCACATAAACTCCACAACAATAAAGGGTGTAAGAAATATTAACATAAGTCCTATATTTTTGGTGTATATGATGACACTCATCACAAGATATTTTGGACTGAAAATTTTGAGTTTGGAGATATCGTAGAATATCTACATACCATGGATAAAAAGAGCTAATGTGGAATAATGATTCTTCTGGGAATGATTCCTCAACCACAATTTCTTCACCAACTTGGGTAACTTGTACACTAACTCAATGCATATCAATGATTTCTTGGAATTATAAGCCACAAACTCCAAATAAAACTCCTAAAGGATAAAAATCCACTTAGAGTGTTTACCCCCAATGATTTAGTGACTAAGAATGTGTTTTATGGGGGCATAGTCAGTGATCATAGTGGTATTTTGTAAGAGTATGTAATTTTGTAAATGTTGGACAACAATGATGAATGGAAAATACTTCTCAACATGGGAGTAACGAAGCTTGGGACCAAGAATGACTTTGCTAAGATAGTAAATTGGGATTTCATTATGCATATTGTCCTCTTGGACAAGAAACATACCAATCATGGATTCAAACACCACCATATGTAACAAAAGTTTTGGTTAAAATCAAGAGGAATAAGTAAAAGGAAAGATAAAAAATCCTATTTCAAAGTGTCAAAAGTTATTTGGGCTTGGTCATCCCATATGAAAGGTACTCCATTTTTCAATAAGCACATAAAACCTTTGGTGAAATTTTCATAATTGGAAATAAACCTACACAAGAAGTCAACCTTTCCTTAAAGCTCTTGAAGTTGGTGAATAATGCGTGGAGGAGTAAAATTGATAGCCTCACCCTTGGAGGGATAAACACAGATCCCTTCCTTGGACACGATAAAACCTATAATCCTCCCAAATTGTATGCAAAATATAAATTTGTGAGGGTTTAGTCTGATTTCGTAGTAAATATCAAAGAAACACTTCCATGATATGGGTGGGATGATCCTCAAAAAGGAAATATCGAGTGGTAAGTTCATAAATATAAGCTTCAATGATGTGTTTTATATCATAAAAAGGATAAGACATGACCTGCTAGAAAGTAGAACCGACATTTTTTAGATCAAAATGTAGTTTCCGATAAGAAAATATTAACCATGGGAAAATAAAATCAATTTTGTGTTGATCCTCCAATTTGATATGGATTTTATTATAGCCAGAGAAAATATCCATACAAGAGAACATAGAATTTATGGCACATTCATTGAGAATTTGGTCAATAAATGATGTGGGATAGTTATCTCCGGGACAAGCCAAATTCAAATATATATTATCCACACACACCCTAATCATACATTATTTCTCATCAAATGGAACAATATTTGAAACCTACTTTGTCAAGGGAACCAAATAAATAAAACCAACATGTAGCAATTTTTGAACCTCTGCTTTAATATCAGTTGCTTTCTGAGGATTAATTGGCTGGAGCCTTTGTTGAACAAGCTTAGCTCCATTGTATGTTTTGATATTGTGTTGGAAAATCTAGAGGTAAATTCCAGGAGTCTCTTTGTAAGACAAAGAAAATACATTATGAAATGCCTCAATAATGGTAGTGTAAGTTTCAATCTCTAGTGGGGGTACAATCTACTCCAATCATAATGTTTTCCATGACACCTAGTTTCATAACAATGTTGATGGGTATAGTCTCTGAGATGTTTTCCAAGTTCCCCTCTAAGAAGACATCTTGAATCAAGATGGGGGACTGGAACCACTTTCCATTACTATAGGAAGAAAATATTTTTGGCGACTCATCCAAGTTATCTACCAAAGGGAGAAGAGATGATCAATGATGAAGATCCCTCCAGGGACAATCTAAGACTGACATGAATTCCATAATTTTTTTATTAGTAGGAATTTTAGTATCAAGAAATTCATGATAAGGTGGATGGTAAATAAACCAAATGGGAATAAGATAATCATCAAGTGGTTTATGAGGTGTAATACTCAACTCAATAGGATCAAATGCCAAATGGATGGATGCGTTGATACACAAGCTGATCTATTGATCTTTTTTTTGAAAAAGAAGGAACCACCTAAGGGTCAAGAGACTGATGGGGCCCATTGGTCATGGAAGAGATCATGCACATGGGAGAAAATGAATAATAAGGATAATTAGGCGAGGTTAAAGGAGAGACACTAATAAGTGACAAGATTTTAAACAGTTCTGTACCAACACTCTCATAAGTTGGAGGTTTGTCTCTAAAAAATGGCACAAAAGTGTTGATTGTGGTATACTTGGTTGAGAACACAAAATATTTTAACTAATAAATCATGAAAATATTTCCTTCATGAGGACATTGAATCACATGAAACATCATTTACATGATTATAGTCATAGTGTAGAACCAACTATGACCAAGGATAAGATTATAATCTAAGGGGTTGTCAACAAATTCAACATCTACGATCATAATTTTTCCCCTAGCTCGATGGAAAACAAAGGAATAACACCCTGAGGCATAAAGGTATGACCATATAATGATTGAAGTGTATTGTTCAACTTGACGATTGCTAGAGAACCAATAGTTTTCCAACATGATGCAGACGTAACACAAGTGGAAGACCCTTCATCCAAAAGAGTGTGGAGTATCTTGTATTTGAAAACATGCACTGATATCTAAAAAGAGACCTAATGAGAGAGTCCAAAATGAGGAAATTTCAACATCAACCGTGATAATTTACTCTGTGGGATCAACCCCTACGATAACATTCAACAAGGCTTTGTGTTGCATAATGTACATTTGTAAACCCTCTATAGCAGACATGACACTAGGTTCTTGGTCTAATATTCAACAATAATGTAGTGATAAGTTTCCTGTACATTAAGGTTGTGTGTTGAATTGCGGATAACACCCTTAGGTGGGAGATATAATGGCTACAAAGGATTTTCTATCATGGGAGGTCCATTGGGAAAAATAGAGAGGACCAATTACTCATAAGTAGAACTTGACTTAGGAGCATCATAAGTCTCACCTCTCATGGAAAATTTAACTTGTTCGTGACAGACATGTAAAGGTGTGTAGCCTCCGAGAAGATTATGTTCCCCCCATTTCCCCCACGGGGAAGTGGAGTTGTGAAACCATTTTATATTGTGGTTGGGTATGGAACAAATGAGTCAATACAACCTGCTTCTTAGGTAGTTACCGATGTTGCAAGAAGACGATGAACTTCATCCATATGTGGGAACTCATGATTCAAATGACATCGTTGACAAATTTTACAAGGAGATTTAAACTTACGACATTTCTCATTTGTGCACCCACCATGTTTGGGATGGTTTTGTGTAGTTTCCTGAGAAGGTTTAGAGTTATTATTTTATTTATCCTACTAGGTTTCTAAGGATTCTATGGTGTTGTGTAATACACCATGAGAACCTCGATAGTGTTCTTAAAATATTGTACTTATTGAGAACTAGATGCACTTGCTAGGGCATGGGATGTAACAATCAATTTCCCTAGTTGAGTAGCTAACTGGATCATAACATCAAAGGAAATGGAACCAATGACACCATCATAATGTATTCTTGGTTTGGGTTGTTTTTGATTAGTCAAAGGTCGAGCAGTGTTAGAAGTGACATCATATAAAGTTCCCGACCGAGAATAAATCTAATCAAGATGTTGAGCACGTGGAATAGCTTTCTCCTCATTAGTTTCCCCAGCCATAACGACATCCTTGGCTATAGGTGGAAGCATGTATGGGGTAAACCAATATTTTAATCATGTCACTAGGAATCTTGGTTCTAACTAACCTCTTTTGTCTCTTCCACTCATGGGCATGATTAAAAATGTCAGTAGAGTTATCCTATTTAAATGTGTACAAGATGATAGTCCTAATATCTTGTTGCCAAGGTAACCGAAAATGGTTCAAAAAGGTATGGGCCAAGTAACAATAGTCATAATAATATTCCTTATCAAGTTCAATATACCATTTAGTGGCATCGTCGGTCAGGGTTTATTGGAAGATATGCAACCTTACCGAATCAACCACCAATTAAATTGAAAAACACCATATATGATAGGTGGTGATATGCATTAATGGGTTTTCTCTCAGCTTCCCTTTGTACTTAGGAATATAACACTATTTTGTTTTTTAAACTCATGTGGTGATCATTTTTTAAAAAGCTTTCCGGATTATCCACATTGCTAGAGAATGAGTGTCGATGTTTCGAATCCCAACTGCGATCCATCATCAGGACTTTCTTGAATACCCTCTAGTGAATGTTTTTGAGGAACCCCTTATAAAAATACCCCAGACATCCATTTGTAGTGGAGGTTACTAGAGGATGTTAGCGGGTGGAGGTTTTTGTGGATTTTTTTCTTCCGATGTGTTTATCATCCTAAACTGCACCGATGCATTCAACTAGAGTAAACACTAGTGCACACAAAACATTGGCACACCGGGACATCGTGCGATCGGTACAAAACCGCCTGGTGCATCTTATTATTGTAGTGCACTATTTCTTTACAAATATTTCACACCGGTGTGTCCTAAAACCCCGCACCAAAATTTCAATAGCCAAGTGCCGTTTTAAGTAATCACACTGGTGTGCCTATAAAACCCATGCACCGGAACAGGGTTGAATAAAAAAAAATTACGGCCAAAAATCTGCATTTTTCACTTTTTAGTGCTCCAGAGCTCTCAAGCACCAGTGAAAATTTACCTTGTGTGAGGCACCTTGCCATCGGTGCTCCCATTGCACGCACTGCTGCTATCCATTGCCCACCATCTCCATTTTGAATTTTACAAAATGGTGTGAAAATTTAGTTTTGCAAATTCTACAGCCAATATGCCTCCTCGATGGCCAAATGTACAGGTATTTTCCTTTTTTTTACATAATTAAACATTTTACTGGATTAGTTTTGTAAAATAGCTTAAAATTCACCTTATTTATAAAAAAAATCCCGCGCGGTGTGCTCGAGTTGTTTGGCTCGCACCGATTCACGGTGCTGCCTGTAAATTTAAAGGCCGCACCACCACCGGTGCTAATGGTATCCACACCCATTCCGGGTCAGTACCGAAATGGTGCACCATGATTTTTTAAAATTAAAAAAAAAAGTGCGGTGTGGTCGGTTACCCAGCCGCATCATTTACCATGTCGAATTTCAGGAATGCGGTGCGTTGATAGAAATATTCGCCCCTGGGCGGGTAATTTTGTCAGCGCACCGCATTCCAGCAATTCGACATGGTCAACGGTGTGGCCGGATAAATGACCACACCATTGAATATTTAGTGATGTCATTAGGGTAGTATGCTTCCTAAACTATATGCCCCGGGGCGTATAGTTTGGTCAGCACACCGCCCTCCCGACACTGGTACATATTCAACGATTCGGTCTGTTATACCATTGCACCGTCAACCTTGTAACAATACCAGGAGGGTGGTGCACTGAAAATTTGTAGGTGCACCGCTCAGGTGTGCTAAATATTTTCTGGCGCACTACCTCCGATGCGCGATAAAAAAAAAGATGCACCGTTACCGGTGCATGCCTATTTTTTGTGGCGCACTGACTGTTTTTTTTTCAAAAAAATTATATATGTATATTCCTAAATACATGTCTCATTTAATAAAAAAATGTATTTAATATGTTAGTCATGCAATGACGTGAAAGGAGAGAAGAGAGGGAACAAAAAAAACAACAGGCGGACCAGTATAACATGGTTTGCCTGTGGGAGGCACAAGAGAGGGAGAGAGATGCATACCCTTGCCCTATTAAAAAAGCTACCTAGGGGCTCCTAAGGCAAGTAGGCCTCCTCAAGTTCTCAGAGGAGGCTACATCCTTAAAGTTCCATGGTGTGTTTTTGCGACATCTTATTCGCAGGTGGAATGCTGAAATATAGGCTTTGCAGTGTTGAGATTCAACAAGATGATGAGCTTATTGAAAATCAGTCACCTTCACTAAGTGGGCCCGCAGGCTATTTTTAGGTGTAAGTCTATTTTTAGACATGGTGATCATATTTCAGAAGTTGTAGGATGCTATTTGTGGATGGTTGGTCAAGTTGGAAAAATAGATGAAATTCTATTTTTAGAATATTGGGCGAAGTCTATTTATAGATCATCGATCTAAAATAGATGTGTCGATTATTATTATCCCTTAATAATAATTAGACTCTAAATATCAACTTATTCTTGAGCACTTTATTTTAGTATACATATTTTTAAAATCGCTGGGCTGAAGTAATTACGCAATTCCTAGGTTTCTTGTGGTTCATGCATAGAGGACTGTAGTTAGGAATCAAGTGGAAGAGTTATGACAAGAGTTGGAATTTTAGTTCATGGAGTTTGTTATTCGGCTTAACTCAGCTTATTGAGTTAAATCAATGAGCTAGTTGTATCTAGTCTAACTGAATGATACACTAGTGAGAGAGGAGTGAATTAATTAGTTAATTAATTCACAAATAATAACTCATTAATCAACTGAACAATACAATAGTTAACTACAAAGGTATGTCGGTCCAAAGGAGACCCAGTGGAGAGATAGGTGAAAGGGTGAGATGGACTATCTGTTGTGACTATAGTGATGCATTGATTACATCACACACACATTGGAGTTGCCAATGAGGATTGCGCAGTCAAGGCAAGGCCAATTTTAATTCATTCAGGGGTCTTCTTCAGCAGGGATTGTGCAGTGGAGGTAGGCTATCAGGTGGCAAGAAATCAGTGCATGGATTTGCAGATTTCTTCATGTTAGTGTGTGACGATTGATTGTACTGAGAGCTTGATGTACTAAGCTTTGTATGAGATTTTTACATGATATCCATGATAAATAATATATGATATTTGGGGTTTTCAGCTTCAGGCTTTCTTGTTAAACAACTGTGTTATGTGTGATTGTTTTTATTGCTTCATGTGTTTTCAAATGAGTTTAAATTTCCGCAAAAGATTAACAGTGGAAGGATTCTGTATTTAGCAAGAAGATAAATATTGTTAGATCAGGAGAATTTGGATATATACATGCATATATTGTATATAATTTGTACATGGTATCGGAGTAGTGTTAATTCTTGAAGATTACAATTGTGAAGAATTGCTGAGTTTGTGCTGGTGGACAATTTGAATTTGCTGCAGAAAATTATTGGTGCGACAATTGAGTATACATTGAAATGTCTTTCAATGGGTTGCGATTGGAGTATGCCCTTGAGGGTAGCTCGAATTACTTAGCTTGGAAGGATAGGATGGAGGCGGTGCTAGAAGATAATGGACAAAAGGAGTTCATAGATAGTGATATTCCTAAGTTGGGATCTAGCGATGTTGCATTACTTGACGCATGGAAAAAGAAGGTAGCAAAGACAAGAAGAATTCTATTGCAAGGTGTGAAGAACCATATTGTGTCCAACCTTCATGAGAAAGCCACTCCATTTGCAATGTGGAAGGCTTTGAAATATTTTTTCCAAAGCAGCAGCGACCAAAGGAAGTTGGCGCTGAAAGATAAGCTTAGAAATATAAAAATGGAGAAGGGCGACAGTATTCCAAAATATCTCATGAAGTTTGTCCACTGTAGGGATGAACTGGGAAGTGTGGGGATTACTGTTGATGAAAAATACTTGGTGAGATTGGCTCTCCTTGGGCTTCCGAAGAGTTGGCATAGCTACGAAGACTCTGTCAATGGATGGGAGAAATTTCCGGGGTGGAAGCGACTTTGGTCGGATCTTGTGTAGGAGGAGATAAGGTGAAGTACCAGGGATGGATCTTCATCGAAGAATGAAGATGAAGAGAATTTCAGTTTGGCTGCAAAATCAAGGAAAGGGAAGGGGAAGAAATCCCATCCAAAATCCGAAGCTAAAGGCAAGAAGCAGGATTTGTCTAAGGTGAAGTGTTTTCACTGTCACGAACATGGGCATTTCGCCACTAACTACCCACAGAAGAAGAAGAACAAGAAGGTTGCTGGAGATGCAGCTGGAGAGGCCTTAGCCTCACAATTTTAACTTTATTTCTCTTTGATCGCATCATTGGTTTCAAGCGCAATGGGATCAGTGTGGTATCTTGATAGTGGTGCGTCTTTCCATATGACGAGAGACAAGGAGTTGTTTAGTGACTTGGAGGAGAAGGACCTTCAAATGCATATAGAGATGGGCGACGATGGTTGATACAGTGCGACTGGAATTGGGACCATTACCTATGAGAGGGAGCCAGGTAATCCATTTCTGTTGAAATACGTTATGCATGTTCCAGGTCTGAAGAAGAACTTGGTCTCGGTTGCAATGTTGGAAGACAGAGGTTATGACATTATTTTCAGTGAGGGAAAAGCTTTCCTATGACATAAAACAATGGGTCAATCCAAGAGGATAGGGATTAGAGTTAAGAATCTCTAAAAGCTGGAGGTAGATGGTTGCGCTGCAATGATGGGCAAAGCAGAAGAAGTGGTGAGCCGGGATGAGGGCGAATTATGGCACAGGAGATTAGGTCATCTTCACCATGGCGCTTTGAAGGTTTTGCAATAGATTTCTACTGGATTTCCCAAGGGTACTCTTGCATAGCTATATCAGTGCAAGGGATGTACTATGGGTAAGTTTGTGAATAACACCTTTCATGAGAAGGAGAAACGTGCTTCGATGATCCTCAAGAGAATTCACACAGACGTGTGTGGACCTTTCTTGGTTGCTTCAACAACAAAACACAGGTATTATGTTATTTTTGTTGATGAATATTCTTGTAGATGTTGGATCTTATTCATGTAGAAGAAGAGTGAAACATTCTCAAATTTTTGTGAGTTTAAAAAATTGGTGGAGAAGGAGTCGGGGAAGCAAGTGAAAGCTCTATGGAGCAATAATGGTGGTGAATATATCTCGGGAAAATTCAAATACTTCTATAGTAAAGAAGGAATTCAAAGAGAACTCATAGCGCCTCATAACCCACAACAGAATGGGGTCACGGAGAGGAAGAACAGAACGATCGTGGGTGCTGCACGAGCTATGCTGCATGACCAAGGCCTACCAATGCACTTGTGGGTGGAAGCATGCAACACTATGGTTTATGTGAAAAACCATTGTCCTCATAGAGTACTTGGCATGAGTACACTTGAAGAAGCTTTTACTAGTAAGAAGCCTGATATTTATCATTTGAAGATTTTTTGCTCATCTGTTTACATTCATGTGACAAAGGATGCTAGGAAGAAGTTGGAGCCGACTGCAGAAGTTGGGATATTTGTGGGGTACACAGAAACACCCCATAACTATCGTGTGTATTTTCCAGAAAATCGGATGACTGTGGTGCGATGGGATATAAAATTCAATGAGTTGAAAGCCATGAAGTTGTTGCTTGAGAGGGAGATACACTTGCATGCAGAGGAGGAACTTATTGTTCTGAAAGATGAGCCTCTAGATGTGGATCAGCCACAAGAGGAGATTCATGGAGTCGAGGAGTCCACTCATGCAGAACCAAACATCAGACAAGGCAGAAATCATACAAAAGAAGCTGAGAGACTGAAGCTTGATGCAGCACAAAATGTAGGAGTCCCTACATCACAGCGCAGACAGAGACAGTCACCTGACCGATTTACTGGATATATGGCTCTTATGAGAAAGTGTATCATGACAGAGCCATTTTATTTTGAAGAAGCAGTGCAGGAGCCCACATGGGTAGATGCCATGGTGGAGGAGTATGACTCCATTGTCAGAAACAATGCTTGGGAGATTGTTCCAAGGCCGGTGGGTAAAATAGTTGTACGATCTAGATGGATGTACAAGGTAAAGCAAGCTACTGATGGGAGCGTCGAGAAGTATAAGGCAAGATTTGTTGCCTGGGGCTTCTCACGGATCGAGGGGATTGATTATGAAGAAACCTTTGCACCTGTTGCATGGTATTCTTCCATAAGGACCATCCTTGCTCTCTCAGTGCAAAGGGGTTGGCACATTCATCAGATGGATGTGAAGACTGTGTTCCTTAATGGGATCATTGAGGAAGAGGTGTAGATTGAGCAGCCTGAAGGATTTGAGATCTTTAGCAGCGAGTTGCATATGTGCAGGCTCAAAAGAGCGATGTATGGGCTGAAGCAAGCACCACGTGCTTGGTACACTTAGATCGACAGCTATTTCACTGTACTTGGCTTCACCAAGAGTGAGGCGGATGTAAATCTATACCAAATTGTGGTGGAGGGTAAGCTTTTAGTCATTGTTCTTTATGTTGATGGTTTAATACTAACGGGTGATGAGCGTTGATACACTCATGCAATACAGATCTTGCAAAGGAGTTTGAGATGAAGGATTTGGGCCTCCTTCATTATTTCTTTGGATTGGAAATATGGCAGCAGGAAGGTGAACTATTTGTGTCTCAAGGAAAGTATGTCCAGGAGATACTGGAGAAGTTTCTCATGAAAGGCTGCAAGCCTATTGACACTCCTCTTCCAGGAAATTGGAGGAAAGAGGATGCTACATCGACAAACTCTAGTGGATGCCACTGTTTATCGACAGTTGGTGGGTTCGCTCATGTATTTAGTTAATACAAGACCGAACATATGCTATGTGGTGAACCAGCTTTCACAAGTGATGGTTCAGCCTACTAAGCTCTTTTGGAAGGCAGGCAAGCATGTCCTGAGGTACCTCAGGGGCACATATGAGTATGGATTATGGTACAAATAGACGGATGAGGTGAAGTTCCATGGCTTCATGGATGCAGATTGGGTAGGCATCCCAACAGACAGAAAGAGCACATCAGGAGGGATTTTCAGTATCGTATCTACACCAGTTTCTTGGTACAGCAGGAAACGAAGATCCGTGGCACTCAATTTAGCGGAAGAAAAATACATGGTAGTAAGTCAAGCTGCATGTGAGGCTATCTAGATGAGGAAGATCCTAGTCGGTTTGTTCGATTCACATTTAGATCCTACAGTGATACATTGTGATAACCAGAGTTGCATTAAACTCTCGATTAATCATGTGTTTCATGATAGATCTAAACATATTGATATCTGGTATCATCATATCAGAGATTATGTGTAGCGGAAGATCATGTTGCTTCAATACATTCCTACGGAAGATCGGGATGCAGATATTCTGACGAAGGCGCTCAGTAGGAGAAAATTCGAATACCATCGAGGCAGGAACGGGGTGAAGTATAATCCTATCTTGTTGAGAGGGACTGTTGAGATTCAACAAGATGATGAGCTTAGTGAAAATCAGTCACCTTCACTAAGTGGGCACGCAAACTATTTTTAAGTGTAAGTCTATTTTTAGACATGGTGATCATATTTCAGAAGTTGCAGGATGATATTTGTGGATGGTTGGTCAAGTTGGAAAAATAGATGAAATTCTATTTTTAAAATACTAGGCAAAGTATATTTATAGATCGTCGATCTAAAAATAGATGTGTTGATTATTATTAGCCCTTAATAATAATCAGACTCTAAATATCAACTTATTCTCTTGGAGCACTTTATTTCAGTATACAGATTTGGCAAATCAGTGGGCTGAAGGAATTATGCAATTCCTAGGGTTTATTGGTGGTTCATGCATGGAGGACTCAGTTAGAATTGAAGTGGAAAAGTTATGACAGAGTTGGAAGAGTAGTTCATGGAGTTGTTATTCATTTTAACTCAGTTATTGGAGTTAAACTCAGTTAAGCTAGTTGTATCTAGTCTAACTGAATGATACACTAGTGAGATTGGAGTGAATTTATTAGTTAATTGATTCAAAAATAATAACTCACTAATCAAATGAACAAATACAACAGTTAACTACAGTGCATGTCAGTTCCAATGGAGACCCAGTGGAGAGATAGGTGAAAGGGTGAGATGGACTATCTGTTGTGACTACAGTGATGCATTGATTGCATCACACACACATTGGAGATGCCAATGAGGATTGCACAATCAAGGCAAGGCCAATTCGAATTCATTCAGGAGTCTTCTTCATCAGGGATTGCACAGTGGAGGCAGGCTATCATGTGGCAAGAAATTAGTGCATGGATTTGCAGATTTCTTCATGTTAGTGTGTGACGATTGATTGTACTAAGAGCTTGATGTATTAAGCTTTGTATGAGTTTTTTACATGATCTCCATGATAAATAATATATGATAGTTGGGGTTTTCAGCTTCAGGCTTTCATGTTAAACAACTGTGTTATGTGTGATTTTTTTTATTGCTTCATGTGTTTGCAATTGAGTTTAAATTTCAGCAAAAGATTAACAGTGGAAGGAATTTGTATTTAGCAAGAAGATAAATATTGTTAGATCAAGAGAATATGGATATATACATGCATATCTTGTATATAATTTCTACATCCAGGTTGGTCCTAACCAGTGGTACGCACCCACTGAGGAGGACATCTATTTCATTATTGGCCTATCGAGGAGAGGGGTGGATTTTCCCTCGTTCCCAGAGGTCCCAGTTGGCTATGCAGTAGGGAGTCATTTGGTGTACTCACAAAGTTACATTAGCGCATATATACTATCTCCTTCATATTTTCAGGTCTCTGGAGGTCAATTATGTATTGCTTAATTTGGTAGAGAGGAGGTGAGGTGCCTCTAACTACTGATTTCATCCATTTCACACAACACCAGCGATGGGAAACACATTATTTTCCCGCTTTTATTTTATGTTGATTCTTTAGTACAGGAGCCACGACTTGTGAGGTGGTCTGCCATTTTTTTGTGGTAGTGCTATACATCTTTAGATAGATGTCGTGCTCATGCACAAGGGAGGGTAAACTTCCCTTTTTCTTCAGAGTTTTTTTATTTATTTTAAGAGGTTTCCAAAGATGAGGCCTACTTTTTTTCGGCAACCTTGTAGGCCGATGCAACATGTACAAATGCAGATGTGGGGAAAGATGATTCCCAAGAGGGGCGAGTCTGAGTTTTCCGTGAGGATATCGCATGATGCAAAAGAGTTTCTAGCCAGTGTTGATGAGAATCCCTTCGTTCTAGTCCCCTGTTCGTATGCTAGTTTGGATTGGCGAGGGTGTGCCAACATCCTCTTTACAGATGATGAGTCGCCGGATGATGGAGGTAACATTACTTCTTTATTTAAATTTATTCTAACATGTTCTTTAACTTGATTTTATTAAATTATTTAATGAAATTGTCTAATTATTGTTGTGTATTTACATATATTTTGCAAGAATTGGGTCATTTGATGGTGATGAGATGCTAGCGCCACCAAATGATCTAGGTGTAGATCCTAATGACGATTAGGATATGGTAGATGCCGAGGATCAGGCTGGTGCAGACATACCTGGTCCTCATGGTGCATCGTTACTCCTTTTGCTAGGCATAGGACTGACATTAGATTGAGGATGGAGTTGGGCGACCAACTCTGTGCAATGTTTATGGAGGTGGGAGTCAAGCCCGTAACTATGAGAGAGATACTGGTCGATGCTAGGCTGGTGCATATGTGGAGAGGCATGTCGCGTGACATGTTCACCCTGATGCGACATGTTGTATGAGCTACAAGCTTAGTTACATGGTTGAGGAGGGCCTTCGACGTAGGCATGGTCGAGACGCAGTATGTTGATAGTCCGCGAGCAACGACGCATCATTTGATGATCACGATCAAGGGAGTTATCATTGTTCACATCGCATCGCAGATGAGCAGTCTGCAGCATCGACCAACATTCATGACGGAGAGCAGGCTGGACCATCGGTCATGTTGAGTCAGCAGCCTGCAACATCCAGGAGTACTCATTATCATGTGCAGACTAGACCATCGACCATGTTGAGTCATCATGATGAGTAGCCGACAGTTGATCCTGATTAGCATGAGGCACCACCAGATCAATAGGCACATGATGATCGACATGTATTTGAGCTTGTCGAGGCTGCACAATTGATTGAGCAGGCCTCGAATAATACTACTATTGATGATGTACCACTAGTTGATATTTGACATTTATATTACAGTTGTATATTTTTGACATTATATATATATATATATATATATATATATATATATATATATATATATATATATATATATATATATATATATATATATATTCCATGTATTTTATGTTCATGTTGCAGTTCTACTTAATTTACATGTTGGTGATCATCATGATGTGTATATTGTTAGGTCATGTTAGACATGTTCATTTAATGTGTAGCTTATAGATAGTTGTGTATGTTATAACAGTTATTTGACATGAGATGTATATTTGATGTTTGTGTTGTGATGATGTTATACAATGCTAATTGTGTTTTGCTAGATGATCACGATGATTAGATGATGTTAAAACATTTGAATATGTTTTTTAGTTGAATATGATGTTTGTACGATGGTTATCATGATCGTGATGTTTATTTAATTTAATATTAAATGATCATGATATTTATTAAATATTATGTCGTGATTGTAATTGAAATTTTAATTTTAATTATATGTAAAATTTTAAGTTGTATTTGTAATTGTATGTAAGATTTTAATTGTAATTGTATATATGTAAAATTGTAAATGTAATTCTAATTTTAATTGTATGTAAAATTCTAAAATTGTAATTTTAATTTTAATTTTAATTGTAATTTTATGTAAAATTCTAAAATTGTAATTTTAATTGTATGTGAAATTGTAAAATTGTAATTGTAATTGTATGTAAAATTTTAATTGTATTAATGTGAAATGATTTTATTAAAATTTTTAAATTTGTAAAATTGTAAATAATTGTAAAATAATAAATCTAGAATAATATGAATTTTTGTAACGTAATAAAGTTTAGAAAATAATGAAAATAAATTCATGTACTTTAGAATTATCATTATTTTATTATGATCTTACAAACAAACAAAAAAAGAACTTTATACAATACATCATTGTTTTTGGGATCAACGTAATTGCAAATTATCAATTGAAATATTGATTTTAAAATTAACACAATGAAAATTACCAATTAATTAAAAATACGCATTATAATATTTTGAAAAAAAGAGTCTTATAAGTTATAAGGTAGTTAAGTCCTCTTCTTTATAAAAACCCATCTTAAAAAGTATAAATATTGATGAAATAACACATGTACCATATCACTATCGGTTCTCATGATCACCATCATTATCTTCTAGCTCGCATGGCATGATAACACTATTGTTTTCAAAAATATGTTTTGATCTATGGTCATGTCTCAATACAAACCACCAATCCCTATCCAACACATCTGGTTAAAAAAACACCTAGTTGCATTGTTTGGGGAAAACATAGGGCTCCTTAGCTTCATCTCACATCTTTCTAGAATTGATACATATCAGCCTACTATTGCGATCTTCCTTTACATTATTCAGATCAAAGGTGTCCCACCACTTGCACCTAAAAATAACACATTGGAAGAAGAGAAATTCACTTCAATGATCTCTTGTATATTTCCGATGTAACCTAATGTCCCTCATTCTAGGTTTTGATCATGGCGGATAGACCAACTAGATTGATCGAACTCGAATTATACTCCATATTCTTGTGTCATGTGTCCATCATCCACATTTTTTGTGCAAAAATGGTGTCCATATGCCCACATAGATGGGAACAAATGCACCTATAAAAAAGTTAAAAAATCATAGTGTCATTTGTCTTATAGTAATCCAACAGTTAAAATATGAAATATATATGTAATTACATTTGAAAGGTGAATTATTAAGTTTCAAATTTACATATAAATTAAATATATTATTACAGAGTTGCTGCACCCAATCCCTACATTTAGCGAATCCTCTTCAGCACGTGGGCAACGACTGGTTGCACCGTATTTCTCTCTGACTTGGTCAGCAACCCAACTGTTGGGGCATATTTTTGGCATATTTTATTTTAAATGATCGGGATAAGGCACACTTCTACCATTCAACCATCTGCATTATTTCCTGTCACTATCCCATTTCATCCTCTTTTGTTCGTACAATGCGACCCATAGTTGTTTCACTTCGGAATTGTAAAGAACGAATTTATTGATTGCTTCAATTTCTGCATTCGCTGATGAAATAAAACCGACATTATATAGTACATAGAGATAAAAATATACATTATATTGAGGTTCAACATGAATATCTACTTTATGTAAATTTGAAAAATTATATGTCACTTACTCTTTATCAAGCGCTTTTTTCCATTCGTTTGGAGCAACTCCCCTTCTCTATTTTCCTCATCCCTTTCATTGTCCCAAATCACCGCACCTAGTCTGTTGTCGATCTACTTGATGTACTCACAGGCATAATAGAAATAATCATATGATATATACCCCTCTACCATAGACCCCTCGGGTTTTTCCCTTTGCTGAACAAAACCTTTCAATTTCTTCATGTACCTCTGTAAGAAGAACATCCAACGACAAGAAACCACCCCAACTAATTCAAACTCATCTACTAGGTGGATTATAATATGAACCTACAAGTCCATGAAACTCATTGGCAGTTTCTTCTCAAACATACAAGAAATCTCAACTATCTCTTGATGCCACCGTGGAATGCTAGCCACATGAATCTCCTTTGATGTGATCCAACATAAAAATGCAGATAATTTAGATATGGCACATCCTAGAACTTGAGGGAATTCATGTTTCACACACCCACGCATGAACAAAGGATAATGACACTGCAAAGTTATAAACACGTGCAATAATATACAAAATTAGTTATGTTTTATGATCCCTGCATGGGATATAATTTATTAATATAAAAAATTATAAAATCATGCTTTTGACATTATACGTATTCTTAGAAGATTCAAATGGTCATGCGATTTCAACCCCGAAAAATGGTCATCCACGGTGAAGCATCGTCGTAGTGAAGACCCGTATGAAGATGACACCCTCACACCCATTATAACTTCCTTTGCCAAAGAAAGATCATATTTTATAAAAATCCATGGGACATCACCTTGTTTGAAATACCATGAATTAGAGGGACCAACACCCGCCTATGATCCTATACTTTCTAGTCATCTTGGCCAATGTTTATTTTTAGTTTTTGAAGTAATAAGATCTTTCCTAACAACCAATATGTCACTTTGTTTTGATGATATGTGCCTCCATAAAGAAGATGATTTTTTTTTAAATATATGCATGGGATCTAATAAGTGGGTAATCTTAATATGCTCCCAATATGTGAGGTTATAAAATATAGATTTCCTTTTCATCCCAATTAGAAATTTCTCAACATAGGTGTCGAATAATTCTGGATCACCAAACATAGGCTCCCCATTTGAATCAAATATTTCTATGAACGCCTTCTCCTTCTCTCTCTCATATTCTCTAAGCCATTCAGCTGGTGTCATTATTGGAGGCCTTTGGGTTCTCTCTCGTTTACCATTGAAAGTGGATCCTACTCTTCTGTAAGGGTGTTCTTACGGTAGGAATACCCTGGAGCAGTCATACAATGGCTTTCGTAGGTCGTTGGACCATATAGCTTTCAGAGAAGGTCAGAAACATTTACATCCAAAATACCCTTTTGTTACAAGACCTGCGAGATTATTGTATACAATTTATATGCATGCCACGTTAAATAATATCATGAAGATCAGAACAATGAATTAGATAAATAATATGTGAAAGAATATTGTTACGTATATAAAAAAATCAATAAACATGTAATTTACTAGAGAAAAATCCTAAGCCTGGATAATCATTTGTCATGTAAGCACATATGCCATACAACGTAAAACTCCTCTCTACTGCAATGGGTCTTGATACATAGTATACATTTATCCCATCCCATAATTCCTTCAATTCATCTACCAGTGGTTGTAAGTAGACATCCATATTATTCACTTGTCTTCTACTAGGGACTATGAGAGCCAACATAAGATGTTCATTCTTCACAGATAACCATGGGGGGATATTTTTATTGATCACTACTACAGGCCAAACATAATAGTTGGTGTTCTGGAGGGAATACGGGTTGACGCCATCCATGGCTATGCTGAGTCGTAGACTTCATACTTCATCCTTGAATTTTTCGGGCCATGTATTTTCTATATGCTTTATGTCTATTGAATCAGTTGGGATTCACATAACTCCCAACTCACTTCTCTGTGAGGCATGCCATCTCTACAACATAGCTAATTATTTGCAATAAAAGAGCCTTTGAATCCTTGGGATTATAGGCATGTGCCTCAATATCTTAAAAGGAGGACCACGTGATTTACCATTATTTTTTTATTTATCATACTTGTCATGCCCACATTTCAGACATATCTCTTTGTCTGAATATTCTCCTCTATATAGAATACAATCATTTGGACATGCATGATATGATATGTACCCAACACCCAACATTTTCAACAATTTATTTGTCTCTTCGCAGCTACCGGGCAAGACATTATCACTCGGAAGAACCTTATCTTTGAATAACTTGTAGTTGGCGATCATGTAAAATATTAAATGTACATGAATGTCGATATAATTATTAACATTCATAAAATTGACCATTTTTCATGTTCATTGTGTGATTATATTTCTCAAATTTATATAAGGGAGGAATTTATGGTAACTTACCTCAAAATTTCCGAGAAACATGCATTCGATAAGCCAAAATTTACTTTCAAGTCGTACAATAACTTCTTTGCCCTCAACTAGGTAGAATTTGACTGACCGTCAGGTCCAAAGAGAGGGGTGGTGGAAGAAAATTTAAGGCTTTTGAAAAAGGTGTCAGCGATATGAGCATCATCCCCTAGTTGATCATCGTTTTGGAATGAATCTAACAACATTGTCTCCATGGCAGTCATATCCCTTAAGTAATCATCCATACCAACCTTTATTCGATTGCCTCCATTTCCAGCTTGTGAAGAACTACTATTTTTGTAGTCATTCCTAATTGGTGAATCTGGACGTAGCGGGAATTGAATCGGTGGTTGATTCAACCATTCGAGGTATCGTTCCTCTCCAATTTTTTCTCTTAATTCAGCCTTCTCTAGATTTGAAATTGTCGTGGGGTGAAATGGAAGATGGTAGGTAGGTCGCTCATCATCACTAGAATCCTAATAATTTCAAAAAATATATTTGAACAAGATTAGTACAAAATCTACGATATCAATTAGTAAGAATGTTGACAATGCATGATTAATTTGTTTGAAGTTAAAATAATTACATTAATATACCAAACAATTATTATTACCATTTTTAGTCATCAGTATTTTTACCTGTTTTGATGACTAGATTCCTTGGCTGAGTTTTCTAGAAGCTAATCTAAATTTGTCAATTTGTCATCTAGAAAAAACCTCAAACAAATTTTTGTCTTCCTACCCCTCTCTTTCAGCCTATAATGAGAAAAACCCTTCAGTTTCCCTACCTATCACAATTTAGCAAAGCCTCCCTGTCTATAGTTGTTATAAGTTTGTCTTTATACCATCAAAATCCTTTGTTTTTCATGAAACTCACTGCCCAACATTTAACAAAGTGTCTACCCCTCTCTCACTGATCACTTTGTCATGTGATAACCTACTCATGCCCAAGAAGTCATTCAAAATCCATGACAAAGCATGTAGGTCTAGGTGGTGGTGTTTTAGGGGAAATTCCTTGGCGAGACTGTTTTGAGCCAAAAACCCTGTCTTCAATATCAGTCAGCCATCATGTCTTGTTATTTTCCAAAGCAAAACCCTTGTCTATCCATAGGTCACACACCATCAAAGAGGTCACTTTGTTTTGTTTCCAGCAAGGCTCAGGAATGTTCAAATTAGGGAAAGAGAAGGAGTTTTCCCTGTCTGAAGAAATATGATTAGATCAGGCATGATCCCCATGAAACATCAAAGAAGCCCTCCAAACTTCAAAAGCATCTGTTTTTACATCTCTGCAGGGATGTATTGATTGATGACACTAAACAAAGTATGAGCAAAAGAGCACCTCAGGAGAAAGTTTCATGCTGTCTTGGTTTACTATGGAAGTCAGAGAAAAATGCAGATTGTGGCCAGCCCTACAAATCAGCCTTATACAACCAACAGTGACAGTCTTTGACATAAAAGATCTTTAAAGCAAATTAGGCATCATAGTGAAAGTATAGAAAGGAAATTTTCTTCCTATACCTTACCATGCACCTGGGCTCTAAAAGGCAGTCAAGGGCAAGTTCACTACACCTTATGAAAACACATTCAAGGGAAGAAAGAGTTGTTTCAAGGATGCATAGCAGTGAGCGCTCACCATTTTCAAAGCATATCATTTACTTCCGAAGATTCACAGCAATTTTATGAAAAAGGGATTTCCAGAGAAGAAAGGGAACCCCTCACAGTCCTAAAGAAGCCTCCCTTGAATGACAAGCACAGGATCTATTTTGAATGACAAACATAGTTTATCTAAAGATCCACAAACAGTTTGTTTATGGACATTTTTCATTTGGTTAACAGAGGTCAAAAAGCGCCCATGTAGTTTGCCAAACAAGGCCTCCTTCAATTATGAGCAGATGGCAAGAACACAGTGTTTACAAGGCCTCCTTCAATTATGAGCAGATGGAAAGAACACAGTGCTTACAAGGCCTCCTTCACAAATAAACAGAGTGCCCACTTACCACAGTTGCATAATACCTCCTTCATAACAAGCACCTCCTTCATAACAAGCAGAGGGTCAAATCATCAAAGTGTTAACTCTGTCTTTAAGAAAAACCATCAAGGCAAATACTGAGCTGAAGAGGTCTTGTTGTGATGACACCGTGCAAAAAAGGAGAAATCAGTTAGTAAACAGGCACAGTTTATGTAGGAATTATATAAATAATGATTTATATTTCTAATATTCTCCTAATCACACACTATTTGACTTCATGCACAATACAAAATCTATTCCACCATTGATCATCATATGCGGAAATTAAATCAATTGCATGCACACATTGAAACCATAAAAATTCACACACATTAACACAGTGATTTAATGGGAAATCCTGAAGCTAAAAACCCCAACTATATGTATATAATATATGTCATAGAGATCATGTAACAATCCTCATACAAAGCTTCTCACAAGATCTCAGTACAATACAATCGCTACACACTAATCAGGTCCGATCTAGCAAATCCATGCCCCAATCTCTGCCACCTGCTAGCCTGCCTCTACTGTGAAATCCCTGCTGAAGAATGGCTCTGAATGAACTTGAATCCACCTTTCTTGCACTGTGCAATCCTCATTGGCATCTCTACTCAGTGTTGGATGCAATCAATGCATCACTATAGTCACAACTGATAGTCATCTTGCCCTTTCACCTATCTCTCCACTGGTCTCCACTGAAACTGTCCATGCACTGTAGTTAACTGATGTATTCTTCATTTGATTAATGAGTTAATATTTAGTGAATTAATTAATAATTAATTCACACCACTCTCACTAGTGTATCAATCAATTAGACTAGATACAACTAGCTCAACTGTGTCTAACTGAGTTAAAGTGAACACAACTCCACCAAACTCTATCACATGAGTTCTAACTAAAATCCTCCATTAAATAGCTCCACTTAGCCCTCAGGAATAGCATAATTACTTTTTTCAGCTCGTGTGCCACATATGTGCACTTAACTGAAGTGCTCCAAGAGAATAAGTTAATGTTTAGAGTCCAAATATTATTAAGAGCTAATAATATTCGACATATCTATTTTTAGACTGGAAATCTAAAAATAGATTTTGCCCAACATGTCTAAAAATATAATTCCATCTATTTTTCCAACTTGACCAACCATCCACAAAAAGCATCCTGCAACTCGTAGAATATGATTGACATGTCTAAAAATAGACTTGCGCCAAAAATAGCCTATGGGTCCACTTAGTGAAGGCGACTCTTTTCACTAAGCTCATCATCTTGTTGCAATCTCAACACTCCCTCTCAACAAGATAGGGATTATCTGCCACCCCGATCCTATCTCTATGGTATTTGAATTTTCTCCTGGTGAGTTCCTTCGTCAGAATATCAACATCCTAATCCTCCGTAGGAATGTAAGATAGTAACATGATCTTCCGCTGCACACAATCTCTAATATGATGATACCGAATGTCAATGTGTTTAGATCTATCATGAAATACTAGATTAACCGAGAGTTTAATGCAACTCTGATTATCAAAATATATCACAGTAGGCTCTAAGTGTGAACCAAACAACCCGACCAGGATCTTCCTCATCCATATAGCCTCGCATGCAACCAAACTTTCTACCATGTACTTGGCCTCCGCTGAACTGAGTGCCACGGATCTCTGTTTCCTTCTGTACCAAGAAAATGTTGTAGAATCGATACTAAAAATCCCTCCAGATGTGCTCTTTCTGTCCGTTGGGCTCCCTACCCAATCTGCATCTGTGAAGCCATGTAGCTTCACCTCATCTGACTGTCTGTACCATAATCCATATCCCGATGTGCCTCTGAGATATCTCAATACATGCTTCCCCGCCTTCCAAAAGAGCTTGGTAGGCTTAACCATGGCTTGTGAAAGCTGGTTAACAGAATAACATATGTCCAGTCGTGTATTGACTAGATACATGAGCGAACCAACCAATTGTCAGTAAATAGTGGCATCCACTACCTCTGTTGATGTAGCATCCTCTTTCCTCCAACCACCAGGAAGAAGAGTGTCGATAGGCTTGCAGACTTGCATGTTGAACTTCTCCAGTATCTCCCAGGCATACTTGCCTTGAGACACAAATAGTCCACCCTTCCGCTGCTAAATTTCCAATCCCAGGAAATAATGAAGGAGGCCCAAGTCCTTCATCTCAAACTCCTTTGCAAGATTAGCCTTGCATGAGAGTATCAACTATTCATCACTCATCAGTATCAAATCATCTACATATAGTACAATGATCAGAAACTTACCCTCCACCACAATCTGGTATAGGTTTAGATCCGCCTCACTCTTGGTGAATCCAAGACCAGTGAAATAATTGTCTATCCGTGTGTACCAAGCACAAGGTGCTTGTTTCAGCCCATACAACGCTCTTTTGAGCCTGCACACATGCGACTCACTGCTGAAGATTTCGAAACCTTTAGGCTGCTCTATGTACACCTCCTCCTCAATGACTCCATTGAGGAACAAAATCTTCACATCCATCTAATGAATGTGCCAACCCATTTGCGCTGAGAGAGCTAGGATACTCCGTATGGAAGAATACCTTGCGACATGTGCAAAAGTTTCTTCATAGTTGATCCCCTAGATCTGTGAGAAGCCCTGGGCAAAAAATATTGCCTTTTACTTCTCGATGCTCCTGTCAGCAGCTTACTTCACTTTGTAGATCCATCTCAAAATTACCACTAATTTCCCTTCTGGCCTTGGGACAATCTCCCATGCACTGTTTCTGACAATCGAATCATACTCTTCCACCATGGCATCTATCGATGCAGGGTCCTCCACAGCTTCCTTGAAAGAATATGGTTCTGTCATGATACACTTGCTTATCAGAGCCATGTATCTAGTATATCGGTCAGGTGACTATCTCTGTCTGCACTGTGATGTAGGTGCTCCTACAATATTCTCTGCATCAATATTCAGTCGCTCAGCTTCTATAGTGCGCTTCCACCCTCTGATGTTTGGCACAGCATGAGTGGTTTCTTCCACTCCATGAACCTCCTCTTGTGGCTGATCCACATCCTGAGGCTCATCCTTAGCAACTAATAGCTCCTCATCTGCATGCAAGTGTAGCTCCCTCTCAAGCGAACACTTAATGGATTTCTCCTCATGAAATTTGATATCCCGTCGCACAACAGTCATTCGACTGTCTAGAAAATACACACGATAGTTGTGGGGTGTTTATGTGTACCCCAAAAATATCCCAATCTCTACGGTCAGCTAAAGCTTCTTCCTTGAATCCTTCGTCACATGAATGTAAACAGGTGTGCCAAAAATCTTCAAATGAGAAATATCAGGCTTCTTACCAGAAAACGCCTCTTCGGGTGTACTCATGCCAAGTACTCTATGAGGACAATGGTTTTGCACATAAATTTCAGTGTTGCAAGCTTTAGCCCACAAGTGTATGGGAAGGCCCTGATCATGCAACATCCCCTGTGCAGCACCCACGATCATTCTGTTCTTTCACTCCCCGACCCCATTCTGCTGTGGATTATGAGGCGCTATGAGCTCTCTTCGAATTCCTTCTGCGCTGCAAAAGTCTTTGAATTCGCCAGAGATGAATTCACCACCATTATTGCTCCTAAGAGCCTTCACCTGCTTCCCCAAATATTTCTCAACTAGTGCCTTTAACTCACAAAAATTTTAGAATGTCTCGTTCTTCTTCTGCATGAAGAAGATCCAGCACTTACGAGAAAAGTCATCAAAAAATATCACATAATACCTGTGCTTTGCTATCGAAGCTACTGAGAAAGGTCCACACACGTCTATGTGAAGTCTCTCAAGGATCGTCATGGCGCGACTATCCTTCTCATGAAAGGTGGCTTTCACAAATTTTCCCAAAGTACATCCCTTGTACTGATCTGACTGCACAAGTGTACCCTTGGGAAGCCTGGTAGAAATCTGCTGCAAAATTTTCAAAGCGCCATAGTGAAGATGGCCCAATCTCCTGTGCCACAATTCACCCTCATCCCGGCTCACCACTCCTTTTTCTTTGCTTGCCATTTCCACGTATCCATCTACTTGCAATTGATAAAGGTTCTTAACTCGAACCCCTATCCTCTGGGTTTCACCAGTTTCCTTACTGCGCAGGAAAGCCTTTCCCTTGCTAAATACAACATCATATCCCTTGTCTCCCAACATCGCCACAGAGATCAGATTCTTCTTCAATATTGGAACATGCATGACATCCTTCAAGATGAAAGGTTTTCCAGACTCCCTCTCAAAGGAAATGGTCTTGATACCAGTCTCACTATATCTACCATCATCGCCCATCTCGATGTGCACTCCAAGATCCTTCTCATCCAGATCAGTAAACAAATATTTGTCTCTGGTCATATGGAAAAGATACATAAATTGAGCTCCCTGCCCGATCATCACACTTGAGACCAAGCATACGATCGGTGAAAAATCAGCTCAAGAAATGATACTGAGCCTCTCCATTGTTGATCTGACTTTGCTTATTTTTCTTCTTCTATGGACAACGTCGTCGCGGTGTGTCGGTGTTGGTAGCCAGTGGGGCTACCCCACCTTGGACATGTCCTACTTCTTACCTTCCTTTTTGATTGAGAAAGTTTTTATTTCCCCTTCCTTGCTTTGGCAGCCAAAGCGCAATTTTCTTCATCTTCATTCTTTGATGAAGATCCATCCCTGGTACTCCGCCTTATCTCCTCCTGCACAAGATCCAACCAAAGTCACTCCCATCCCAGTAGTTTCTCCCGACTATTGATAGAGTCCTCATAGGAATGCCAACACTTCGGAAGCCCAAGGAGAGCCAAGATCACCAAGTCCTCTTCATCTACAGTAACCCCCACCCTTCCCAGCTCATCCCTACACTAAACAAACTTCGTGAGGTACTTGGGTATATTCTCGCCCTTCTCCATTTTTATTTTCCCGAGATTGTCTTTGAGCGCCAAATTCCTTTGGTCGCTCTTGATTTGGAACAAGTCTGTCAAAGCTTTCCACATCAAGAATGGAGAAGCTTTACCATAAAGGCTGGACACTATGTGATCCTTCACACCTTCCAACAAAATCCTTCGACATTTTGCTGTCTTATTTTTCCATGCGTTAAGTGCGGCAACATCGCTAGAAGCAGGTTTTGGAATTTCTGCATCTATGAACTCCTTCAACCCATTATCCTCCAGCATCGCCTCCATCCCATCCTTCCATGCAATATAATTCGAGCTGCCCTCAAGGGCATACTCCAATCACAATCTGTTGAAAGACATCTCAACTTCGACATCAAGAAAACACTACTACAAATTCGAATTCCACCAGCACAAAACTCAACCGCTTCAATGATTTGCAATTGCTCCAATGATCAATATTGCTATGATACCATGTAGAAATTATATAAATAATGCATTATATGTCTAATATTCTCCTGATCACACACTATTTGACTTCATGCACAATACAGAATCTATTCCACCATTGATCATCATATGCGGAAATTAAATCAATTGCATGCACACATTGAAACCATAAAAATTCACACACATTAACACAGTGATTTAACGGGAAATCCTGAAGCTAAAAACCCCAACTATCTATATATAATATTTCATAGAGATCATGTAACAATCCTCATACAAATATTCTCACAAGCTCTCAATACAATACAATCGCTACACACTAATCAGGTCCGATCTAGCAAATCCATGCACCGATCTCTGCCACCTACTAGCCTACCTCTACTGCGCAATCCCTGCTGAAGAATGTCTCTGAATGAAATAAAATACACCTTGATTGCACTAGGAAATCCTCATTGGCATCTCTACTCAGTGTTGGATGCAATCAATGCATCATTATAGTCACAACTGATAATCATCTTGCCCTTTCACCTATCTCTCCACTGGTCTCCACTGAAACTTTCCATGCACTGTAGTTAACTAATGTATTCTTCAGTTGATTAATGAGTTAATATTTAGTGAATTAATTAATAATCAATTCACATCACTCTCACTAGTGTATCAATCAGTTAGACTAGATACAACTAGCTCAACTGTGTCTAACTGAGTTAAACTTAACAAAAATCCACCAACTACTTCTACAACTCCACCAAACTCTGTCACATGAGTTCTAACTGAAGTCTTCCATGCAATAGCTCCACTTAACCCTCAGGAATAGCGTAATTCCTTCTGTCAGCTCTTGTGCCACATCTGTGCACTTAACTGAAGTGCTCCAAGAGAATAAGTTAATGTTTAGAGTCAAAATATTATTAAGAGCTAATAATATTTGACATATCTATTTTTAGACTGGCAATCTAAAAATAGATTCCGCCCAATATGTATAAAAATAGAAGTCCATATATTTTTCCAACTTGACCAACCATCTACAAATAACATCCTGCAACTCATAGAATATGATCGACATGTCTAAAAATAGACATAGTCTAAAAATAGACTTGCGCCAAAAATAGCCTGCGGGCCCACTTAGTGGAGGCGATTCTTTTCACTAAGCTTATCATCTTGTTGCAATCTCAACAGTTTATTTTGAAGGTCTTCAAAAGTGATAAGAAAATATCACAATTTACTAATTATGCCTTTTTCAAATAAGCAAAGGAAGACACTGTACCTGTTGAAGATGAGTTTTTTATAATGTAAGATGACCTCCTTCAAAATGAGCAGATGATCAGGTCTCCCAATGTTAACATTGTGGTTGAGAAAAGGTGTCATTAATAGACAGGTTTGAGAGATACATTGTTTTGAACAAATGACAAACACAACACTTGTTTCAAAGCAAACTGTCATAAAATACACATAGTAATGTTTGTTGTGTATCTCTTAGTGAGAAGCATACTCATGGCACGAAGTTCAATCTTCAAAGAAGACACCTTTCAAAAAAGGGATAAAACAATTGGTAAAAAGCAAGCCCTCAACAAAACAGAGAAAGCCATTTTTTCTTTACAAACACCAAGGAAAAAGTGGAATGTCAAAATCACCACAAGGAGGGAAAAAGCGTTCAATTTTTTTTAAAAAAGAGCTATAAAAGCTCTCAAAGAAGAAGTTCATTTTCTATTGTGTAAAGGGACAAAATAAAAACATTTTTTCGAACCCTGGGCAAGCAGTTTGTAGAAATTTTAAGACGCGACGTGCCTGTAGCGTCTCTACAAAGGTTTTTACACACGGCACGACGCGCCTGTGTGTCGACCAACCGGCATTCAGAGGGAACCCAGTGCCCAACTCGAAAACACCACAGTGGCTTGCAGGTGCTACGCGCCTGTGCACAGGAGCGTAGCACATCTCCAAAGGTCTCCAAGGGCGGAAAAATCGGTTTTTGTTCAGAATTTGGGTTTTTCAAGCACAAGAAGGGGTTTCCAAGGTTTTTTCGTCTCTTTACACCTTAGTTTTTTTTGGGATCTTTGAGCACTTGGAAAGTCAAAGTTAAGGAAGAAAAAGCAGTGATTTCAAAGAGGAAAAACACAGTTTATTCTTAAAACCACCATGTTTACTAAGAGACAACAAGACAGTGCATTAAGGGAATTTTGAGGTCTAAAATGGGCCTCCTAAGAAAAATGTACAATCAAAATTCACTTTATGAGAACCAATCACATTTTAGGGGATGACATCATCCCTAATGGTTGAGGTGGCATTGCTTGAGTTAAAGGTACTTGTCACATTCTCAATGGTGGATAAAAACTCATGGTTAACCATGGTTGTGTTCTAAGTACTTTTAAAGTCAAAGTAAAGTACTCATAATAAATGCCATTTCACACTTTTTGAATAAAAATATATTATTGTCATTTCATATTTCTTGAAAGAAACAATGCATATCCCTATACATTTATTATATTATATTATATTATTTTTATATAGTATATTAATTACATGTTATTATACAATTTAAATAATATAAATTTTAATTAATATCATATAACATAATTAAGAATTTATAAATTTATATTTATGTTTTATTTTAAGTTATTTAAGTACAAAGGAAAAATGCATTAGTTGTTCAATGATAATGACTTTTTCTTGAAAAGCTCATTCTTATTTATATTCACATCAATACAATTTTTTTATTAATTTTATTTTGGTACAAATTTTGAATTGAATTTAACTATGGTTACATGAACTGTGGTGCAAAAAGTGAATTGAAAATTCATATATATTATTTTATTGGTTTAGCTATTATTTTATTATTTCCTTAGGAGGCCCATTTTAGACCTCAATATTCCCATAATGTTTAAGGAGGAAGGAACCTTGTCAGTTTAAAAACTTGTTTGGTTTGATTGTTTAAAAAAGAAACACAATCCACAAAGAGGAAAACAAATTTTGTGCTAAAGGAAAAAGGGCATGTTTTCAAAGTCAAAAATGTGTTTGCAAAGTGATGAAAAGAAACACAGTTTAGAGAAATAGACTTATTTTCATAGAAAAATACAGTCTTGCAAGAGGGGAAAACAGTGTTTGAAGAAAGGCTTATTTTAGTCAAAGACCTGTGTTGGTAACAGAGTGAAGGAAAATCCTGAACAAAACTATGCCTCCAAAGAAGGCCAGCAAGGGTGGATTTCACAAAAGGTTTGAGCCTATTACAACCTAGGAAATAAATGACTCCCCTTCGGTTCTTTTCAACTTCCATGAGGTAGGCTGCCTTGATTTTTGCCAAAAGGTCCAGGAGGTCACCAATCACCCTCCCTTGACACAATTGTTCGCCCTGAGGCTGCAAGGAAAACATGTCCACCTAGCAGGCCTTGATTTTGTTCTCACTCCTAGGTCAGTGTCAAGGGCCACCAATATTCCCTATCTTGGTGAGAAATGGTTCAAACAAGCATACCTAGATCTAAATCACTATAAACCCTTCCTAAAAGCAGACCATCAGGATGCTTTCCAAGCTATATTTCCTTTTTCTCACTTATTGAGCAGCTATGCCCCCCTCATGAGAGTTATCATGAAGTACTTCATATGTGAAGGGAGATATTCCCGAGTTTATTCCTATCACATCAAGCTTCTCATGCATTTCACAAGAACTCAGTTGATAAATCTCCCTTTCTTCCTCTGCAAGATCATAGACAAGATGTCCTCCCTTGTCCAAAAGAGACCTCCTGCTCAGCAAAAAGCTAGTCTTTTCCATCATTCTCTCATCAAAATTATCATCCTTCCCTAGCTTGAAAAGAAAGGAGTGTCTTGGGAGACTTTCATTTCTCATCCAGATTTTGCTACTGCCTCTTCATCTCATGGCCCATCTCATATATCCTCCTCTTCCTCCACTCACTATGTCTCTCCTTCATCAATTCAAAATACTCCTCAAAAGCAAGAACCTCCTATGATTGATAGTGAAAAAGAGAATTCTTATGAAAGCAGGCATGAAGTTAGTGATGATGAGGAACATAGGGACACTAAGCAAAATAGTGAGCATGAACTAAGTGACAAACCACAGGGCAGTGACCATGAGTATACTATTGATGGTGAAGAAAGCTCACCAAAGGATAAGGAATTCAGTGGCACTCAACAAATTAGTGAGGATGAAGAGCAAAGCAACCCTAAATAGAGTAGTGAAAATGAGCAAGGGAATAGTGATGATGAAGAGCAGCAGGGTAGTGATGATGAAGAGAAAAGGGAAGATGTTCAAAGTAGTGATGAGAAACACCACAATCCTCAACAAAGTCATGAAACCTATCAAAGGGATAGTGAAAAAAAGCGCCTCCTAGCAAAGTAGTGACCATGGTGGTAGCCCACACATAGAGTCTAAAGAGAACAATGAATATGATGGCAGCATGCAAAATGACAAAGAAGACAGTAAAAATGAAGGTAGCCCTCAACAAATTCAAGACAATGAGAAGGGTAAACAAGGTAGTCCACAGACATGCAGTGAAGGCATTCAAGCATCAAAAAGAGATGATAAATCTAACATCCCCAAACAAACTCAAAATAGTGAGGAAAACAGTGAACAGGGCAGCAAAGAAAGTGATGATGGAAGAAGTAGTGTAAAGGATCAAGTTGAACAAATGCTAGAGATAAAACCTCCACTCTCTTCTCCTCAACACAACCAAGAACATGTGCTTGCTACCTCTCCTAGGCAAGGGGCCATGATTCCTTCTCCAAAAGCACCAAAGGCTAAAAATACTAAATCTACAAAGAAGAAAATCACTCCAGCAATGAATAGTAATGTCACTAGGGTGCTAAGGAGTAGAGGAAAACTGCCTAAGAGGAGTATTGTTGAATTTCCAAAGAGAAAAAGAGCCAAGAATTATATCCAAAGCAAGGGCAAAGAAAAAGTTTAACAGCAGGAGAGTAGCCATGAAAAAGAAAGGGAGTTTGACATCATACAAATAGACAGTGATGCTGGAGATGATGAAGCTAGAATTATTGAGTTACTATTGCAAAACAAAGAAGCCCAAATACATGACTTAGAAACTGATCTAGAAAGGTCAAAGGACCTCATACATTTTCTACAAATGCAAAATAAACAAATGAGTGGGAAAATGGCAATATATGAAGCCCGAGCATTCAAATACCAAAGGGAAGCATACAAAGCACAAGTCAAGCTTGAAGAGTATATGGGCGAATTTGATGATATTGAGGAAGAAGAGTAGCCAGTAAGAAAAAGGCCTAAGACTATGGGTCTTAGGAAATATTTGAATAAACAGAAGGAAGAAGAAGCGGCCCTTGTTCGATCTTATCCTCTCACACAATTGCTTGCCCAAGAAATAGAAAATGATAAAGAATCATGGCTTGAAAGAGCGAACAAGCATTTAGAGGATAAATTATACAAAGCAAACAGAGACTTGGGTTTGCAAAGGAAGATGACCGGGCACTACAAGAAATTGAACCAATTTTCCCGAAGAAAACTCAAACTTGCTCAAGAAAGGCTCAAAACTGCCCGAAGGAGGTGCCTGGTGGAAAAAGTAGAAAAAGAAATATCTAGGCTTGAAATCTTGGCTTCAGCTTCCTTGCATGCTTCTAAGAACCCATAAAGGGCTTGCTCACCAAAATTGAGAAAATTTTGACATGATCTTGTTTTTTGTGTTTTTTGGCCCTAATTGCACATTTGTCTAAGCGTTGCCATGTGTGCTAGGAGCATCATCAGCTCATGAAAGTAATTTTTTTGGATCTATTAAATTTGGGGGCAGCTACTCACAAATTTTCAGATAAAAGGAGGTGTTTTGGTCCCCCAAAGAGGCAAAAATCAGTCAAAATTCACCTTTCTGCCTCACATATCAGCAGATGAGACCCTCCTGGGTTTTTTCACTTAGTCCACATTTTGATAGATTTCCATGGATCAGTTTGGGAAAAATCAAGTAGTTTCCGAAACTAGACATTCATGGCTTTCGAACGAGCTATCACGGGTCTCATTTTGACATCGGAAAGTCCCTCAAAAGTTATATGAAAAACATGATTTTTTCTACTGCTACGCTCTTGTAGCATTTTGGCGAAAAAAGCAATTTTCTGAATATGATCATCCAAATGTGCGTTTAGCTATTTTTAACTCCATGTCAGAGATTAAAAGTCAATTTTATTTCTATTATTAGCTTAAATAGATATTTTTGAAGATATTTTGTGCCTTGGGCTTTGCAAAGCCTCAAGGACAAAATCAGATATTTGTATTAGGCCAGTGGCCTTCTAGATGCTCTAGGAGGGTTTCTTTCTCTTTGGCCTATATAATCCAAGAGAATTCATTGTAACTAGAGGCTGAAATTGATGTTATAGAGAAATACATAGCATTACAAGCTTTGAAGAAATACTTTGTCTCATGAAGTGGATGATCTCTTGCTTGACTTGGATGGTGGAGGAGGATTGTTTGTAGGATTCCATGGCTTGGTGAATGGTATTGTGTTCCTTATCTATTATGTTTCCTTAGTTTATCATACATGTTTTCATGCTTCTTGCTTGATGTAGGCTAGTAAAGAATAGATTTGAGACATGCCCATGGAGGCACCTCAAGTTTCCTGATTCATTGCAGCTTCTATGTTTTCATCTTTCTTGGTTATGTCAAAGAATTCTTAATTGCTCTTTGGTACCCTAAGAACTTGTTATCAGTTTCATTAATGGTTATTATGTATGCTGTCTAGTATGATTCACGATACGCCTTGCTTACTCATAGCTAATCAAAACTCCATCTCTGAAATCTCTCTCTGAATTATTGATTGTCTTAGTTAAGTCAAAGAGGTCTTGTTTCGATCTCGCCCTTCATCCATGCTTTGCAGTATTATTTTAAAGTTCCAAATAGCTCAAAATATGATGTTTAGGAGTTCCCTTTTCATAGATTGAGTTGTTTTTTTGTATTATTTGTTTTCCCAAAAGTTTGAAGATGATTTTCCCAAAGTTAGAGGGTCTTATACTTCTATGCATCGCCTGATTGTTTATTTTTTGCATCTATTAGTTTGAGTTTCATTTATTGTGATTAATGGTTAGCCCTACCACATGAATTCTTGCTGTTTGACTATTTATGCTTAAAACCTCTTTGTCTCTCACAAAACTTAGTGTCCATCTCATTTCATTTTCACCCAAAGAATCCATTTATCTCGACCAAATCGGCCCTGCAAAATACCTTGTCCACCATTTGAGACAGTCTCGACCTTTTGGACCCCATAGCCCAGTTGATCTAACAAATTTTTTATCTATTTATCCTTTGATCAATTCCCCCTAAAAAACCTAAAACAAACTAAAAACATACTTAATAACTAGCCTAAAATCAAATACATAACAAGCAAACAAGTTTACATCCTTTGCTTAATAGAGAGAGCCCTCTCTGAGTCCAGGAAGGCTAGGTCCTAGGGCTCCAAAGTTGGTTTGATGTTACCCTATCACTTGGCTTGCCAATCTGCCAAATCACGGGACCCTAACAACCATCATTGTCTCGGGATTGTGGCTAGAAGATGCAATATTGTTACAATTGGTAGGGTGAAGTGGCTATCCATTTTCATCTACCAAATGCGCCTTGTGGTATGCTGCTCCTAATAAGAGCTTCCGATGTTTTGGAGCTATTTGATTATTTTGTGCATCTAAACTTGATTCTGAATTTGCATGAACCTGCAAATTTGTATACATTATAAATTTTATTAAGATGATTGACATGGATAAAAAACATAAATTCAATTAGATAATGAAAATATAAATAAAATATGAAGTAAATATTACGTCTCGAGATGGATAGGGATAACTCTACGATGGACTTTGAGAAATATTATGGAACGAGCTAGAATTTGAAGAATTGTTCATTTGATATAATTGTGATATTTTCTCCCTGCATTTGAGAAAAATCAACAATAAATTTTAGTGCACACTCCAAAAGTAATTTCGGTGCCTTAAAAATAGACTTATTGTTATCGGTGCTTATGTACAGATAACACACCCGTGCAGTTTTAGTTACTGAACACTGGTGCAGTTTTATTAACGAATGCACCGGTGCAGTGTTATTAATTGATGCACCGGTGATGAAAAGCTGCAAATAAAAAAAAACATAACTTTATTTTTTTGAAGTGAAAAAAAAAGTGGTAAATTGAAAAATGGGCGGAAAAATATTTTCGAAAATCTAATTTCATAAAACAATTCTTTAAATACTAAACACTTTTCATTATTTCACTCTTTTTGCAAAAAAATTCAGCCAGAGATTTGCATGAGACATACCTGGAGCAAGAGAGCACGAGAGCACTATGGAGTAGGAAAATACTTTCGAATAGAACTATTCAGACAATCAGAATTCCAAACCTCTGGTGATTCAAACCCTATAGCATAGAATTTCAAACGATCTTGAGATTAAATTTTGTTGTTTTTTTTTACATTTTTTGCAGTATTTTTTACACAGTAAGTAAAAAATTTCAATTTGTTCATTTTTAGGAATAAAAAACAAAAAAAAATCCATTTTTACCCTAAACCCTTCATTATTTTTGTTTCTTCCCTTGCTTATTCCTGTTTCTATGATATTAGAATTAGCGCTTTTCATTTTATATTTATAGGGTTTGTGTTGCTATATATATAGGCTTATGACATTTAACCCACGGGATGACTTGCAGAGTCAGATCCCAATCCATGTCAGCCCTTGCGTGAACTTTTGAAAAACGAAACTTTTTTAATCGGTGTGCCTTGTGTAACCTATCACACCGGTGCATTAGCTTATCCCAGCACATTGCGCACGTACTGTTTGATAAAAAATTTAAAAACAATATATATATATATATATATATATATATATATATATATATATATATATATATATATTAAATTCATGTGCCATATGTAAAATAGGGCACTGATGAACTATTTCATTATAGCGCACTGCTCATATACTGTTTGGCAAAAACAATTTTTTATTTTGTCTTAATGGGTGCACCATGTAACATATTACGCATCGGGTTTCCTAGTTGACAGGGAGCACCGTACGGTGGTCCCTTGTTTGTGTGGGGCGTTTATAAGAATAGGTTGCATCGCACCCTCCACGACACCATATGCTACAAAAACTAGCACTAGACAATTTTTATTATTTTATCTGTTTCATTCCTTGTTTTCTGTTCTCGGACCTTAGCAGACTAAAGTACAAATAGTTTCTAAAATCCATCTCAATAGGATCATACCTAACAATTGGATAAGAAATAATTGAAGGTAAAATAATTGATTCATTTTCTTCTTTCATAGGTATTGTAATTCTCAATTTTAGTCTTTTTAGAAATAGATCCATGGATTAGGACTAACAAAATAGATAAATTCTTTAAACTTCCAAACTAGGTCTTAAACTAGCCCTTAGTTTTAGGTTTGATTTTATGAAAATTAGATTAGATTTAGTATACTTCATTTTCTTCCTTCTAAAATTAATTTAGATTTACATAAGTCTTTCCATAGCTTTAGATTAACCACCTTTAGAACTCAAAGAACAAAAAACCCTTTTAAAAATAACAGAAAACACAACACAACAAAGTAAGGAATAGGTTGCTCAAGCACATATGGTGCACCACACTTCATCAGTTTACTAGCCCTGGTTGATAAATAATGAAAGAAATTTAGGAACACTAAATTGACTAAACATTTTGGTGTCGTTGTCGGGGAAGTGTAACTTGGTAGCCTTATTTCTTACATCCCAAAAACAATGATATGCATAGAGAAAGAGACTCTAGGGGCATATTTGTAAGAGGCAGAAGCTTAATCCCTACAACAACACTCACTCCACCAAGAACAAGAAGTAGTACACCACCATATCAAACTCATATCCCTTATTTCACTGGTCATAGACTTCCACAGGTTCTAATATCAAACAGTTATGAGGATCTCCTACTTCATCCACTAAGGCAATATTAGAGGAAGAAGACCCTAGGACTCCAACAGAAGGAGTAAATTTTTCAATTCTACAGGGGAACATATTATAGTTGAAGAGTTAGAAATCCTTAGTGAAGAGGAAGAAGAACCTTTCTTTAACATACCATTGATAGAAGAACTAGAGGAGCAGTTAACCTTGCAGGCTGAACCCTATATCAGCTCTGAAGAATCTTTCATGGCAGGAAGAGGAGAAGAAGGAGAGGGAGAAGAAGAATTTTTTAATGGATAAAATGTACTCTTTGGAGGAGGTATAGGTAGACGAGGAGATAGAGGAAGAGGTAGAGGAAATGTAGAAGGAGGTAGAGGAAGAAGGGGAACTAAGATTTCTTTTGGATTCCCTATCATAGATGAAGAAACAAATGCTAGCATGAAAAATATCTCACCTTCTGTTCTCCCAAACTTTCATGGATTAAAAAGTGAAGACCCTGAAACCTTCTTATTTGAATTTGAAGTCTTGTGTAGAACTTATGCCTATCTAAAAGATGCTCAAAAACTCAAATTGTTTCCTTCAACATTGAAAGGAGCAACTCTAAAATGGTTTATAAGTCTGATCAATAGGTCTATTAGGACATGGAATGATATGGAGAGAGAATTTTTAGAAATGTATTTGGAATATTGTATAAATTTTAATAAAAAAGAGGATGTGTTTAAGATGATGCAAAAAGAGGATGAAAATTTGGAGGATTTACTTGAAAGATTCAACTATAACATTAAGAGAGAAAAAATGGAAAATCTAGATCAAGACACTCTAAAATCTCTTTTGTTGAAAACAATTAGAGATGAATGGATAGATATCCTTAACATTATGGGGAAGGGAGACATATCTCAACTTCCATTAGCTGATATTGGGGAACTATGTATTAATCTTTCAAGATGAAAATCAAAAATTTTGAAAGGACCAAGAGATCCTGCTCTTTCTAGGGTAAACAAATCTGCATCTAGAATAGTGAGTAGGGAAGAAATTGGTAACATGCTTGATGAATTCAAAATATACATCTTAGGGAGTCTTAGTGAACAAATAGACACCCTTAAGTTACAAAATAAGCAAAAATCAGAGAATGATGCTTTGGATATTTTTTGTCCAAAATGTAGAAAGAAACATGCTTTGAGAGAATGTCCTCTTGATTAAAAAGTTGTAGAAACCTGTGTGATTTGTTCTGAAAGTCATGAGACTAAGAGCTGTCCTTCAATTCCTGGTCTTAAGGCTATTTTTCAAGAAGAAAAAACATCAAATCCTACATAATCTCTTTGTTTTGTCTCTAGAAGACCATGGCAGGGGCCACAAGTTCAAGGGTTTAACAACCAAATGAATACTCAACCCCCATTAAATTGGAATTCTTGGCAGCAACTTTGGCCCTAATCTCAATTTCAATCTCAACCTTGGGCTCAAGGAATGCAGAATCCATATGGAATATTTTCTCAGTACTATCAATATCCTCCATCATATCCAAATTATCCTCCCCAACAAATTCCTCAAAAAAATCATCAACTTCCAATCCAAAACACAAATCCACAAACTCTCACTACCATTCCCTCAGAGACCAAATCAGTTACCTGCCCAACCATTACAAAACCCCAACAATAAAAATCCTCAGAATACCTATATGATAGAAGGTCAGCAATTTCCAACCTATATGATTACTCCTCTAGATCTTAATGATGTCCAACTAAGATCTGGTAGAATATTAGAAAATAGGAAGCCTTCTGTAATAATTCAAGAACAAGACAATTCTGAGGAAGATTCTCTACAAACCAATAAAATTTTTGAGGAATAAGTAGCTCTTCAAAACCAAAATTCTGAAGATAAAAATAAAAAACAGGAAATAAATTCAACTCCTGTTATAAAGCAACCATCAGTATTTACTTCTATACCTCCTTTTCATGAAAGATTACAAATTGATAAAGGAGTAGAAAAGAATATTATGTTTCCTAATTATGATTTCCTAGATGAATTGAGAAATATTTGCATCAAAATCCCTTTGTTACAAGCCATCAAGGAAATTCCAACTTTAGCCAAAACAATAAAGGAGTTGAGTATGAAGAAACCAGGAAGAAAAATGAAAGAAATAAAAAAAATCCAGCTTGTAGGAAAAATAACAGACATAATGATGGGAAAAATTGCAATTAAAAAATATTTGGATCCCGGAAGTCCAATTGTCAAAAAACATATCAATGGAATTGAAAGTACAAATACATTGATTGATTTAGGAGCAGCAATAAACATCATGAGCAATCAAACCATGGAACAACTCAGGCTTCCTAATATTATTTATACACCTAAATTACTGCAGTTAGCAAATAGATCTATAATCAAACCAAATGGTGTGTTACAAGATATTTCAGTGTCTCTAGATTCTTGGGAGTATCCTATTGATTTTATGATATTAACCCCTAAGAACAATCTAGGAGGACACCCACTCATTTTTGGAAGACCTTGGTTGGCTATAGTTGATGCTTTCATTAGCTGTAGATTTGGTGACATGTATATTTTTGATGGTAATTCAACTAAGAAATTCACTTTGTATCCTCCAGCAAGACCAATAATAGAAATAGATGACAAGGAATGGATTGATGAAGAAGAAGATATACAGCCTCTCTTCACTATTTCAAACATTAGTGAAGATAGCCAAATCTTAAATACAATAGAAAATTATGAATCATCTCTAGAATATGAACATGATCAATTTTAAGAAAGATCTAATATTGAATGCTTGTCATCTAGGCAGATGTCTATTTACTCTATGGAAGAATTTGGTAGTTCTACAGTTGAAATATTTCCAAGGAAAACCTTGAACATAAACAAAAACTTGGAAAAACTACAACAAGAGAGGATAATCAAAATTTTGCAACAAAATTCATCTGCATATGCATGGGAATACTCTGACATGAAAGGAATTAGTCCTAAGACTCGTATACATCACATATATATTGAGGAAACTTTCAAACCTATCAGACAACCTCAAAGAAGAATGAATCCAAATCTTAGGGAGATTCTGAAAGAAGAGTTGCAGAAGTTGTTAAATGAAAACTTCATCTATCCAATTTCAGATAGTCAGTGGGTTTTTCCTTTAGTGATTGTACCCAAGAAAAGTGGTAAATGGAGGGTATGCATTGATTATTGAGAATTGAATAAAGCTACTCTTAAAGATCATTTTCCTTTACCTTTTATAGATCAAGTGTTAGATACATTAGTAGGCAATAATTATTTATCATTCTTTGATGGTTTCAGTGGTTATAATCAAATTGAGGTTGCACCTGAAGATTAGGATAAAACCACATTTACCTTTCCTTAGGGAACTTATGCCTACCAAGTACTTCCTTTTGGATTATGCAATGCACCTGCAACATTCCAAAGGGCAGTACTAGGAAATTTTTCTAATCTAATACATGATTGTGTAGAAGTATATATGGATGACTTTACAGTTTATGGTAATACATTTGAGGAGGCTTTAGAAAAATTGGAAAAGGTTCTTAAAAGATGTAAGGAAGCAAACCTTTCACTAAGTCATGAGAAATGTTTCATGATGTTTACTGAAGGGATTGTCTTAGGACATCACATTCAGGGGATGGAATTAAAGTTGAGGTCATCTCCAGGTTATCAGTTCCAATTTTCCAAAAGGATGTTAGAAGTTTTCTAGGATTCACATGTTATTATAGAAGATTTATAGAAAATTTCACCAAAATAGAATCTCCACTCTTCAAACCACTTACCAAAGATTGTGAATTCAATTAGAATCTTGACTGCTAATTAGCATTTGAAACCTTAAAAGAAAAAATTTCTGAAGCACACATCTTAAGAGGGCCTAACTGGAAACTACCTTTTCACATTTCAATAGATATTTCAGACACAACTCTAGGAGCTATGTTATGAAAAAAATATTTGATCCCCTATGCCATCTATTACACAAGTAAGAATTTGACTCCTCCATAGTTGAATTACACTGTAACTTAAAAGGAATTCTTAGTTGTTGTTCATGCTATTAACAAATTCAGACATTACATAACAGGTTATGAAACCTTTGTCCATACAAATCAATTTGCAATTAGGTATTTAATTAATAAATGTATTACTAATGACAAAGTTACAAGATGGCTATCGCTCCTGCAAGAATTTAACATTATTATTCTAGACATGCCTGGAAAACATAACACAGTAGCTGATTTCCTGTCTAGAATTCAAAATATCAAAGATAACACTCTAGTTGAAGATAAATTTCTCAATGAATATCTTTTTGCAATAACTTCTCGGACCCCTTGGTTGGAAGATATTGCCAATTACTTAGTTATAGGGAAATTACCTTCACATATGCATTCTAGAGAAAAAATAAGAATAAGTAAATTAAGTGCAAATTACTCATGGATTACTACTGAATTGTATAATATAGGTCCATATATTATTATCAGAAGATGTGTTTGAGAATATGAAATGCTTGAAATTCTTAAGGAATGTCATGATGAACCCTATGGTGGAAATTTTACTGAAAAGAGGACAGCCTATAAATTCCTTCATTTAGGATATTATTGGCCATCCATCTTTAAAGGTGCCAAAGAATATGTCAAAAGGTGTGACAGTTGCCAAAGGGTAGGGAAACCTGCTCCTTCAAATGAAATTCCTTTACAACCTCAGGTACTTATTGAACCTTTTGAAAAATGGGCCTTGGATTTTGTTGGACCTATTAATCCTCCATATAAACAAAAGAAGTATATTTTGGTATGCACTGATTATGTCAATAAATGGGTAGAGGCTAAAGCATTACGTTTTGCTAATGAAGGATTTGTAGTTAATTTTATTTTTGAGGATATCTTCACTCATTTTGGTGTTCCAAGAGAAATTGTAGCAGATCAATGTGTTTAATTTAAATCAAAGATGACGAAAAAGATGGTAGAAGATTACAAGATCAAGTACAAAAAAATCTACTCCTTACCATCCACAAGAAAATGGTCAATTTGAATCTACCAATAAGGTGATTGAAGGAATTCTGACTAAGATTGTTCATCTACACAGAAGATATTGGGAAGATAGGCTTCTTGAAGCCTTATGGGCCTATAGAACTACATGGAGGAACACAACAGGACATACTCCCTATGAAATTGTTTATGGGAAGCAATTCCTATTTCTTATAGAGTTTCAGATCAAGACCTTCAAGATGGCAGTCCAATTGGGACTTAATTTATTAGAATCACAAAAGCATAGACTGGAGCAACTCAATGAACTAGATGAAATCAGACAAGATGCAGTCCAAAGAACCAGTATAGTCCAGCAGCAAAGGACTAAATGGCATGAAAAGTACATCAAAGAGAAAAAGTTCCAAGAAGGGGATTGGGCACTCTTGTTTGACTCAAAATTCAAGGATTTTCAAGGAAAGTTTCAGACTCATTGGCTTGGGCCATATGAGATTGAAAAATTCTGTGGTAATGGAGTAGTGAAGATCATAACAATAGATGAAGAAAATGTATCTCTTCTTGTGAATGGTCATCGGTTGAAAGTATATCATAGACCACTTTCAAAAGAAGAGTTTGTCAAGAAATTTCAAGATAATATTGATATGGAGTTAGTGAAGAAGAATTCTTCTTCTTCACTAACTTAGTTTTTAATTTTCCTATATTTGATAATAAAAATAATAAAAAAATAAAGTGTATAAGTATGAAAACCAATCCATGATTGGAATACTTATACAAAAAAGACAGGGTGAAAATCGGAACTCTCTAACACCCTCTATTTTCCATTTTTTTATTTTCTGTAATAAGTAGTGAAAACTACATTCATATTTGCAGTTCATAATCTGCAAATTTAATTTCATTCCATCACACTCCACTATCATTCCATTTCATTCCACTTTCATTTCATTTTTCACATCCATACCATTTCATTCCACTCTCATTCCATATTCTTCACTCATTTCATTCATGTTTCATACTTAAAAATATTTTTTTTTTGCATTTTGCAACTCATCACATTCTGTAGTTGAGCACATTTTTGCAACTGATTCTATTCTGCAGCTAATTTGATTCTGCAACTACTTCAATAATACTGACATTATGATTTCAAAAGGGACTAAAGGATTATGTTTTGAAGGTCACCATGATACAAAAAGAGTACCTAAGGAACAACATCAAGCAACAATAAACAAAAAGGTTAAGTTCTGAGGTGAAGTGTAGAAATTTATTTTAATAGCAAAAAGTTAAAACATGAATTGTGTATAATATGTACATTCATATGTTCATTGATAACCTATCATTATAATTGATTATAAATCCTCATCATGATATATCTCAACCATATCCCTCATATAACGTTGCATAATGATCCATCATTAAAAATCCTTGATTAATGACTAACGGTCATGATCATGACGTGACCTACTTGTCCACGTCTCTTCAAGACCGCATCTCTTACTTCTTCCCTACATCTCACCATAAACCCTCCATCAAATTCGTAGCTCATTTCATCTCCATGAATTCCATAGCTCATTCATCTCCATCAACTCTGCAACCAACTCATTTCCACACCCCAGAGGGGTAATTTTGAGGGTTGAAAGAATTTTGCATAGAAGAAGGATGGGTTTCGATTGTTAGAATAGAGCCAGTGGGGGTCAAATACATGGAAGGATATACAAATGTTAGAGAAATGCTACAGCAAGTTGGACGGTTGAGGTTCATAGAAAATTTTGATGGTTTTCATAAGGAAATTACCAAATCGTTTGCCAGATATTTTGATGGAACTGAGGTGGAGATTGGGGACATTAAATTCATAATAATAGAGTCATTCCTAGCTCATTCCTAGATGAAGCTATAGAAATTTTGAGGCATGGAGGGAGATGGTTCAACAAAAAATAATTCCATAATGAGTCATGGAAGGTCATACTTAAAAACCCAGGTATAGATGTTTCAGTCTTTAGAAAAGAAATCCCAAGTACTGCTCTGAAAAGAAAATGGAGAAATATGATTTTGATTTTGCAAAAATTCATAACTTGTGAAGGAAGGTATGGAACCATGTATGTTTATCATATCCGTTTATTAATGAATTTTCTAGAAAATGGTGAGATCAACCTACCTTTCTTTCTTCTCAATAGTCTAATAAGAATGGCCTCAAATGTACAAAAGAGAATCCAATTTATAGAGACCACTATGCATCATCATGGCTTGGTGAAAATATTGATTGAATTTCACTTAAGGAGCATAGGAGACAATTGGGAGGATTTCCTTGTTAGGAATCATTTTCAAGAACAACTAGAATCACCACCCAAGGAAGAAAATGTCAGGAGAAGTAAAAGAAAGAAAATTGATGTAATTGTTGAAGACATACTTGAAACTTCACTACATAGGAATGATGAGAAATTAATTTTTGAAGAACTGACAGAAATTAGAAAACAAATTAAGGCTAGAGGAAATAAAAAGAAAGGGAGTGAAGCTACAAATGAAGGGGATGAAGGTCCTCCAAAACTAATAAGGAGCTCTAGACTCTGAGGCATTATGTAGAAAACACCATCCAAAGGAATATAGATCATAGATATAAAAGAGGAAACCCCAGTTCCATCACCTGTTGATAATTTTCCTGTGAACAGTCCTCAGAACTCTCCTGTTCATCATTTTGAAGAAGGTCCCAGTAGAAGATCCCCTAGTATAGATCCAGTTTAGCAGCAGATATATGATTATGTAAAGTCATTATAAAGAATAAGTGCCTCAATGAGCCAAGAAAAATCTGTCAATCCACAATAACCTCTGATTGATGCTCTTAAGAAAGACAATTATGAACTAGAGACATTGAATAGGAATATCAAGAATGAGAATGATATTTTGAAAGAACAAATCAAGTTGAACAAGGCAATGCATGATAATACTACTCTGCAGCTAGGGCTATTGCACAAGAAAAATAATAAATTGAATAAAAAGAACAAGAGGTTGAACAGATCAATCATAAACCTCGGATTCAAACTTCTCATGAAAAGACAAAGGATGACATTAACTTCAAAGAGGAAGAGAAGAATAAGGTTAGATGTCCTAGCTGAAGTATCTGAGCACATGCAGTAAGGGGGAAGAACTCATAATTTTGGTAAATTGCATGAGGACATGCAATGATTTTGTAGTGGGGGTATGTTGAACCTCAGAATTCCCCTCTCATTTACAATTTTCTCATCTCATTCCACCACTTTTCCATAAGTTCATAAACCTTGATCAGTGAAGAATGCTAAGGTTTTGTCTCAAGGATACATTTAAATTATTGTCATATTTTATTTTCATGATTTTTCTATTTTGATAAGTTTTTGGAAATTAGTTACAAAATGCAGTCTGTTCTACAACTAACTATGTGTTCCATAGCCACTCTTATGGTTTACCAGGTTCTAGGTGTCAGCTGAGGAATCAAGCCACATGGGTGTTTCTAGAATCCTTCCTGCATGGATTCTATCCTACTCATTTGATCCAGATCGACATAAAGAGGTGCCTAAACCTATGGTCAAAGTTACAAGTCAAAGAACATTACCTACGACAATAGGACTCCTGATTTTCTCTTCTAAGCGAATCATGAGTCCAATAGTTCTATTTTGATTATAATTCAAGTCAGACACCTGTAGCTAACTTAGCTCGCAATTAGTTATGTAATTCTTCTTTAAATAGTGGTTCCACAGAACTGAGAGATAGTTCAGTATAGTTTAGATTTGCAAGTGAATACTCTATTTTCCAAACTCTATTTTAATAAAGAAGTTCAGATACCAAATGCTTGTTTGATTGCACCTTTGACAAGCTAGGAGTCAACCAAATTAGTAGCAGAGGGCCCCTGCTTCTAAAGTGGGTTTTTATTATGTTTTCTAGTTAGATTTTTTTCATTTTGTCTAGCAAGTTCTATTATGATTCATTTCTAGTACTTTTCAAATAGTTTAATGATAAATTGCAACTATGCAGACTTGTTCTTCCAAAATGTTTCAAGAAGATAGAAATTCTATTTTCAATATTGGAATAAGTATTGAAGTGCTAGAAACCATGGTTGTTTAGCTTTACTGTTCTTTCCTTTTGATTTTCATTAATTAGAATTGCCAATTGCTGTGTCAAACTTATATTTATGAAAGCCATTTTCAATATGTTAAATTTATATTAAATAGTTAAATGTCTCACATGTGTAGTAGTTGAATTTATCTTGCTTCTTGTAATTTGCTTGCTATTAACTAAAGGAAAAATTAATTTCTCCGAAGACATTTAAAGAGGTTAAAAACTTCACATTTGAGTGTGACTGATAAATCAATTATAAATTTGGTTGATCATAGTTAGATCTTACATGCTTTCATTTTCAAGACCCTCACTTGGTTTCAAACAACAATCTTCTTGAAAACCACTCTACAAGGAACTAATCTGAACATGTTAAGAAGGGATGGTTGAATGATTAAATGTAATGCAATTTCTGAGTTATTTATTTACAAAGCTTTCCTAGTCCTTTAGTTTAAATAGGTGTAATCAGCTTACTCAAACATTACTTCAAAGAAGGTCATTCTTTACAAATTGAATAATTCGAGTAGCTAAACACATCTTAGATATTTTCATTTGCATTCCTTGTTTTATGTTCTAGGACCTTAGCAGACTAAAGTACAAACAATTACTAAACTCCATCTCAATAGGATCATACCTAACAATTAGATGATAAATAACTGAAGGTACAATAGTTGATTCATTTTCTTCTTTCATAGGTATTTTAACTCTCAATTTTATTCTTTTTAGAAATATATCCATGGATTAGGACTAACAAAATAGATAAATGCTTTAAACCTCCAAACTAGGTCTTAAACTAACCCTTAGTTTTAGGTTTGATTTTATGAAAATTAGATTAGATTTAGTATACTTCCTTTTCTTCCTTCTAAAATTAATTTATATTTACATAAGTCTTTCCATAGCTTTAGATTAACCACCTTTGGAACTCGAAGAACAAAAACCCCCTTTAAAAATAACATAAAACACAACACAACGAAGTAAGGAATAGATTGCTTAAGCACATATGGTGCACCACACTTCATCATTTTACTAGCCCTGGTTGATAATTAATGAAAGAAATTTAGGAACACTAAATTGACTAAATACACCGTACGGCTTTTATATTGTTTGGGTAGTGCGTTTATAAGAACACGATGCACCAATGTCGGTGTGTACATCGTTTAAAAGCGCACCAGTTTCTTGATATTTTTTCTTTACCTGAAAGGTTGATAATTTATTTATAAAATATATTAATGAATGATATGGTACGGATTTCATATTGATAAGAAAATGGCTGAAAATATATAAAGTAACAAAAATACTAATAACGCATCAAGAAAAGCAAAAAAGGAAAGTTCTTTGTAAATTTTTTACAAAAAATATTATTTTTGAACTATATGTAAGTTTAACTAATATGTATTTTTTACCGTGTATCATGCAGAGCCACAAAATGATGAATATCGATAAGATTATTTCTGATCTAGGACCAAAAGAGCGTAAAATCTTGATGGAAAAATTGCAAAAGGATTAATCAGGTGAATGAAAAATACTATCGATCCAATATGAGTTTCTTTTTTTAATTTTCATTAATAATATATTTAAAATTATTAGATAACATGTTTCAAAAAATATATTAATTCACATATGTTTAATGTACTACAGGGACCAACAACTCATAAATTAATGTTGTTCTAAGAAAAGAAAAAAAATAGAACATGCAAATGAAAATGAATTGCTCCTTAGCTCATCTGGAGTGGTGCTAGAGGTTAGCGAAAGGGGGGGAAACTTTTACAAAATTTTGAGGGATCTAGTGGATTGAATGTATAGACGTTCTTTCCACTTACAATATAGAAATCAATCAAATGATTCCAAGAACCAAATTTTATCTAAACTACAGGAAGAGTTTCCAGAGAATTGGTCAATGAGACATGTCAAACTTTTAATAGAAAAAACGTACAACAACAAAAAAGAAGGAATCAAAAAGCAATATTCCTTTAAATGTTTTTCTATAATTATTTATAAATATCACTTTTGTTATATTTACTTTTCATATATCAAGATAAAAATTAAATAGTTTATTGTCATGTTACATTTTTAGGAAGATTATGAAAATATCAAAAAATGAATGAGATGATATCAGAAATATGTCAGTAGGAATGTCCAAAAAGGTGTACAAGGAGATGGTCAAAGAAATGGAAAAAATTACATCGTAGGAGGAGCCATCTCAACAACAACGTGCTTCAAATGTAATATGTAATCATTGAATTTTTTGATCATTAGGTACAATAAATAAACGATTTAGCATTAAATATTAATTTTCAAGTATTTTCTTGCAGAAAAGAAAAGAAAATGGAACCCATTCAACACATAAAACATGACGACAAGGAAGAAAAGGGTTGATATCTAAGTTTGTGAGTAATTTCTACTTCCTTATAACAACTTAACTAGATTTCATTTTTGTATATTTTAAGTTTTTTTACAAAAATAATCATTGAATGTCTTCAAATAGGTGCTAACATACAAAGAAGAACCATCAGATGAATTGATTGACATTGGGTTAAATATGGTTTGTGAGTATATGTTGACATCTCATAAATTAATTGTGGAATTTGTAAGCATTTATCGATCTTGTTTTACTTAGCTTTGTCTATAGTTAATAGAACAGAAAAATCTTTTATATTAAATATATGAATTGTTATGGGGTATAAAACTTGCAGGAAACAAAGTATGGAACTACGCAATAGATGAAATCTTGAAATATGGCATAGTACATGGTTTTTAAAGAATGTGTATAGTTCATGGGTCAATTGTTGTTGTGGTACATCATTTATTTTCGATTTACATTGATGTATATTATTTAGTATTGAAAATTCCTTATTCTCACCAATGTATATACACTCATTACAATTTATTTTTATGTTTGTAAATGGAAGGTGAAGAAGAAGAAAACAATCAACACCGTGAACAAAAATTTCCTGAAAAATAACCCAATTCATGGAAGTAGCTCGAGCAGTGACAACAATTCAAGTGAAGAATGATGATCATTATGTTTGGATATCAAAGTAAGGCATTGTATTTTTTGAAATATTTGTTTGTGAAATCAGAAATTTTGTTTGATGTAATGGACATAGTGTCCTAATTTAAAGACAAAGGGATACAAATAGTTGTCCCATTTTGTATGAAAAAGACTGTCTTATATATAATAATAATAATAATAATAATAATAATAATAATAATATGTTTTAATTTATTCTATTGTGTTCTCCACTGTCGTTGTGAAATGTAACACCACTGATTAAATTTATGGATGATTAAATATTTTAATGAAGATATGTGAAATTTGACAATAGGATATAACAAATTAATCCAAACATCACATTCAAATGCACTAATAAAAATTTAATTGATATGAATATTGTTATAACATATGTGTCGTCTTTTGACGAATAATGAATTTTTTAAAAATCACAATAATTATGATACGATATAACAAATTAATCCAAACATCACATTCAAAATCATTAATAAAAATTTAATTAATATGAATATTTTTATAAGATGTGTCAACTTTTGATGAATAATGAATTTTAAAAAATCACAATAATTTCATTGTCACAGGTCGATGTTTCTAAAAAATACAAAATGAACATCGGTGCGTGGAAATTACTATACACTGGTGTGTTTGTATGATATAGCACACTGGTGCGTTTATACGACCTATGGGCGCCGCACAAATACCAATACCAATTATAACTCTCGGTGTGTTTGTGAGATACTGCGCACCGATGCGTTTATGTGAGACTACGCATCGGTGCGTTTGTACGACCTATGGGCACTGCACAAATACCAATACGAATTAGAACAATCGGTGCGTTTTTCTAATATTGCGCACTGGTGCATTTCTATAAGACTATGAACCGGTGCGTTGATACGACCTATGGGCACCGCACAAATCCCAATACCAATTAGAATGGCCCCGTGTGTTGTATCACCTATAGTGCGCCCGATGTGGTTTTAGACCTTTACGGCCCGGTGCATGCACCTTCGACCGCCCCGGGCTGACTATCTAGATGACACGCATCATTGCATTGACATCCTAGTAGTGCACCGATGAGAAAAACATCTGTAATAACCTTTGACTACCCAGTTTTTTTAGTTGTGTTGAAATTTCGTTAAAATTTCCGCCAAAACCCGTGTTACCGAAAACAAATGTTGTATAAAATGTTTTTTTGATCATTTTGGTCAATTTTATAACACTAAAAACCTCCTTCATAACCTCCGCTATAGGGTCTTTTCCTTGTAGTGTAAAAAGGTATATTTTTAGGCACTGGTGGCCACCTAGGATCATGGCATATGTGGCCATTTGTGAGTTTCTCTAACTTTGGAAAACCAAGGGACAGTAGAAATGGAAGCTAATGCTAATTAAGGGTTCAAGAGGTAAAAAAGGTTCCCCCTAACATACCTTATAGTACCCCCATAACATAGTTAATGGTGGATGAATATGGACCAAGGTTATAGTTCATCCTAGGAAACTAAACTCTTGCGCCAATAGATGTGGTTAAAGGAAATTATCATTTGAGGGAGATGGAACTAGGGAACAAGGGGCTCCCAAAGGCATGACCACTTATGGGATTATACCTGACACTGGAAGAAAGACCTCCTTGTGCAAAATAATTGTCAGAATCATAAGAACTCGTGGGCATAGTGACACTAGTGAGGTTAATGTACTCAAGTAAGCTAGCCCCAATTAAGGGAAGAGAATCCCTAGAGAAAGGCATAAAAAATAACATCAAGCTATCCCATGTTTGATATATTTCTCCAAAATCATTAGTTCCCCTAGACTAGCTAGAGCTAAATGTAGATCCCCCTCACATTTTCCCTAAGTAAAATTGCTTGTATTAGGTAAAGGAATCATAGGAATATATGAGCTAGGTGTAAAAAACCTAGAAATTTTTGGTTGAACAGGATTTTCCCCTATTTAAAACACAAAAGTGGATGAAGGAATAGATATATACAAACTAGGTAAACTTGTTGGGGTCAAAGAAGTAACGAGTGGAATTCCCCATGAAGAGGAAAAAGGTGTTGTCAAATTAGGAGGAGTGGACCCTACCACACTAAGTGGTGGTAATGACAACATGATAGAATCTATTTTCAATGTAGAAGGTGATGAGGGATCCATCTCTCATGTGGTAGAAGAACCACTCTCACCATACATATTATGGGATAACAAGGAAAAGGATTCAAAACCAAAAGTTGTTAACAGTATAAGAACACAACCAAAATGGTTGGTCAAAGGTGGGTTTATGTGTGGTGATGGAATTTTTTTAATCACTTCTACAATAACTAAGTCTCCCACTTGAGAACCAATATTATCCCCTTCAACCCAAGTGTGGTCTAAGTCCTCCATTGGCAGAGCTAACTTATGTATCCTAGGTGGTCTACCATCCTCTCTAGGAGAAAGTTTTAAAAGTATTCGATAATGTCAAATAATTTGGTTTGAAATGATGAATATATTTTATTATTTAACTTAATTAAAGTAAAAAACACTCCTATGGACAACTATTCATGGACCAAACAACACACACTATTAAATCTATGGATTCAAGCACACAAACCAATAGAATCCAATGGATCTTCCTGCACCCATAGCTTGGTTGATTAGGGCCTAATTCGACTGTGAATATTTTTTTGGGACAATTATGCTATCATTCCTTCTTATTAGTTCTTACGCCTCGAACCAAGTATTATTATGAGTCATGGGGTACCCCCTAGGAGATCCAAGTGAGTCCTAACCAATGTATGCCCTAGGTACAACAATGACATCCCCATTTACATCACCATTTTAAGATACCCAATATTTTGACAAATAAGGATACCACATACAACAACTTGACCTGGGGGAATATATTTCCCAAAGTGAGTTGGATGCCTCTTGAGGAGATCCCCAAGTAATACATGGAGACCAATTCCATCAAGACCAATGAAGCAAGGTATATCAATTTGTTGGGCTCAATATGAACTCGTGATTGACCCCTGTGTGAGAAGGGCTTCCTAGGAAACATGCCATTGCAAATGGATTTTCACTCCATAAATCAAGGTTCTATTATTAATTTTGGTATCCTTGGAGAGTTAACCTCACCACCTATTCCAAGGCCCTAAACCATAAGCTAGTATTGGTGTGCTCCCAAAAAAGAAAAATGTCTAATCAATTTTATTAAGCATTTATTTTAAGGGATGTTATTTACTCAAGGAAAGCGACAAACAAATAATATGATGTGTAATGAATCTAGAACCAATATTAATGCTAGCTATATGAAATGAAATTTTCTGCTTTATCATTTTATGAAACCTAGCTATAGAAAGGAAGAGATTCATTTTCCTTTTCAAAAAAATGACAACAACCTCACACGCTCAACATTTTCTCTTGAAATTCACCAAACTCATAACAAAAATATTATCCAAGGAAAAAACTTAAGAAGAAACACAAAAATATTTCAAACAAAAACCAAGGAAGAACAACACTTACTCAAAATATCACAACTTCGCTTTGCAAAAGAGAATCACCAAAACTATTTTATCACACGCGAAAACATTGTAAAAAGAAGTGAAAATAATTTTTTAGAACAATAGTTCAATGTGGACAAGAAAAATCTCGCAACAAAAATGATCTACAAAGGTCAAAACAAAATCCTAATTGGAGGATAAGATTTGAGAGTTTTGAAAAGAAAAGGGAATCTTTATGATCCAATTAGATGAATATATAAGAAAACCACAATCGAACCTCTCATATATAGTTTTGCACAACCACAACAAACAAAAGAAAAATCTTCTAATGGGAGCAACTAAAATGAAGAAAAGAAACCTTGATAAAAAAGACAAAAAATGCAAAATAAAATAGATCCAATTCAAAAAATGTTGAACCCTTGGTTAAACTGAGAGGGGGGGGGGGGGGTGAATCAGTTTAATGCAGTCATGGTCTTGTAAAAATTTCTTTTACACTTATTTACATATTCATTTCGTGATCAACTGAATCAGTTTAATGCAGTCATGGTCTTGTAAAACTTTCTTTTACACTTATTTACATATTCATTTCGTGATCAACTTAATATACAATGGAACAACAATCTTAATAACTGATCAATAGGTATTAAGTAGATTAAATACAGAATATCAACACATAATCATCATGCACATAGACAACAGATATAAGTGGAAACCCATAAGGGTGAAAACCACATCTTATTATTGTTGTGATGCAAAGGCAAGCTCCAACTCCCTCTCACCACTGATTTTTTGTAGGCTCCAACCTACAGGAGGCTACTACCTCAATTCTACAAGCCACAACTTGCAAGGAAGCTCCAACTCCCATCTATTTTCTGCAAGCTACAACCTACAGGAGGCTCCTACCTCAGCCAGCTACAACTGGACATCTATCAAGCTACAACTTTATATGGAAGCACCAACTTCCTCACACTACAATGAAAACACATGCTGATTTACCTGGATATCAGCTCTGTTCTATTCCTTCTTCACTGCTATCCTCTAGCCTTCATATCTACCTTATATCATATTTGAATCTTCACAGCTTTTCTATCTTCTCCTCCTTTTTCCTTACACTCCCTCACCTCCTGCAGCTCTCTTACATTCTTCTTCCTCTCTCATCCATTCTGCAGTTCTCTAACATCTCTCTTTCCATTGATATTACATCTCTTATACAGATAACTCCTGACTGATTGCATTCTACATGGAATATGAAGTGAACAGACCTGACCCTATGCCTTCCACCCATTTGATTTCTCATTCTTCAGTTCAAGTTATTACATGAGAAATAATCATTACAACACTCATGGAGTTTTTCCTATCCCTACGGAGACTTTCCTTTGCATCACAAACAATATAAATTCAATAATACATTTACAGTTACAATCAAACATTTGCTCAGCACTTTTAGTTTCTTAGCTTTGTTGAGCATTCGTCCTCTTCTTTTTGCTATCCTTTTGTCTTTTCTGTTATGTCGTTATATTCCAGCTCTACCGCATAACAGCCTTGTTTCTTCCGTTACCTGTGTCTTTTGTGTTGTGTTCACCCTTTTTATCTTCCCGTGCTGCCGCACCACTATCTTGCACGAGTTCCTGTTATGCGTTCATTCCATTCCTTTGTGACCTGTAGAGTATGGCCCACATACTATTTCCTTTATGCCTGCGATGGATTACAAATCCAAGCTTTAGTCATCATACATACATTTAAAATAATTAATAGTGTAAACATTATACTATGGCCCATTTAACATATACGAAGCAAGGGCTTATAGGGTCCCACACCAGACTTCAATTCCTTTATATTTTAGCTTTGAACTATATTGCGTCCGCTTTCTATCACATTTCGGTATTTCAATCGTTCTTTGATATATGTCTCTTTTGCTCTCTGATGCGATTTACGAAGGGAAAATTCATACTCCCAGACTTGAAAACTTTTAGGCTTCAGCTTCAATCTGCATCGCGTCTGCTCTCTTTATTGTACTTTGGTGATTCCAGCTATCCCATGTGCCTTCGTCCATCTGATCTCTTGATATGCAATATGCGACGAGTCCCACTTGAATTTATCGCTACTTCACATCACAACTTCTATAACTTGTGAATTCTTATCACATAAGCATCGTCGATTGCGATATGCGATATGCAATGGGTCCCACTTGAATTTATTGCTACTTCACATTACAACTTCTATAACTTGCGAATTCTTATCACATAAGCATCGCCGATTGCGATATGCGATATGCAAGCCAGGTCCATGTCATATCCATGTCATCTTGATTTATTTGCGATTTGTGTGGTCAGGTCCATGTCAGTTGCCACGTCACTTGCCATGTCACTGCCTACATCATTGTCACGTCACTTCCACGTCATCATATCACACTTCACATTTTCTGTTACTTCTGAGTTTGTGTGATATCTCTCCTGCCCCGATTGTGATGTGTGATTGCATCGCATCGCATCTATCCATCGCATCGCAACTTTTCTCATCCATCCAGCGGCTATCGCATTCACTTATGATGTTCGATATGTGATTGCATCGCATCCGCTTGCGATGTATGATATGTGATCGGGTCCCACTTGATTGCGATATTTCTCCCGCCCCGATTATGATTTAATCTCTGCCGTCAATCTCCCATAATTCTCATCCGTTGATCACGCTGGTCCACGACTGTACTTTTGGGCTTTAGGAAAGCAGGTCCTAGTTCTGTGACACTGGTCCCACACCTTTTATCATTCCTCTCTCTTTATATACTTTTTTCTTTAAAACAAAACACTTCAACCAAATGTATTGGCCCCACAATATGCATAGAACCGGACCTCAAAAGGCGCTCGAATTATTAAATTAGAATCATCGCGTTATTGTGTGCCAACTAGCCCGATGGGTAATTATTTTTGAACCTACGCAAAATAGGCGGTTTTAGTATGCCACGTGTCGCCCTCCTAACTGTATCGCATCCATCTCACTTAAAACCACTTATCCTCCAAAAGTGGTGCGAAAACCCTATGGTGGTTTTAAAAACCACTTTCCCTGTTCAGTTTTCGTCGTTGGCTCATGGTTCCTGTTTCAACTCTTCAATGCACTTCTCTACATATTTGGTAAAATGTTCAAGAAATCCATCGATTCATGTTTCCACTTTTGTTCATCGGGTCCTCCACGCTACTCCTTCTGAGCTTGTTTTGTATTCTTCAACGTGATTCTCTCCTAAGCTTGTTTTGCTTCCTTTGCTCCTTTTCTTCCTTAACTGCTTCTCTGTTGCCTCTGCTTCTTTCTACTGCCTTTGTTTCCTTTTTTTCCTTCTTAGCTACATTTTCTGTCTTTGCTATATTTGCTGACTCTCTGTATTCGTTGCCTCTCTGCCTTTATGGTGATATTCCTTTCTGCTCCTTTGCCATCAATGACAATTTTTCCAAGAGTCTCCCCCTTTGGCATTGATGGAAATACATCCACCAATACTCAATACTTCCTCCAGGACTTCCTCTGCTTGCTTTTTAGAAGACCCTTTCTTCTTTTGCTTGCTTTTCCTCCCCCTTTGACATCAATGACAAAGGGTTGCACATTTCCCAATGTAGTTTCTATATTTTCATTTCCTCTAATCTTGAGGACCTGTTCCATGCACTACTCCATTGTTCTAGCTCTTTTGATGAAAATTTATTGACTGCTCTCCCCCTGGAATGATGCTTTTTTGTTTGATATTGACTATCACTTGTCTTCTGCATTGATCTTGTTTCTTGTATGCAACCCCCCCCCCCCCCCCGCTTTTTTTGATTTCTGATCATGTTAGAGAGTAACATTTGCACAGACTACCCCTAGCTTGTCTCTTAGATATTCGAAAGGTTCTTTAGCAAGAGGTTTTGTGAATATGTCTATTGTTTGTTCCTTAGTTGGTACATATTCCAACTTCTCTGAGGAAGTGGTACTTTATTGGGGTGTGCTTTTTTTTTTAATGAAGTACATGATTTTTTGATATACTTATTACACTTGTATTGTCACATTTGATAGAAATGGGTTCATCAATGCTTACCTTCATGTCTTGGAGAGTTTCTTTCATCCACATTACTTGTGTGCAACATGTAGTTGCTGCTATGTATTCTACTTCTATTGTCGATAGAGAGATAGAAGTTTGCTTCTTTCTTAGCCATGCCACCAGAATTTTTCCCAAATAAAATGCACCTCCACTTGTGCTTTTCCTATCATCCACACAACTGGCCCAATCTGCATCTGTTTATGTTGTCAATGTGAAGCTTTTTCCTTTTGGATACTGTTGAGTCTCAAATCTGCATCTTTTCCATACACTTTTCTATACCTTTTTCACTCACCTGAACCTCCCAAGTTGTCAATATCATTGTATATTAATTGAAAAAGAGCATTTAACATGGTTTTTAATTATATTTTTGTGTCTGTTGTTTGATCTAGATTTTTCTCATCTAGCTGCGGAATCTTGCCACTTTCCGCAGCTGCTGTAACTTTCTGCAGCCATTTTGTGAAACTCTATGTTACAGGTGTCTACAGGAAAAACGAGCCACATGGGCAAGTCAGAAATGATGTGGACATGGTTCGTGTCCTATTGGCTCGAGCAAACTCATCTAAAGAAGCTGCGGCCAAAGGCGTCCAAATGGAAGTCAACCGTAGAGTTCCACGGTGACAGGACTCTGTTTCATGTCACGTGAAGGTTCATATGGTCGTTTCTGAATTGCGGAGGACAAATAAACATCTGTACATGGATCCATAGCCGAATTCAAACATCCACTCCTCATAGATTTACTTTTCAATACAGCCATGATCCTAGATCTGTGGACGTAATGGTCTACGTGTTCTCCATCAGCATAAACTTTAGGAATTAGTTATGTTTCTTTTGTTATAAATAACGCGTTTGCATACGCATATGGGATTAGTCTATGTTAGTCTTTGTTATCTTTTATTAGTCTGCTCTGTAATGTAATTATGTTGCACTTGTGCCGTAATATCACCTTTCTGTTATGACTGCATTTTAATATAAGAAGACTGTTTCCAAACGTAATTCGTACTTGAAGATTGTTGCCAAGGCTGGTGTAGAGGGCCCCTGCACTTGCCAAGGTTCTGTGCATTATTGTATAGTTCTTGTTTTATTTCCTTAAAGCTCATTGTGCCATAATCCATTCATATGTTTATACATTGCATCTTTCATGGTATATATGCTTCATTTCTGTTTATAATCTTTCATGCTTTCCATGTTACTTCTGTCTTTCATGTTTTATGTTATTAATCACTGATCAGTGTTCTTGTTTCAGGTTATAAATAGGCAGCCCGGGAATTTGCATAAATTTTTTACTAATGACATGGAATTAATATTGTTCTGCTGCTAATTTTCTTTTCTTAGTTTCTGTTTAATTTCAGTACTGCTTTGTTTAATTCAGTTTTGCTCATTTGCTTCAGTAGTTAAATTTAGATATATTAAACTGCTCATAACATCTTCAGTTGCCTCTGAAAGCCACAGCTGGATTGATGGTGAGGGATTGTATTATGAAATGTGTAGTTTAGTATTAGTTTCCTTTCTGCAAATTTAGATATATTAAACTGCTCATAACATCTTCAATTGCCTCCAAAAGCCACAGCTGGACTGATGGTGAGGGATTGTATTATGAAATGTATAGTTTGGTATTAGTTTCCTTTCTGCAAATTTAGATATATTAAATTGTGCATGACATCTTCAGTTACCTCCGAAAGCCACAGTTGGACTGATGGTGAGGGATTAAATTATGAATGTATGGTTTGATATTAGTTTACTTTCTGCAAGTTAGATATCAGTTACTCAAGTTGTTTATGGTTACTTCCGAAAATCATAGCTGGACTAATGATGAGGGATCAGAAGACAAGTTGATGTAATTTGATTTAGATTTACTTTGTTGCAATTTTGGATTTCTTTCAGCATAGTTTATTTTGTGTTTAGATAGCAGCAAGAATAGTTTGGCTTTCATGCTCAATAGTTCATTGTTTTGATTTATTAGACTAGCAGCACCTTTTCATTTCAGCAGCACATTTTCATTTCCTTTCAAGTTTTGTCATTGTAAGTTTCAAATTCCTTTTTAAGTTTCAATTTGGTAAATCATTATAGAGGATATCATTTCCTTGAACAAACATAACCATACTTGTTTTCATTTTAGAATTTCCATTTCATCTTAGAAAACCAAAAACGACAAAATGTTAAGAAATAGGTTATCTTGCACATATAGTGCGCCGCACTTCATCAACTTACGAATCCCGGATTGACAAATTAAATGCAGCAATTTAGGACACACTAAATTGACCAAACATTTTGGCACCGTTGCCGGGGAAGTGTAACTAGGTAGCCAATTTCTTAAAAAAAAAACACACAAAATCATAAAAGAAGGGAAAACTTGATAACTTCTTGAAGTATGCTCTCCTCTTGCACCTAGTGTGATCTGGAGGATCAGAAAAGAGAGTTATTGGTTCGATAATTTCTTAAGTATGCTCTCTTCTTGCACCTAGTGTGACCTGGAAGATCAGAAAGAGAATTATTAGCCCAACTTTAAAAAAAAAAAATAAAAAAAAATGACATGCATAGAGCAAGAGATTCTAGGGGAAGGTTTATAGCTAAAGCCAAAAGTTTGATTTTCACAACTCCATCTTCTTCAAGGCATAGACCAGATTCACCACCATCTACCCCTAGCCTTAAGATTTTTGGAATTCAAGGAGCAGCTGAATTAGAGAATTCTCCTATACCATCTACTAAATCCCATTTAGAAAACAGAGAGACTCTCTCTCATCCTCCCTTGATAGAAGAACTAGAGGACTTTAAGGACTCTAAAGAAAATATCATGGCAGAGGAAGTAATATATGGAGGTAGAGGTAGAGGTAGAAGAGGAGGAAACAATGGAGACAACAATGGTGAAGGAAATAATGGTAGAAATAGGGAAGGAGACAACTTGTTTGGATTCCCTATAGTTGATGAGGAAACTCATACAACGATGAAAAATATCTCACCATCTGTTCTCCCTAAATTTTATGGATTGCGAAGTGAGGATCCTGAAACATTTCTGTTTGAGTTTGAAGTCGTGTGCCGAACCTATGACTATATGGAAGACTCTCAAAAACTCAAATTGTTTCCTTCAACATTGAGGCAAGCTGCTTTGAAATGGTTCATGGGATTAGCCACTCAATCTATTAGGACTTGGAATGATATGAAACAAAAAATTTTGGATAGATACTTGGACTATTGTATGCCCACCAATCACAAGGATGAGGTATTCAAAATGATGCAAAAAGAAGATGAAAATTTGGAAGATTTACTTGAAAGATTTCAATACAACTTAAAAAGAGAAAAGATGAGAAACTTAGATGATGAAACCTTGAAAGCCCTCATATTAAAAGCCATTAGAGATGAATGGATAGATATTTTAAACATGATGGGGAAAGGAGAAATTTCTCAACTTCCACTTCGTGACATAACAGAATTATGTGTCCATCTCTCGAGGGGAAAATCTAAAACAGGAAAAGGGCCTAGGGATCCTTCTCTTATTAGGGCTAACAAATCTGCAACTGGATCAGTAAGTAGGGCAGAGATTGGTAACATGCTTGATGAGTTTAAAACTGATATCTTAGGGAGCCTTAGTGAACAACTAGACACCCTTAAAATTCAAAACAAGCAGAAAGCAGAAACAGACGCTTTAGCCATCTTTTGTCCGAAATGTAGGAAGAAACATGCTTTAAGGGAATGTCCCTTGGATGCAAAAGTTGTAGAAATATGTATGATTTGCTCAGAGAATCATGAGATCAAGGATTTTCCTTCAATTCCTGGACTCAAAGTTGTTTTTCAAGAAGACCCAAATTCAGTAGAATCTCTCTGTTTTGTTGCAAGAAGACCTTGGCAGGGACAACAAACTCAAGGGTTTAAAAACCCTATGAATTTTCAAACCCCACCAAATTGGAATCCTTGGAAACAACCTTGGCCCCAACATCAGAATCCATATCAGCCATGGGTACAAGGGATGCAAAATCCTTATGGGAGATTTGCTCAATTTTATCAATATCCTCCATCTTTTCAAAATCAACAAGCTCCACAACTTCCAAACCCAAATCCACAACTTTCATTGCCATTTCCACAACAACAACCGTCTCAACAAAATCCAAATCCTCAACTCATGCTCCCATACCAACAAAAGACAAATCAACTTCCAGCTCAGCCATTGCCAAATCCTAACAATAAGAATCCTCAGAATACTTACATGGTAGAAGGACAACAATTTCCTACCTATATGATTGTTCCTCTCAACGATGTACAACTCAGATCTGGTAGAGTTTTATAAAAACCTTCTATAGATATTCAAGAGCAAGATACCTCTGAGGAGGACTCTCTTAAGGTCAATAAGGGTTCTGAGGAAGAATCTCTTCAAAATTCAAACATTCAAAAAGAAAAAGAAAAGTTAACCTCCACAAATCCTATAGTTGCCTAACTATGATTTTCTAGATGAATTAAAAAAATTTTGTATCAAGATTCCCTTGCGACAAGCCATTCGAGAGATTCCTATTCTAGAAAAAACAATAAAGGAGTTGAGTTTCAAAAGACCAGGAAGGAAACTAAAAGACACAAGAAGAATCCACCTGGTAGGAAAGATTGCAGATATTATGATGGGAAAAATTACCATGCAGAATTATGTAGATACAGGAAGTCCAATTGTCAAGACACATATAAATGGGATAGAAATTCCAAACACATTGATTGAATTAGGGGCTGCTATCAACATTATGAGTAGACAGACTATGGACCAGCTAAAACTTCCTAACCTTGTTTTTACACCTACTCTACTGCAACTTGCAAATCGATCAATTATTAAACCAGATGGTGTATTAGAAGATATTTCAGTCTCCTTAGATTCTTGGGAATATTCGGTAGATTTTATGATTTTTACTCCCAAAAGTAATCTAGGAGGGCACCCACTTATTTTAGGAAGACCTTGGCTAGCCACAGCTGATGCTTTTATTAGTTGTAGATCTGGGGACATGTACATTTCTAATGGTAATTCGAAAAAGAAATTCAATTTGTATCCTCCAGCAAGAGCAATCACAGAAGTAGGAGACAATGAATGGGTTGATGATGAGGACACTATACAACCTATCTTTACCATTTCTGAAATCAGTGAGGATAGTCAAATTCTGAACACATTAGAAAATTTTGAGACATCTTCAGAATATGACCCCACACAATTTCAGTTGGAATCTGACATAGAATATTTATCATCGAGACAAATGTCTCTTTATTCTATGGAAGAGTTTGGTAGTTCTACCATTGAGATTTTTCCAGGAAAAACATTGAATATCAACAAACATTTGGAAAAGTCACAACAAGAAGAACTAACCAAAATCTTGCAAAAACATTCTACTGCATTTGCATGGGAGTATACTGACATGAAAGGCATTGATCCTAAGACTTGCATCCATCATATCTATATTGAGGAAAACAGTAGACCAATCAGACAACCTCAAAGAAGGATGAATCCAAATCTTAGGGAGATAGTGAAAGAAGAGCTCCAAAAACTACTCAATGTAAACTTCATTTATCCAATTTCAGATAGCCGATGGGTTTCTCCTTTTGTTATAGTACCTAAAAAGAATGGTAAATGGAGGGTATGCATTGATTACAGGGAATTGAACAAAGCAACTTTGAAGGATCACTTTCCTTTGCCTTTTATCGATCAGGTATTAGACACATTAGCAAGTAAAAAGTACTTTTCATTTTTGGATGGTTTTAGTAGCTATAATCAAATTCAGGTAGCACCTGAAGATCAAGATAAGACCACATTTACTTGTCCATGGGGAACTTTTGCCTACCGAGTACTTCCTTTTGGGTTATGTAATGCACCCGCAACATTCCAAAGAGCAGTACTAGGAATTTTTTCTGATCTAATCCATGATTGTGTAGAGTTTTATATGGATGATTTTACAGTTTATGGTAATTCATTTGAAGAGGCATTAGAAAATTTGGAAAAAGTTCTCATAAGATGTAAAGAAACAAACCTTTCATTAAGCCATGAAAAATGCTTTATGATGTTTACTGAAGGGATTTTTTTAGGACATCATATTTCGGGAGATGGGATTAAGGTTGATAGATCAAAAGTTGAAGTCATCTCCAAGTTGCCTATTCCAAATTGTCAAAGAGATGTTAGAATTTTTCTAGGATTTACTGGTTACTATAGAAGATTTATAGAAAACTTCACTAAAATAACATCTCCACTCTTCAAATTGCTTACAAAAGATTGTGAATTCAAATGGGATCCTGATTTTCAATCGGCTTTTGAAACTTTGAAAACAAGAATATCTGAAGCACCTATCTTGAGAGGACCAAATTGGAAACTCCCTTTCCATATTTCTACGGATGCTTCAGATACAGCTCTAGGAGCTGTGTTGGGTCAAAAAGATTTAGTTCCTTATGCCATTTATTATACCGGTAAAAATTTGACTCCCACAGAGTTGAACTATACTGTGACTGAAAAAGAGTTTTTAGCTGTTGTTCATGCAATTAATAAGTTTAGACATTACATAACAGGCTATGAAACTTTTATTCATACTGACCATTCTGCAATTATATATTTAATGAACAAACCTGTTACTAATGGCAGAGTGACAATATGGCTCTTACTTTTGCAAGAATTCAATATTACTGTGTTGGATAGACCAGGAAAACAAAATACAGTAGTTGATTTCTTGTCTAGGATTCAGAATACTAAAGAAGATTCTCTTGTAGAGGATAAGTTTCCTGATGAATACTTGTTTGCAGTAACTATTAAGACCCCTTGGTATGCAGATATTGCTAACTATTTGGTTACAGGGAAATTACCTTCACATTTATTTCCAAGTGAAAAACGAAAAATTATTCAGGAGAGTTCAAAATATTCATGGATTTCTAACGAATTGTTTAAAACGGGGCCAGATCTTGTGATCAGAAGATGTGTCAGGGAAGATGAAATGCCTGATATTCTTAAGGCATGTCATGATGAACCATGCGGCGGACACTTTGCGGACAAAGGACGGCCTATAAAATCCTTTCCTTGGGATATTATTGGCCTTCTCTCTTCAAAGATGCAAAACAATATGTCAAAAGGTGTGATAGCTGCCAAAGAGTAGGGAAACCTACCCTTTCAAATGAAATGCCATTGCAAACACGGGTACTCATTGAACCCTTTGAAAAATGGGCTTTAGATTTCATTGGACCTATTAATCCACCATCTAAGCAAAAGAAGTATATATTGGTTTGTATTGATTATGTTACTAAATGGGTAGAAGCCAAAGCATTAGTATCTGCTACTGAAAATTCAGTTGTTCATTTTCTTTATGAGGATATTTTTACTTGCTTTGGTGTTCCAAGAGAAATTGTGACAGATCAGGGGAGCCAATTCACATCCAATTTGGTGGAGAAGTTGATGGAAGAATAAAAAATCAAGCACAGAAGATCTACTCCTTACCATCCGCAAGAAAATGGTCAAGTGGAGTCCACAAATAAAGTTCTTGAAAGTATCATCACCAAAACTGTTCATCTACATAGAAGAGATTGGGCAGAAAGGCTTCCTAAAGCCTTATGGGCCTATAGAACTACATGGATAAATACAATAGGACATTCTCCCTATGAACTTATTTATGGGAAAGAAGTCTTGCTCCCCATTGAGTTCCAGGTCAAGACCTTCAAGATAGCAGTTCAGTTGGGGATGAACTTATCAGAAGCCCAAAAGCATAGAATGGAGCAATTGAATGAGCTAGATGAGATCAGACAAGAAGCAATTTTAAGAACTGATCTAGTTCAATATCAAAGAGCTAAATGGAATGACAAGTACATCAAAGAGAAGAAGTTTCAAGAAGGAGATTGGGCATTGTTATTTGATTCCAAGTTTAAAGATTTTCAAGGAAAATTTCAGACTCATTGGCTTGGGCCATATGAGATTGACAAGATCTTTAGCAATGGAGCAATAAGAATCAAGACCATTGATTAGTTTCAAACTCCTCTTATTGTGAATGGCCACAGATTGAAAGTTTATCATAAGCCACTCTCAAAAGAGGATTTTGTCAAAATGTTTCAAGAAATTTCTACAATCAGGCTGGTACAGAAGAATTCTTCTTCTCCACCAGCCTAACTTTTGTTCTTTTCAGTTTAAAAAATAAATAAATAAATAAATAAATAAATAAAATTGTATAAGCCTGAAAACCAATCACTGATTGGCAGTCTTATACAGAAAATATAGGGTGAAAATCAGGAACACCTGACACTCTATATTGTCCAAAAAAAAAAAAACAAAAAATCTCTCTCTTTCATTTCACAAGTCTTGTGACCACCCACTCCATTCCATTCCACTTCATTCCATTTCATTTCACTTCATTTCACTCCATTCCACTTCATTTTATCTGTTTCATTCCATTTCATCAATAAAATTCTTTTTCATAACCATTTCCATATAGTCATTTGTCATCCATTCATGTTCATTCATCCAAATAATAGCTGTGTCAGTTTCCGCAGCTGACATCTGTTTCCGCAGCTAACTCCAGTTTCTGCAGCCAGAAGCAGATTCCGCAGCTATAGCTCTGTTTTCAAAAGAATGTACAGTTAGATGTTATTTCCATAATCATGAAATAAAATGCAGGTGAGAGGATAAAAAATGAAGACATGGAGCATTCAAGACACCAATAAAGAGCAACTAGTTGAAGACCAAGGGAAAAGGCAAAATATTCCAAGGTATGAGTAAAATTCATTTCAAATAGCATTGAAAAACACATTTTTATATAGTTCTAAACCATAAGCTCCATCCATTATGTGCAATGATTATATTGACAACTTCCGTAACCCTTTCACGATCTCATATGATCCTCCCGCATTCATTCTCAAATGATTTCATAATTAAACCCCCGATCTTCACTCATATTCCTATATTCCACCGGTGACAATGAGACGTAATTGATTTGACCACGGACTCTTACAACCGCATATATCCATAGGCGTTGTTTAAACGTGTTCACATTTATTTCGCAGCCACCAAATTTCAAAACATTGCCGGATGTGTTATACTATGTTAATCTCACAGCCGTGTCTCTGTCGTGCTCACGAAAACCCCTCTCTTTTCTGTTCACTCCATTTCGTTCTCTATTACGCTATAGTCTGTATACCCACTCTCTGGTATCTACCCACAGTCATTGTGCTCATCTCTGTGCATTCAGCCATTCTATTTCCATTTGAACCCTCACGCAGGCAAATTTGTGAAGAGCAGAAAGAAGAATGGGTAAATTGCTAAGAGCAGAACCGGAAGGACCTAAGTTCATGGAGGGATATCCGCAAGTAAGGGATATATTGAAGAAAGCAAAGTGGCTGCGGTTTATCCAAAAGTTCAAAGGTTATCATAAAGAAGTGACAAAAGCATTTGCAAGGTCGTTCAATGGCCTGGAACTAGAGATTGGAGACCTTAAGTTTGCGGTGAACGAGGCATCTATAGCATCTACCACGGAACTTCTTCAAGAGGGTGAGCACTGGTTTAAGAATAAAAGCATCAGTGATGAAGCCTGGAGAACAATCTTACGAAACCAAGGTATGGACATAACTATTTTTAAAAGAGGAATTCCTGTTCATGCATTGAAAGAGGAATGGGCTACTTTGCTGCTAGTTGTTCAGAAATTCATTACATGTGAAGGCCGTTTTGGGTCCATGTATATGTACCATACCAAGTTACTGATGAATTTTCTAGATAATCAAACTCTCAATCTCCCATATTTTCTATTCAATAGTTTGAAGAAAATGTCCGTGACTGTTCAGAAACATTTAGGAGATGTAGAACCACATCTATATCACCATGGCCTTGTAAAAATTTCGATTGAAAAGGAGTTAAAGGAAAAGAAAGACATATGGGAACAATTTCTGGTTAGAAATTTCTTTGAGGAACCTCAGGAAATTCCTGAAGGTATTACAACAAGAAGGAGTAGAAGAAAAAGAATAAATGATGAAACCCAAATTACTCCTACTCAAGAAATTCCTGAAGGTAGCACAACAAGAAGAAGTAGGAGAAAAAGAACAATTGATGAAATTCAAAATACTCCTACTACTACAATTGAAAGAACTGATAGGGAAGAGAGACTGTCAAAGAGGAAGAAGAAATAAATCAAGGGTAAGAAGCCAATAACACCAAAAGAGAGAAAAAATATTGAGGCTATACATCAAACTCCTTCTTCTGAAGAAGAAGATCATCAAGTGTTATCTGAAAGATTAGTTTATCTTCAAAAACAGTCATCTATGGCCAAGAAGACAGAGAAAGGGAAACAAAAGCAAAAGGACAGTGGTCCACAGCGTGTGAGAAGAAGTTCCAGACTTAAGGGGAAATTGAGGAAAACACAAATGAAGGGTCCTCATTTCATTCATTTGGGAGAGGAAACATCTGAACAGTCCCCAGCTGACCATAGTCCATCTCAGTCAGTTAGTGAACCTGGTTCATTTCATTCTCAGTCAGACATTGAACATAGTCCATCCCATTCTCAGCAAGATGTTGATGTGAGCCCTTCTCAGCCAAATTTTGAAGATAACTCTCCTTCACGGCATTTTGGGGACAGCCCAATAAAAATGACACCCGATATAGACCCCAAGCAGCAAGAAGTATATGACTATATAGAATCTTTGGAAAAAGCAGCTACAGGTCCCAGTACTTCGTCCATCCAGCCTCATACAGTACAGGATGATTTATTCCAATCACTAAAACAGGAATTCTTTGAGCTAGAGCTTTTAAATAGACATATCAAAAATGAAAATGAGACATTGAAGGAACAAGGCAAACTGGACAAAATCATTCATGATAATACCATGCTACATCTGGGAATATGGCAGAAGAAGAACAAGAAATTGAAAAGAAAATGCCAGAAGTTAAGCAGAGCACTGGTTAATATCAAATTTAGGTGCTTAATGAAGAAACCCAGAATGTTGGCAGCACCAAGGAAGAGGAGGAGAGGATTGGATGTGCTGGCTGAAGTGTCAAGGCATATGAACTAAGGAAGGATTATCAAAATTTTGGTTGCATGAGGACATGCAACACCTTCACAGTTGGGGTATGTTGAGTCTCAAATCTGCATCTTTTCCATACACTTTTCTATACCTTTTTCACTCACCTGAACCTCCCAAGTTGTCAATATCATTGTATATTAATTGCAAAAGAGCATTTAACATGGTTTTTAATTATATTTTTGTGTCTGCTGTTTGATCTAGGTTTTTCTCATCTAGCTGCGGAATCTTGCCACTTTCCGCAGCTGCTGTAACTTTCCGCATCCATTTTTGTGAAACTCTATGTTACAAGTGTCTACAGGAAAAACGAGCCACACGGGCAAGTCAGAAATGATGTGGACATGGTTCGTGTCCTATTGGCTCGAGAAAACTCATCTAAAGAAGCTGCGGTCAAAGGCGTCCAAATGGAAGTCAACCGTAGAGTTCCACGGTGACAGGACTCCGTTTCATGTCACGTGAAGGTTCATATGGCCGTTTCTGAATTGCGGAGGAAAAATCAACATCTGTACATGGCTCCATAGCCGAATTCAAACATCCACTCCTCATAGATTTACTTTTCAATACGGCCATGATCCTAGATCTATGGACGTAATGGTCTACGTGTTCTCCATCAGCATAAACTTTAGGAATTAGTTATTTTTCTTTTGTTATAAATAACGCGTTTGCATACGCATATGGGATTAGTCTATGTTAGTCTATGTTATCTTTTATTAGTCTGCTCTATAATGTAATTACGTTGCACTTGTGCCGTAATATCACCTTTCTATTATGACTGCATATTAATATAAGAAGATTGTTTCTAAACGTAATTCGTACTTGAAGATTGTTGCCAAGGCTGGTGTAGAGGGCCCCTGCACTTGCCAAGGTTCTGTGCATTATTGTATAGTTCTTGTTTTATTTCCTTAAAGCTCATTGTGCCATAATCCATTCACATGTTTATACATTGCATCTTTCATGGTATATATGCTTCATTTCTGTTTATAATCTTTCATGCTTTCCATGTTACTTCTGTCTTTCATGTTTTATGTTATTAATCACTGATCAGTGTTCTTGTTTCAGGTTATAAATAGGCAGCCCGGGCATTTGCATAAATTTTTGACTAATGACATGGAATTAATATTGTTCTGCTGCTAATTTTCTTTTCTTAGTTTCTGTTTAATTTCAATACTGCTTTGTTTATTTCAGTTTTTCTCATTGGCTTCAGTAGTTAGATTTAGATATATTAAATTGCTCATAACATCTTCAGTTGCCTCCGAAAGCCACAGCTGGACTGATGGTGAGGGATTGAATTATGGATGTGTAGTTTGATATTATTTTCCTTCTTGCAAGTTAGATATATTAAATCGCTCATAACATCTTCAGTTGCCTCCGAAAGCCACAGCTGGACTGATGGTGAGGATCAGACAGAAATGTGTAGTTTGGTATTAGTTTCCTTCGCAAGTTAGATATATTAAATTGCATGGCATCTTCATTGCCTCCGAAAGCCACACTGACTGATGTGGTGAGGATTGAATTACATCAAGTGGTTTGATATTAGTTTGGCTTTCTGCAAGTTAGATATCGCTTACTCAAGTTGTTTATGGTTACTTCCTAAAATCATAGCCGGGATGGACACGATGAGATCGTACAAGTTGATGTAATCTGATTTAGATTTACTTTGTTGCAATTTTGGATTTCTTTAAGCATAATTTCTTTTGTGTTTAGACAGCAGCAAGAATAGTTTGGTTTTCATGCTCAATAGTTTACTGTTTTGATTTATTAGACTAGTAGCACCTTTTCATTTGAGTAGCACATTTTCATTTCCTTTCAAGTTTTGTCATTGTAAGTTTCAAATTCCTTTTTATGTTTCAAGTTGGTAAATCATTATAGAGGATATCATTTCCTTGAACAAACATAACCATACTTGCTTTTATTTTAGAATTTCCATCTCACCTTAGAAAACCAAAAACGATAAAAAGTTAAGAAATAGGTTATCTTGCACATATAGTGCACCACACTTCATCAGCTTACGAATCCTGGATTGATAAATTAATGTAGCAATTTAGGACACACTAAATTGACCAAACAGATACCATAGGCCATAATTTGAATTTCCTTGTAGATATCTAAATATTCTCTTGATTGCAAGTAAATGATTTTATTTTGGTGTTGCTTGATATCTTGCCACAAGTCATACTACCAACATAATGTCTGGTCTAGAAGCAGTTAGGTATAGCAGACTTCCTATCATGGATCTGTAATGTTTTTGATCTACATCTGTTGATCCATCATTAGCACATAGTTTACATCCAGTGATCATGGGAGTTGACACAGGTTTTTAGTCTTCCATTTGAAACCTTTTCAACATTTCTCTTAAGTATTTTCCTTGAAAAATGAATATTCCTGTGTTCTTTTGTTGAATTTGAAGTCCTAAATAGAAGGTGATCTCTCCAATCATTGACATCTCAAAATCTGATTTCATTTCTTCAGCAAATCCTTTTTCTAACTCATGTTTGTTGCTACCAAACATGATGTCATCTACATACACTACTACAATTAAGAGTTCATTTTTATTAGCCTTTATGTACAAATTGCTGTCTACTCCTCCTTTCTTAAAGCCTTGTTTTTGCAAGTATTTTTCCAGCCTTGAATACCATGCACGAGGAGCTTGTTTCAACCCATATAAGGCTTTCTTTAATCTACACACATAGTCATGTTTATATATTAAGGAGAATCCTTCGGGTTGTTCCATGTAGAATTCTTCCCCTAAATCTCCATTCAGGAAGACAGACTTCACATCCATTTGATATACCTTGAAATCATGATAGCATGCAAAGGCAAAAAACATTTTGATTGCTTCCATTCTAGCTACAGGGGAAAAGGTTTCATCATAATCAAGTCCTTCAATTTGTGAATATCCCTTGCATACAAATCTGGCTTTATTTATGATTACCTGCCCTTGTTCATTCATCTTATTCTTGAATATCCATTTTGTGCCAATGAAATTTTTCCCAGTGGGTCTTGGAATTAATTCCTAGTTATTGTTCTTCTCAATTTGGTCTAGTTCTTCATTCATAGCATTTACCCAGTTTTTGTCTTTGCTGGCTTCTTAGAACTTCTTTGGCTCTATTTGAGATAGCATGGCAAGGTGTACTTCTTCTGTCTGTTCAGCAAGCTTTCTTCTTGTCTGGGCTCCCACACTCTTGTCCCCAATGATTTGATATTCTGGATGGTTCTTTTGAGTGTGTCTTGAGGGACCTTTTGAGTTTAATTTAGTATCTTTTGTTGTCTTTCTATGTTCATCATTATCTTGGTTCTCAGCTTCATGATCATCTGGAGGATTGGCACAGCTTGTGCTTCTTGTTCTGTTTGGTAGATCTTCGTCAAATCTTACATCAATGCTTTCCACAATTTTGTGCAGTATTTTGTTGTAACACCTGCAACCCTTACTCTTGGAAGCATATCCTAAAAATATTCCTTCATCAGCTCTTGCATCAAACTTCCCCAGTGTTTCATAATTAATTTTTATGAAACAATTGATTCCAAAGACTCTAAAGTGCTTGATTGAGGCTGGTTTACCATGCCATAATTCGTAAAGAGTCTTATCACAATTTGGTCTTAGATGAAATTTGTTGAGAATGTGAACAACTGTGTGTACTGATTCTGTCCAGTAGGTTTGGGGAATGTTACTTTCTTGCATCATAGCTCTGGAAATCTGTTGAACTGGCCTGGTTTTCCTTTCTGACACTCCATTCTGTTAAGGTGTTCCTACAATTGTTAATTTTTGTTTAATCCCATGTTCATTACATAGGTATGCAAAATCATAGTCTGTGAATTCACCTCCTCTGTCTGATCTGATGCACTTTAGCTTGCATCCTGTTTGATTTTCAGCCAATGCCTTGAATATTTTGAATTTCTCAAGAACTTCCGTTTTATATTTGAGAAATGCTACCCACGTCAATCTGGTAAAATCGTCTATTATCAGCATGAAATAATATTCTACGCTTGGTGCTTTAGTTCTTGAAGTTCCACACAGGTCCATGTGTACAAGCTGAAGAGGCCGACTTGTAGATAGTATCTCTTTGGTCTTGAAAGATATGCGGGTCTGCTTGCCTAGTTGGCAGGATTTACATATGGTATTTGGAGGCTTCTTTATTGCTAGCATATCTCTGACTGCGTTCTTCTTGATCAGACTGATGTTGTGGTCAAAGTTTAGGTGTCCCAATCTTCTATGCCATAACCATGATTCATCAAGTTTGCTTATGTGGCATGCTTCATTCTCTTCTTTCACTATATAGACATTACTTTCTGTTTGAACACCTTTGATCAAGGTCTTTCCTGTGGTGCTTGATCTTACTTCACAGTATTGGGCTCTAAAAAGGACCTCACAGCCTTTATCACACATTTGACTGATGCTTAGTAGATTGGCTTTCAACCCATCCACAAATAGTACATCTCGAGCCTTTCCTCTTCCATTATTCAGACTGACTGAGCCTTTTCCTTTGATTTTCCCTACTTTATCATTGCCGAATGTTACATTCCCAGATTTATTTTCATCAAAGGTTACAAACTTGCATCGATTTCTAGTCATATGCTTTGAACTTCCACTGTCCAAATACCATTGGCTTTTCTGATCTTGGGCTATTAGAGCCAGGTCACACTTATTCAACTTCTTTTTCCACTGCATGCATCCTTCTGTTGGGTACCTTTCCTGAGAAGATGGACCACATTCTCTGATAGGACATTTGTGACACTTGTGCCCAATTTGATGGTAGTCAAAGCATTTGATTATGTTTCTGAATGGATTATGTACACGAGTGAGTTCTCCATTGTTCATCAATCTCCTTGAGTTTTCATACATTAGTCTTTGTCCATTCACTCTGCACTCTAAGGCTTTATGGCCGTACCCCTTACAATAAAAACAATACCCATGGAAACGTTTAGTGTACCTGGTGAAGGGTTGTCCTCTCCATTTGTTTAATTGAGGTAGTCTTCTCATTTTCTACATCCTTTGCTGGTTGGAATCGATTATCTTTGTCTGACAGTATGCAGCAATATCTCCCAGTTTGTGACAGGAAAAACAAGTGACATTTCTCATAGGAGGAAAGAATCTCCTTTGAGATCTTCCAAGCTTCTTCAATTGATCTTCAGGAACAATTGAACTTTTTTCAACTGCTTGCTTCTTCCTCTCATTCTTTGTCTCTTGATGTTGTTGCTTGTTTCTATTTGTTTCATCACACATCAAGTTCTTGCTGGATTATGCTTCTGTGGTTCCTTTTTGAGCTGCTTCATAATTCCTTTCAATGTCTGCCTTCTTCGAGATCTCCATGGAGGCAATCTCATCTCCGAGTTGCTTACGCCCCCTTCTCCTTTCTTCTATCAGTCTTTTAGCTGTAATAATCTCAGATTGCTGAGAGTTAATTTTTTCTTTTGCAACTTTCACAAAAATGATATTCTAGTTATCCTCTACCTTGGATTTGCTGGTTTCTCCTTTGTAACCTATCCCGGTCTTTATGAGAGGATATCTTTGAGCATTTATTATTTTATTCAATTTTTCAGTGCTTTTCATTCGAGGAGTGTTCATTGTCAATTCCCTTTGGGTGTGTTCTAGTTTCTTTCTCAGGCATACTACTACTTCTTCCAATTTTTCTTGCTTCTGAATTTTATCCTTAATTTGCTTTAGTAATGTGTCTTCCACCTTCTTAGCTTCTTCAAGTTCTAATTTCAATTGAATGAGGTCTTCTGAATTTGGTACCTCTTTTACATATTTGAGAAGAATGTATTTATGTTTTCTGCACTTGAGTTTAAGTCTATCTATTTCCTCCGGGGCACTTCTTAGCTCCCCCTCAAGATATACCTCACCTTCTTCCTCATCTTCTAGAAGGAATCCTTCAAAATATTCCTTAGCCATCAACACAAATTCAGAGGTTCCTTCTTCATTTGAGGATTCATCTGAGATTTCAGATGCACTGCTATCTTTCTGAGCATAAAGTGATTTTCTATTGAATCTCTTCCCTTTCTGCCAGTTATTTTTTTTGGTTTTCTCTGTCTCTTGAGTCTGATTCTTTTATTTCTTGTAAGGACACTTCGATGCATAGTGCCCAACTCTTCCACAGTAAAAGCATTTAAATGGAAGCTTACCTTTATACTTACCTGAGCCTCTATCCAATCTTCTGACAAATTTGGCCTCTTCTTCATCATAGCAGGAGCATGTATCTTCCTTTTCTTCTTTTCTCTTCTCAGCCTTAAAGGCCGCCTCCCTCACATTTTACTTCCTCTGTGGAAGTCTCATCTCATAGGCTGTTAAGTTTCCAAGTAATTGGTTCATGGTCAAAGTTTCCCAATCAACTATTTATTCTATGGCAGAAAACTTGGGATTAAAACTGGATGGTAAAGATCTCAATATCTTTTTAACAATTACACATTCTCTAATGGTTTCACCTAGAGATTTCATGTTATTCACAATTTCTGCAACCCTTAAGAATAAGCTGGAAACATCTTCTTCTTCATTAATTTTTATATTTTCAAATTGAGCTCGATAGACTTGTAGTTTGGCCATATTCACATTTTTATCTCCCTCATGGATACTTTCTAATGTATCCCATATTTCTTTGGTAGTCTTGTTGTGCATTACCTTGATAAATTCTGCCTCACACAGGCCACTTAAGAGAGCATTCATGGCTTTGGCATTAGCTATAAAATCTTGTGTGGCTTCTTTCTTTGTGTCATAATCCTTTGGGGAATTTTCCAAATCCACAGTAGCCCAAAATTCTATTCCTAGAGACATTATGTACGCCCTCATTCTTATTTTCTAGAAGGCATGGTTAGTGCCAGTAAAAAAAGAGGCTTTATTTGTTGAGCATCCTTCTAAACTAGCCATCTTGGGGACCTAGGATCTCCTTCCCGTTGTTAAACTGATTCAGAAGGAACTTGCTCTGATACCAATTTTTGAACCCTTGGTTAAACTGAGAGGGGGGGTGAATCAGTTTAATGCAGTCATGGTCTTGTAAAAATTTCTTTTAAACTTATTTACATCCTCATTTCGTGATCAACTTAATATACATTAGAATAAAAATCTTAATAACTGAGCAATAGGTATTAAGCAGATTAAATACAGAATATCAACACATAATCATCATGCACATAGACAACAGATATAAGTGGAAACCCATAAGGGGGAAAACCACATATTATTATTGTTGTGATGCAAAGGCAAGCTCCAACTCCCTCTCACCACTGATTTTTTGTAGGCTCCAACCTACAGGAGGCTACTACCTCAATTCTGCAAGCCACAACTTGCAAGGAAGCTCCAACTCCCATCTATTTTCTGCAGGCTACAACCTATAGGAGGCTCCTACCTCAGCCAGCTACAACTGGACATCTATTGAGCTACAACTTGATATGGAAGCACCAAATTCCTCACACTACAATGAAAAAACATGTTGATTTACCTGGATATCAGCTTTATTCTATTCCTTCTTCACTGCTATCCCCCAACCTTCATATCTGCCTTATATCATCTTTGAAACTTCATAGATTCTCTACCTTCTCTTCCTTTTTCCTTACACTCTTTGACCTCCTACAACTCTCTTACATTATTCTTCCTCTCTCATCCATTCTGCAGTTCTCTAACATCTCACTTTCCACTGATATTACATCTCTTATACAGATAAATCTTGAATGATTACATTCTATAGGGAATATGAAGTGAACAGGCCTGACCCTATGCCTTCCACCCATTCAATTTCTTATTCTTCAGTTCAAGTTATTACATGAGAAATAATAATTACAACACTCATGGAGTTTTTCCTATGCTTACGGAGACTTTCCTTTGCATCACAAACAATATAAATTCAATAATACATTTACAGTTACAATCAAAAATTTACTCAGCACTTTCACTTTCTTAACTTTGCTGAGCATTCATCCTCTTCTTCTTGCTATCCTTTTGTCTTTTCTGTTATGCCGTTATATTCCAGCTTTGTCGCATAACTCCCCTGTTTCTTCCATTATCTGTGTCTTTTGTGCTGTGTTCACCCTTTTTATCTGCCCGTGCTGCCGCACCACTATCTTGCACGAGTTCTTGTTATGTGTTCATTCCATTCCTTTGTGACCTGTAGAGTATGGCCCACATACTATTTCCTTTATGCCCGTGATGGATTACAAATCCAGGCTTTAGTCATCATACATACATTTAAAATGATCAATAGTGTAAACATTATACTATGGTGCATTTAACATATACGAAACAAGGGCTTACAAGGTCCCACACCAGACTTCAATTCCTTTAGATTTTAGCTTTGATTTATATCGCATCCACTTTCTATCACATTTTGGTATTTCAATCGTTCTTTGATATATGGCTCTTTTGCTCTCCGATGCGATTTACAAAGGGAAAATCCATACTCCCGGACTTGAAAAATTTTAGGCTTCAGCTTTGATTTGCATTGCGTCTGCTCTCTTTATCACACTTCAACAATTCCAGCTATCCCATGTGTCTTTGTCCATCTGATATCCCGATGTGAGATATGCGACGGGTCCCACTTGACTTTATCTCTACTTCACATCAGAACTTCTGTAACTTGTGAATTCTTATCACATAAGCATCGCTGATTGTGATATGAGATATGCGACAGGTCCCATTTGACTTTATCGCTACTTCGCATCGAAACTTCTATAAATTGCGAATTCTTATCAGATAAGCATCGCCGATTGTGATATGCAATATGCGAGCCAGGTCCATGTCATCTCCATGTCATCTTGATTTATTTGCAATTTGTGTGGTTAGGTCCATGTTAGTTGCCATGTCACTTGCCATGTCACTGCCTATGTCATTGTCACGTCACTACCACATTATCATATCGCACTTCACATTTTCTGTGACTCTAAGTTTGTGTGATATCTCTCCTACCCCGATTGTGATATGCGATTGCATCTCATCGCATCCATCGCATCACATCTATCCATCGCTTCACAACTTTGCTCATCCATACAGCGGCTATCACATTCACTTGCGATGTTCGATATGCGATCGCATCGCATCCACTTGCGATTTTCGATATTCGATCGGATCCCACTTGATTGCAATATTCCTCCTGCCTCGATTGCGATTTAATCTCTGATGTCAATGTCCCTTAATTCTCATCCGTTGATCATGCTGGTCCACGACTGTACTTTTGGGCTTTAGGAAAGAGAGTCCTAGTTCTGTGACACTAGTCCCACACCTTTTATCATTCCGGTCTATTTATATAATTTTTGCTTTAAAACAAAACACTTCAACAAAATGTATTGGCCCCACAATATGCATAGCACTGGACCTCAAAAGGCGCTCGAATTATTAAATCAGAATCATCATGTTATCGCATGCCAACTAGCCCGATGGGTAATTGTTTTTGAACCTACGCGAAATAAGTGGTTTTAGTATGCCATGTGTTTCCCTCTTAACTATATCGCGTCCATCTCACTTAAAACCACTTATCCTCCAAAAGCGGTGTGAAAACCCTCTGGTGGTTTTCTAAACCACTTTCCCTGTTCCGTTTTTGCCGTTGGCTCATGGTTCCACTTTCAAATCTTCAATGCATTTCTCTGCATATTTGGTAAAATGTTCAAGCAAGCCATTGATTCATTTTTTCGCTTCTATTCATCGGGTCCTCCACACTACTCCTTCTAAGCTTGTTTTGTATTCTTCAACGTGATTCTCTCCTGAGCTTGTTTTGCTGCCTTTGCTCCTTTTCTTCCTTAACTGCTTCTCTGTTGCCTCTACTTCTTTATGCTGCCTTTTTTGCCTTTGGTTCCTTCTTAGCTGCATTCGCTGTCTCTACTATATTTTCTGCCTCTCTACATTCGCTGCCTCTCTGCCTTTATGGTGATATTTCTTTTTTCTCCTTTGCCATCAATGACAATTTTTCCAACAAAAAAAACTTTTCTAAAGTATATATGAGATAAATTTGAATGTATATAATAAAAAAATAATATATCTATAAGATCTCAAGGATTTAAAAAAAAAGCTCAATTTTACAAGGAAGAAATGCTCGAACTATGAGAAAAAAGTGTCTAAGACGCAGACATGGAGTGTAAAGACTGCTTATTTTCTAAAAATACTCTCTGTGATCTAATACTGGCCATGTATTCTGACTAATGCAAATTGGAAAATTGAATCAAGGCTAAATTTATATATAAGGTAAATTAGCCTAAAAAACACTCATACTAGTTCTAAAAACAGAGAATAATACTCATATACAGATAAAAAACTAAGATATAAATCCAAATAAGGATAGGAATAATGCTGAGGTTGTACCCCCTAGCAGAGTTTCCATTTATATTGTACCAAAAATATATCTGATACAAGGAGCTATTGTTTCACATATTGTGCCCAGAATTCGTTCGACCATGTGTGAAGAAAGTGTAATTAGACCAATCCCAAATACTTTCATACAAACATGGAGATTGCAACGTGTGGAAATGGAGTGTACCTCCTAACTGAAGAGTTCATTATTTGGTGCAACTAGCTTGAGGGATCCACCATAAGTCTTCTCCCTCCCTTTAAATGTCGATAAGCTACACACATTCAAAAAACGGATCTACTGAACCACATATATGTAAAATTTATTAGCATGAATGCAAATTAAATATAATTTATAACATGTAAGAGACAAGAGAAATAAATATGATGAGAAAGGGATCAAATTTTCATTAAAAATATAAAATTATACAAGAGAAAGCATAGATCACTCCTCAACTTTCAATCTTGGTCTCCTCCTAGATCAAGGATAGTCTCTAGGCACATAACATTATAGAAAAGTTCTCTAAATAATTCTAACTAACTCTTATCCTCTTGGTAGAGTCATATTATATAGGCCTTTTTCACTCTTTTGGAGGATGTATCTATACATATAGGGGTTCAAGAAGTTAGGAAATTTATATAATAATTGACCCTATCCAACTCATGGACAAGTAGATCAATATGGTATCCATTGGAATGACAAAATCTGTAAGTTTCAACAAATACACATCCAATAAAAGGTAAGAATGCATCTAGATACCTACGCTGTACATTGTATGATAGAGTTTGGATGTACTATGTCAGTGTATTGCTAGTGTCTTTGCTACTAAAGTGGAAAAACCAAGAGGAAAATTTATTCATCAAGGTCAAGAAATCAACGACGTTTCTTACTAATTGAAGGTTGGTAAAATTGGATATAAACATGGAAATTGCAAAGCATGGAAATGGAGTGTACCTTCTAGTTGAAGAGGGCATTATTTGGTGCAAACAACTTTAGGGATCTACCAGAATTATTCACTAATTTATTTCAAATGTTGATAATATTCACACATTCAAACAATAATCTATCGAAACACATATCCTGCAAAATCCATTAGCATGAACATAATTGAAACCTAATGTTTAAAATGTTAGAGATAAGAGAAATCAATATGAAACTAATCAAATTTTAGTTAAAAATCCAAAATTATACAATATACCATTAACATTAGATAACTCCTCCTCAAATTACAATGTTGGCCTCCTCCTAGATCAAGGATAGTCTCTAGGAACACAACAATATAATAGAGCTCTCTCACTAATTCTAACTAACTCTTCTCCTCATAATGAGGTCAGATTGTATAGATTTTTTGCACTCTCTAGGAGGTTATATTTAGACATGTAGGGGCTCGAGAAGTTAGGAATATTCTATAATAATTGACCCCTAACTAACCCATGGACAAGTAGTTGAGTTGCTATCCTAGGGAATGAAAAAATATAGAAGTTTCAACAAATACATGGCTATTAAAAGATAATATTTCATCCAAATACCCAATATTTACACTATATGATGGAGTTTGGATGTCGTATGTTAGTGTCTTGGGAGAGTCTCTACTAATAAAGAGGAAAAACCAAGAGGAAAATATATTCATCAAGGTCAAAAAATGAAAGGTCTTTGTTACTGACTCAAGGTGTGTTAGACAAGCTATAACACTCCAGTCTAGGATGCATGGTGGTCTATGTTAGAATTCTCCTTTGGATTCCCCCTGTATCACAAACCAATAAAGCACATGAATAATGTCACGTATATACCTTTTAATCATAGAATTATGAAATGTATTGTGTGATTTTACTGTGGGTGGAAAGGCCAATCTATAATATATTTGTCCCTCTATCCAAAATATGAAATGGTCCACAAAATATGGGTGCTATTCTAGCACATGAACCCAATTTCACTGAGCTCTTCCTTGGTTCTATGCAAAGATATATATGCTCTTCCACTTACAATTCTTTGTGCATTCTCTGCTAATTTTCATAACTCTTTTTCCTATCCTAGGTTGGTTTCAAATTTTTCTTGATATTAATCGCTTCTTGCTCCATTTCTCTCAGCATGTCAGGTCCAAGTACTACCCTCTTCACCGAGTCATGCCAACTAATGGGAGTATTGAATTTTCTACCATATAGTGCTTCAAAAGGACTCATTATTAGTGATTCTTGGTACCCATTATTGTATGCAACTTCAACTAATGGTAGGAATTCTTCTCACCTCTTTGGATGATGCATAACATACATCCTCAACATGTATTCTATGATTCTCTTAACCCTTTCAGTTTAACCATATTTTTGATGATGATGGGTCATTCTAAAAACTATTTGAGTCCCAAAGCCTACAAACAATGCTTTCCAAAATTTTGAAGTGAACTTGGAATATTGATCTAAAAAAATTTTCTTGGTGTGCCATGCAATCTAAATATTTATTTCATAAAGATATGAGCTATGTTAATAGCTTTTTAGGAGGACTTAACTACTATAAAGTGAGATGCCTTGCTCAATTTGTCCACTACCATCACAATGGAATCATTTTTTTTATATGTCTTCGGTAATCCCATGATAAATTCCATGGATATGACTTCCCATTTCCACTCAGGGATTGGAATTGGTTATAGTAATCTTACTAGATGTCTGCATTGCACTTTTTCTTGTTGGTGTTCCAGGATCCTGTGAATATATTGTTAATTTTTTTCAACTAGGGTAAAATTCCACACTGGATTAAGATAATAATTTAATTAGATTATTTTAGAGAGGATCAAAATCGACCTATAGATTGTCCCAAATGGTTAAATTAAAGTTAAGTTATCAATTATTTTATTATTTTATGGGTCGGCCTAACCGCAAGTTCATTTTCTCAAAACCCCAAGTGGTCCCTCTCAAAGTTATAAATAGAAGAGACCCCAAGTTCATTTGCACACATTCGTTCATGAGATATTCTTCATGCCTTTTTGGTTTTTGGTCGTATTTTCTATTTTTGGCTCACACAGGTACGTCATGAGAGGCTCGCGTAGTGGATTGAGATCACAAACAGAGGCGTATTTCAAATCTGGGTCTATTGGGCCAAAGCCGAGGGTAGGAAAGGATGAGGTAGCGGCTTTGTTGAGGTAAAGCCGCGGGCTTTTCTTTTTCAGGCTATGAATCAGTTGCTAAAGTTGCTGGCTGGTAGGCTTTAGGGTGCAGGTAGGGTTATAAGGTGTTCAGGCCCTAAACCGCGGGCACAAAAAGCTGAGGTAGTGACTTAGAGCCCAAAAGCCAAAACAAGAGCATGTTAATGTCATGGCTCAAAGAATTTTCGGGTAGATTAGATTTGGTTCATAGTCAGTTGCTTTCACAACGTCATCACTCATCTGTCACACAGTCATAGTCACATTAGAACATTCATTGACAGTATTCAGTATCTAGATCTAGAATTGGGCATCTGAGATCACTTGGTATTGGTGATACATTGGATCTATGTTTTTCTCTTGTATATCTGTTGATCCTTCAATCAAATATATTTATTTCTATTGTATACATGTACTGGGCTCATTGTACTCTCTCCTGAAATATTTTGAAGACAATCTATAGAAGAATAATATTTGAAAGGGTTTCCTCCACATTGGGGTTTTTCCCTAGTCTTGGACCAATATCTATGTCTCATGGTTGTGGTATTGTCTTCTTTGTCTTTGCATGCATTTTTCTATCTTCATTTACAGTTTATAATTATTTATATTGCATAGATTTGAATACATTTTTAATGAAAATCTAATTTGGGCTTAAGTAACTGATACAACATAGAACAACATTGAAAAATTAACATGGAATCAGAGTTGAGGTAAAGGAAAAGCCCAAGAGAAGACAAGCAATGAAGCCCACATTATTAGGGAGAAGATCTACAAGTCTATCAAGAAGCAGGTCTAGAAGCCAAGGTGAAGATGTCTTCCTCTACCTTCAAGGAGTGTGAGAAACTGGGTGACGCTTCAAACTTTGTTGCATGGAAAGTTATATTAGATATCATTGCCAAAAACAATGATGTGCAAGCATAAATTCAAGGAAAGATGCCCGAACCTTCAGAAAATGCCTCTGTTGTCATCAAGAACATATACAATAAAGGTGAGTCTAAAGCAAAGAAAATTTTAGCTGATGGGTTACAAGATCACTTACTTGCTTATGTTGGGAATTTAAAGAAGTATAAAGATATGCATGAAAATATAACCGGAATATATGAATTTAACAATCTGAATGAGATTATTACATTGAAATACCAACTCAAGGAAGTGAAGATGAACAAAGGTGAGGTTGTTCTGTCTTACATCATGATGATCTCTCATCTTAAATATCAACTGCTAAGGGTTGGAGAGAATGTGCTCGACAGAGAGTTGGTTATAGTGACTCTTAGAGGTATCCCTCCAGTTTGGTAAACCTTTGTTACTACTATTAGAAACAAAATAATTCTACATTCATTTGATGAAATTGTTGGGAAGTTGACTCGGGAAGAATCCAGAATGATAGAAAGATGGAGGATTCAGAAACATGAAGAAGGAGAGGTTGTTGCATATGTTTCCCATAACAAAAGAAAGAGATTGAAAGGAGCCACATCTAGAAGGCCTTATCATCAAAACTAAAAAGGAGTAATTGACAGATCACTTTCTCACATTGAATGCTTCAACTACCACAAAAAAGTTAAATATGATCATGATTTTCCTGAGAAGAGAAAGAGGCCTCAATACAACAAAAAAAGCAACAACTATGATAAAAGAAGGAAAAAAAATCCAAAGGAACAACCATGACAAAAAGTATGAAAGGAGAAGAAGAGATTCATCAAGCGACTGTGAAGAAGATTTTCCATCTCAAAAGAAGTCAATAGATTCCAGGTATGAATTTAATACTGTAGATAAAAGTGAATATGTTCTCATTTCTGCACTCACTATTTCTTCTCCTCCAGATTCATGGGATAGCTGGTTAGTTGACAGTGGGGCCACTCATCACTTTTCTAGTTATAAATAATTCCTCTCTAATCTGGTAGAGAGGGAGAATAAGTTAAGAATAATTATTGAAGATAACTCCACTCATCTTGTAAAGGATTTAGGTCAGTTAAATTTCAGTTAAACACTAGGGAATAAATATTGTTAAATGATGTCATGTATGTGGCGAGACTTATGAAGAATTTGATTTATATATCTGCACTAAAAGATAAAGGGATGAGGGTTTCCTTCATCAATGGAAAGGTCCTAACTTGGCCTGTTGATTCACATATTAAAGATGCATTCACATTAGGACTGAGATTCGAGGGACTCTACAAGGTCACAAGAAGGGCACTCTTTGCATTTGCCCATAACACCAATCATCTCAATGAATTATGGAACTGCAGGTTGCCTCATCTACACTATGATCCTATTCTAAAATTGAAGAGACTGGTATCGGGTATTCTCGATGTACAAGCTAAGCATGAAGGAATTTGTCCTGGTTGCACAAGCGGAAAGAAAACAGGGGGACCATTCCCCTCAAGTACAAACCAGACATTTGACATCCCCCATCTCATCCATTCAGACATATGTTTTCTGATGCCTATACACTCTATTGGTGGCCATCTCTATTACATTACCTTCATTGACGATTACTCCAGAAATACATGGTTATACTACATCAATCACAAGGATGAAGCCTTCGAAAAATTTCAGGAATTCAAAGCATTGATCAAGAATCAAACCTAGAAAAGTATAAAAGTGTTGTACATGTCAAGAGAATTCATAGCATTCTATAGGAAGGAAGGGATCAAGAAGGAAACTAATTTACGTTATACTCCTAAACATAATGGCCTAGCTGAAAGAAAGAACCAGTCGATATTGGAAGCTTCTCATGCTATGCTTCATGATAAGAAGGTACCTAAGTTTGGGATGAAGCAATCAATGTTGTTGTATATGTTTAGAACCGAGTACCTCATCAAGCATTGAGGGATAAGACTCCAGAAGAATTCATCACAGGTAAGAAGCCGTACATTAGTGATCTTCACATATTTGGATGTCCTGTATTCTTTCATGTGCCAAAGGGAAAAAGGAATAAGCTAGAAGCTATAGGTAGAAAAGGTATATTTATGGGCTACTATGAAAACTCAAAGGCTTACAGAATATACAGTCCTGGTCAAAGGAAAGTTAAAATTAGCAGAGATGGAGATGCAATGCTTTGTAAAGCAAGAGATCTTCCTCTGCCTACCAAGGAAGATGATGATGAAAAATATATTCTAGATATCCCTTATATGCCTGAGTTAGATAATGATGATACACCCATGGAGCCTATGGATCCATTACATCCACCTCCCAATGATCCTCCTTTAAGGAGAAGACCGCTTTGGCTTTGTGACACTCTAAAATATAGTGAAAGGAGTATTCTTGTTCATCGCTCATTCAGGGAAAGGAAGGAACCTTGTAGGTATCAATGTTATGTTGTAGCTATTATTATCATGATACAAGCTGAGCCATCCTCATTTGAAGAATTAGTCAAAGGACAAGCTTGTAAGGATGTAATGTTCCCAATTTTTCATGGAGAAAATTGGAACATTAATTTTGCCATTTTTACATAGGAGATGAATAAAATGGGTAGGAGGCCCATTTATTTCTTGTATAGAGAATAAAAAATCATCTTGGCATGAGGGAGGATCACTTTTGGAGCTTGATTGCACACCTCCATGTGTGAAGGGGGCTTTTGCTAGAAGGCTAGGTCAAGTTGACCAAGTCAAACTATACAGTAGCATGAGGTGGAGAGCACATTGTGGGCTAGCGCAGTGGGATAAGGAGGGAAGATTCTAGAGGAAGGAAACCCTAATGAGTGGGGTCCATTGAGAGGAAGCTCACATTGTTTAAAATGAGGGCAAGGCTACCATTGCAAATCATCTTGAGTATTATTCATCTTTGGTCCGGTGGACTTGCAGCAACATCTTGCTGGTTAGCAAGAATTGCCGAGGAAATTCCTGTTTAGGATTTCCTCTCCTTCTTGAGTAGCTCTTGGAGGATTTCACTCTATTCCCCATATTCAAACATTGAGGTCAAGCACCATCTATCTTCATCAGTGCAGTTTCAGCCTGAGATTGTGCATTGGTGCTAGGTGTTGCTGGGGAGGTTTTCTACAACACCATCCTTGGCTTGTTTTTCAGAGGAGGGAGCTTCCATCTATTTGGGAGATCATAAAAGGAGTTTCATGAGCTTATTCCACCATCTTTGGCACCATACCAACCACTTGCCATCATATGCAGCGCAGTCCCGCTCTTAGACAACGTTATTCTTGGAGAGCATTTGCTGTGAGGGGTTTGCAGATAGTTGGAGGGTGAAATATTAGGTGAAAGAATCAGTCTTTCACTCTAGATTTCTCATTGGAGGAGGCCATTTCAGATTGAGGATCTCATTCAACCATTTCCTCCTATTTGTTTTATGAGTTGTTGTTGCCCATCAACTTCGGGATTATTGTGTTTTCCATTTCTGTATATGTATTGTAGCCAATCCTTCTAAGAATTGTTGTACTAGTGTTTTTAGGGGTTGAGAGCTTGCTCCCCCTCTTTATTTGAGCTGATATTGATATATCATTGTATTTACATATTTTATGCTACAGTCTCCATTCATAACTGCGCAGTCATAGCTAGGGTCTGGATACATAGCAGTGTTTTGTCTCATTTCATGTACTGGTCTTGTTGAGGCTTTCATTGCCAAGCTTGAGTGGTTGGATCCTCAAAGAATTGTACAAATTTGTTGCTATATTATTAATTGATCAGTTATTTACTTCTTCATGTGCCATGGCTCAATATAATAATTCTATCTCTCCATTCTATGTTCATACATGTGCTTACATTGTTGCAGCCCTATTCTTTGGGAAATTCCCGAGGAAGGAATTTCACATATCTATAGATAGAGTCTGTGAAGGGCCAGGTAGCCTCTGGATCTCACCCTTCCTTGTGAAGGTGACATATCCAGAAAATGCCCCCACAGTCTATCTTTGGAATAGACTTGTGATATTTTGGAAAAAGGAGCTTCAACTCTAGAATATCTTGAGATATTCTCATAGTTGTAGCAAGTTCCTGAAAAAGGAACATTACAAAGGATGCCATGGTGGAAGAATATGAATCGATCTTGTAAAATGATGTATGGGATATTATGCCGATGATGCATGGGAAGTATTTTATGACGTCGAAATGGTTGTTAAAAATCAAGCATGTAATCGATGGAAGCATCGAAAAGTATAAAGTGAGTTTCGTAGCTTGTGGTTTCTCTCAAAAAGAGGGAGAAGATTACGATGATATATTCACTATTGTGGCTCGATATACAACTATACACTTGATATTTTCCCTTGTTGCTAGTCAAGGATAAACACTTCATTATATTAATGTAAAGACTGCCTTCCTCCATGGTACGTTGCAGGAAGAATTCTATGTGGAACAACTAATGGGATTTTAAGTGGAAGGTCACACAACACAGGTTTTCAGGTTGAAGAAAGCACTGTACGGATTGAATAAATCTCCCCAATATTGGTATGCTTGCATTGACAACTATCTAATGAAAATGGGTTTCACTAGAAGAAATGTTGATCCCAACCTATATTTTAAGGTTGTTCATGGTATGCCTCTGATTCTAGTTATATATTTTGACAATTTATTCTTAACAGCAAGTGAACCATTGATAATCTAATGCAAGAGGAAGCTAGCCTCTAAATTCGAGATGAAAGATCTCGATCTAATGCATTACCTTTTTGGCCTTGAGGTATGGCAAAGGCTTGGAAAAATATTTCTCTCACAGGTAACGTATGTGGTAAATATGTTGAAAAGGTTTGGTGTGACGGAGTGTAAAACCATGGTCACTCCAATGGAAATTAACTTCAAGAAGTTGTGCAGTAAAACAACTAGACCTGATCTAGCAAATCCATCTGATTATAGACAGTTGATTGGGGCTCTTATGTTCCTTGTGAACACCTGTCCAGATATATGTTATGCAATGAACACATTGATTCAGTTCATGACTGAGCCCCTTCATGTGAATTGGATAGAAACCAAGCATGTATTGAGATACTTACATGGATCGATCAAACTTGGTTTGAGATACTATGTTGGAGATATCCAACTTCATGGATACATTGATGTTGATTGGGTAGGAAATGTCACCGATAGAAAGAGTACATCTGGATGTTGTTTTAGTTTTAGCTCTACCACGATATCCTGGATGAGTAGGAAGCAGAATTTGGTATCATTAAGCACCGCAGAAGTAGAGTACATTGCTACGAGAACAACAAGATGTGAAGATGTGTGGTTAAGAAAGATCTTTAGTGAGATCCTTGATAAAGTGTTAGATACTACAATGATATACTATGATAACAAGAGAAAGATTCATTTGGCTAAGAGTCCTGTATTTCATGAAAATTCCAAGTATATCGACATTCGATATCAATTCATCTGTAACATGGTGCAGAGAGGAGTTTTTAAACTCCAACACATTGCGACTGATGATTAGACTGCAAATATTCTCACCAACGCATTATTGAAAGGGAAATTCTTGATTTTTAGAGAACAACTTGGACTGATGGATGTATGTTGGGTGTGGAGCCTAATTATCTTGTTTATTTGTATCACAGTGTTGGACCCCTATACCTTAATGGGGGCAACAACACCGCCCATAATTAAACACTGCCTGGGGGGTCCAGGGGGGATGGCTGCGACATTATGGAGCCCCCCCCCTAGCGGGGGGTTTCGGGGGAAACACCCCCGAAGATAAAAACAGATGTAAAATTTCCTTGTAAAAGTATAGTAATTTCTAGTCAATCTGGGACGTTCATTAGGCGGATGATATGACGGTAGAAGTTATGTTTAGTTTAGGGTTTTTTTTTCACTAGAAGGAAACCCCTCACTTTGTATGAGGGTATTGTATTGCGGCTATGTATGGGATGTGTATTCTCGGAGCGAGAAACAGATAGGGAGTCTGTGAGAGAGAAAAAAGGATATTACAACGGATTTTCTGTAGGTTATGTCCCTTCATTTTGCTGGATAATAGAAAGGAAGGACTGACTATTCGAGGTGGACGTAGCCCAAACTGGGTGAACCACGTATATATGTGTCTCTCTAGTTTTATGTGTTTTGTGTGCTTGTGTTTTCCGCATATTTTATGTGTTTCATTGCTCTGTAATAATATATAATTTTCTAAAAACTGGTATCAGAGTCGATGGTCTATTTGGCTGATAAACTCGCAGGAAAGAAGGGTTCCTGGTTCGAGTGGGAGCAATGGCAAAAGATGGTAAATTTAGGGTCGAGAAATTTAACAGCCAAAACTTCTCGCTATGGAAGATGCAGATGGAAGATTATCTGTATCAGAAAGATTTTTACCTACCATTGAGCGAAAAAACAAATAAGCCGATGACTATGACAGATGCAGAATGGGATATTCTTGATAGAAACACTCGGAACAGTACGGTTGTGCCTCGCAGCATCGTTAGCCTTCAATATTTCGAAGGAAACAACAACAGAGGGTTTGATTAAGGCATTGGAAAAAATATATAAAAAACCCTTAGCCTCAAACATGGCATTTCTTATGAAATGTTTATTTAATATGAAGATGTCAGAAGGTGGATATGTTGTAGACCATTTAAATGATTTTAATACAGTTACCAGTCAGTTAAGTTATGTAGGGGTAAAATTTGATGATGAATTTATGGCTCTTTTATTTTTGTGCTCATTGCCAGAAAGCTGGAATGGTTTAGTTATGGCCATTAGTAACTCTGTCTCTGGATCTAGTACTTTAAAGTTTGATGATGTTGTCAGTGCTATCCTTAAAGAGGAAATGCGACATAAAAGATTTGGTGAGACATCGGGTAATGCTTTGTGCGCAAAATATAGGGGAAGAAAAATAGAAAGAGGAAAGACCTCAAGATATCGCAGTAAATCAACGAAAGGCAGATCCAAGTCCATATCGGGGATAGTGTGTTGGAAATGCAGAAAGAAAGGACATATAAAGAAATACTATAGATATCGGAAGGGAAAAGAAGGATATGCACAACAAGAAAACAATCATGAAGAAAATGTGACAGGTGATGTGTTACAAGATGCTTTGATTCTTTCTTTCGAAAATGTTACTGATTCCTGGGTAGTAGATTTAGGGGCTTCATTCCATGCCACACCTGATAAGAAATATTTTCATGACTACGTTCAAGGAGATTTTGGACAAGTCCGTTTGGGTGATGATAAACCCTGTAAAATTTTTGGAATGGGTAAAGCTCTTGTAAAACAACATAATGGAAACCAATGGCTATTAAAGGAGGTAAGGCATGGTCTAGATCTAAAGAAAAATGTGATTTCAACAGGGCAGTTAGGCAGTGAAGTTTGTGTGACAACTTTCAAAGAAAAAATTTGGAAGGTCACCAAAGGAGCGCTGGTAATAGCAAAAGGCGAAAAGGTGGGTACATTGTATTTATGCAATGGTATTTCTAACTCTGTTAGTGCTTTAACTTCCAAAGGTGTAGATGTAGCATTATGGCATCATAGGCTCGGACACAGGAGTGAGAAGGGGATGAATATTCTTCACTCAAGAAATTTGTTGCTGGTTTTGAAGAATGTTGATTTGGATTTTTGTGAGAATTACATTTATGGAAGAGGGAAGAGAGTCAGATTTCTCAGAGTTGGGAAAGAAAAGAAGAGCGAAAAATTATAACTTGTGCATACAGATGTATGGGGACCTGCTCAGGTATCATCTCTTGGTGGCTCTCATTATTATGTTACTTTTATTGATGATGCAAATAGAAAAACTTGGATTTATTGTATTTAGAATAAATTTGATGCATTTGATACTTTCAAGAAATGGAAAGATTTGGTTGAGATTGAGACAGGAAAGAAGTTGAAGTGTCTCAGATCAGAAAATGGAGGTGAATATTGTAGCAAAGAGTTTGATAGGTACTATTCATAAAATGGAATATGCAGAGAGAAGACAGTTCCAAGAACACCACAATAAAATGGTGTGTCAGAAAGGATGAACATAACAATCATGGAGCATGCAAGGTGCATGAGATTGCATGCAAGATTGCCTTTACAATTTTGGGCAGATGTTGTATATATTGTTGTTTATCTAATAAACAGAGGGCCTTCAAGTTCCTTGGATGGTGGTATTCCAGAGGAAGCATGGACAGGTAAAAAGGTAAACTACTCTTTTTTAAATCCTTTTGGTTGTGAGGCCTTTGTCCATATTAATAAAGAAAATAGAACAAATCTTGAGGAAAAATCAAAGATGTGTACCTTTATTGGATATGGTGTTAATGATTTTGTTTATCGCTTATATGATTATGAAAATCACAAAATCATTCGGGTCAAAGATGTAATATTCAATGAAAAGGTCTTGTATAAGAATCAGTTGCAGGAAAAGAAACAAGAAAAATAAAACAAAGAATACACAGTTCTTGATGAGATCATAGAAAAGGTAAAGGTGCCTGAAAATAATAATAATCAAGATCCACAACAACAGTAACCACCACAACAGCAACAGGCACCTAAAACACCTGAAAGTGGTGTTAGAATATCTACCAGGATAAGTAGACCCCTTGAACGATACTCTCCTTCATTATATTATTTATTGTTGAATGATTCTGGTGAACCTGAATGTTATGAAGAAGAAATGCAGGTTTAAAGCAGGAAGAAGTGGGAGCTAGCCATGGAAGAAGAGATGGACTCCTTAATGCATAACCATACTTGGGACTTAGTCAAGTTTCCTGCAGGTAAAACTATATTGCAGAATAAATGGGTTTACAGGCTGAAGGAAGAAGATGGAGGAAAACAGAGGTACAAAGCTAGACTTGTGGTGAAGGGGTTTTCACAGAATACAGGTATTGATTTTGATGAAATAATTTCTCCTGTTATTAAGATGACTTCAATCGGAACTATTTTAAGTCTTGTAGTAGCGGAAGATTTACATATTGAACATTTAGATGTAAAGACAACATTTCTCCATGGATATTTGGAGGAAGAGATCTATATGCAGCAACTAGAAGGATATGAGGTCAAAGAGAAAGAAAAATTAGTGTGCAGGTTAAATAAGAGCTTGTATGGCTTAAAATAGGCTCCAAGGCAGTGGTATCTAAAATTTGACAAGTTCATGTCTGAACAAGGTTATACTAGATTTCACTCTAATCATTTTGTTTACTTGAAAAAGCAAAATGATGGAAGCTATATTATATTTTTATTGTATGTAGATGACATGCTTGTTGCAGGAAATAAATGTGCTCAAAAGAAAATTGGCAAATTCATTTGCAATGAAGGATTTGGGAGCTGCAAAACAAATCTTTGGTATGAGAATAACTAGAGACAGGAAAAATCGCAAATTAACACTATCTCAGAATGAGTACATACACAAGGTGTTGAAAATATTTAATATGCAGAATGAAAAACTAGTTAGTACACCTTTTGCTAGCCATTTCAAACTTAGTAAGGATATGTGCCTTAAAGGGCACCCAAGAAGAAATGGACTATATGTCTAAAGTTCCATATGCATCAGCAGTTGGAAGTTTAATGTATGTAATGGTCTGCACAAGGCCTGATATTGCACATACAATGGGAGTTGTAAGCAGGTAAATGAACAATCTAGGAAAAGAACATTGGGTGGTAGTAGAATGGATTCTCATATATTTGAGAGGTACCAAAAATCAAGCATTATGCTTTAGTGGATCAAAAATTTTTCTACAGGGATATGTTGATGCAGATATGGAAAGTGACAAAGATAACAGGAGGAGCACTACAGGATATGTATTTACTGTAGGTAGAACAACTGTCATTTGGGTTTCAAAAATCCAAAGTGTTGTTGCACTTTCAACAACAGAAGCAGAGTATGTTGCTGCTACAGAGGCTAGTAAAGAAATGATTTGGTTACAAAGGTTTATGGATGAATTGGGTAAGAAGCATGAAATGGGCACATTATACAGTGATAGCCAAAGTGCCATTCATCTTGAAAAGAACTCAGCATTTCATTCCAGGACTAAACACATACAGCTCAAGTACCATTTCATATGGTTAGTATTGGAAGATGGACAGTTGAGTTGGAAAAGATACACACTAGCTAGAATCCTGCAGATATGCTAACAAAAGTTGTAACCAGGGAGAAACTGAGAATATGCTCAGTTTAATTGGTCTTCAAGGATTATGATGAAGATGACAAACAACCAGGTCCAAAGAGGAGTCATTGTCCAGCAAATGAAGCAGCGGTGGAGTTGCTACAATCAGTCTCCAAGTGGGAGTTTGTTGGGCGTGGAGCCTGATTATCTTGTTTATTTTGTATCACAGCGTTGGACCCCTATACCTTAATGTGGGCGGCAACACTGCTTGTAATTAAATGCTACCTGGGGGGTCTAGCGGGGGGCGGCTGTGACTTTATGGAGCCCCCCCTTGGCGGGGGGTTTCGGGGGTAGCACCCCTAAAGCTAAAAACAGATGTAAAATTGCCTTGTAAAAGTATAGTAATTTCTAGTCAATCTCGGTCGTTCATTAGGCGGATGATCTGATGGTAGAAGTTATGTTTAGTTTAGGGTTTTTTTTCCTAGAAGGAAACCCATCGCTTTGTATGAGGGTATTGTATTGCGGCTGTGTATGGGATGTGTATTCTCAGAGCGAGAAACAAATAGGGAGACTGTGAGAAAGAACAAAGGATATTAAAGTGGATATGTTGTAGGTTGTGTCCCTTCATTTTTCTGGATAATATAAAGGAAGGATTGGTTGTTCGAGGTGGACGTAGCCCAAACTGGGTGAACCATGTATATTTGTGTCTCTTTGGTTTTATGTGTTTTGTGTGCTTGTGTTTTCCGCATATTTTATGTGTTTCATTGCTCTGTAATAATATATAATTTTCTAACAATGTAGACTCTCCGAATAAGGGGAAACATTGATCGAGGACACTGAGCAAGCTCCTCCTACCCTTCTTGAGCTCTCGGGGTGAGGAATTAAGATGAAGGGCTCTTGGAGTTGAGGGATCTCTGGACAATATGGAACTTTCCTCTCTGTTACCCATGGTTGAGAATGTTGCTCCCCTACCTTCATAGGGTTAGAGAATGTTTCTCCCCTATCTGGTCTATGGAGAGTATACCCTAGTTGGAATCATACCCACAAGCAGGGCTTATTGAGAATATAGCTCCATGTTTGGCCAACGATTTTAGTACATAATTGGGGTGTACAACCCAAGTGTATTATGATTCAGCCATTCTACCACATGAATGATGAGATTCATTGATGGGAAGATCAGTAGGTGACATGATTGGGTTGATATTTTCTCCCCTTTTGTGATTCCAAGTTGAGACTGAGCTCCTTGATGAGATTCCAGGGTTGGATATGTGCTCCTGTGTGAGATGAGTTATCTAATTGCTAGATGTGGGTGGATTCTATTGCTCTCCGATTATTATTCTTCTAGATTTAAGAAAGTTTCAGTAGATGGAGTTGAGCCATGATGACACCTTGATGTAAAGATATACAAACAGGGATTGCAAAGTGGAATTCTTCCTAGTTGAAAGGTAGTGTTAAATTTTTAAAATAGGGCAAAATTCCACATTGGAAAACATAGGTGATTAAGATAATAAGTCAATTAGATTCCTCTTTTCAAGAGGATCAAAATTGACCTATATATTGTCCCAATCGATTATGTGGAAGTTAAGTTCTGAATTATTTTATTATTTTATGGGTCAGCCTAACTGCATGTTGATTTGGTCAAAGCCTCAAGCGGTCCTTCTCAAATTTATAAATAGAAGTGACCCCAAGTTTAGTTGCACACATTCTCTCATGAGATATTTTTCATGTTGTTTTGGTTTTTGGTCGTATTTTCTGTTTCTAGCTTGCACATGTATGTCACAATAGGCTCACATAGTGGATCTGGATCACATACAGAGGCATATTTCAGATCTGGGTCTTTTGGGCCAAATCTGCGGGTAGGAAAGGATGAGGTAGCAGATCTGTCGAGGTAAAGCCACATGCTAGACTTGTTGAGGCCATGACTCAGCTGCTAAATTCATTGGATGGTAGGCTTTAAGGCACGATTATGGTTTTAGGGTGTTCAGACACTAAACCACAGGCACAAAATGCTGAGGTAGCATCTCAAAGCCCCAAAGTTGTGGATTGAGTATGTTAAGGATGTGAATGAGGGAATTACTAGGCATATCATATTTTATTCACATTTAGTTTCTTGCACAACATCATCACTCATTCGTCATGCCATCACTGTCGCATTAGAATAGTCATTGACAGTATTCTGGATCCAGATCTAGAACTGGGCAACTGAGATCACTTGGTATTGGTGATACACTAGATTCGTGTTTTTCTATTGTAGATATGCTGATCCATAGATAATATTTTTTTATTTCTCATTGTACTCTTTGCTGAAATATTTTGAAGATAATCTATAGAAGAAGAATATTTGAAAGGGTTTCCTCCACAGTCGGGTTTTTCCCTTGTCTTGGACCAATCTCTCTGTCTCATGGTTGTGATATTGTATTTTCTATCGTTACATGCATTCTTCTATCTTCAAATACAATTTATGGCTATTTATATTGCATATATTTGAATACACTGTTAATGGAAATCTAATTTGGGCTTAAGTAACTGATACAACATAGAACAACATTGAAAAGTTAACATATATTTAGCAATTTCCTTCTTTATTCCTAGTTGATAATATAATTTATTTATGGTTGTTGTCATTTTATGGTAACTAGGATGATCTAAATAAGGCCCTTTTGTGAAACTAATCCATTATGAATTTTTTCATGTCGGTCATATAGGGTACATACCATCTGTCACTTTGAATAATTGTTGCAAGAGAAAACTCCCTAGGGTCAAGGTTGAGAACTCCGACAGATCAAAGGGAATATACCAATAAGAAGCAAGAAAACAATAAATACTAATGCATAAACTACTAAAGTGGTATTAAGAGAGAGTACCCATGGGTCCTATGTTTGAATTCATTCCCGCAGGATTCAAACCCTTTGCTTCCCCCAAAGCTTCAAAACCTACAAAAAATTCTAGAGAAGCATATATACTAGTATTATTTCAAAGCATGTCCAAGATATGAATGTTAGGTCATATTAGAATAAGGATATAAGTCATGAAATCATACATAATTATATCATAACATGAGTTAAAGCATAACGAGGATAACGTTCAGGAACATGACAAAGCTTCTATATTGATATCAGTAAAGTAATGTGGAAGTATACAACCTGATTCAACTATAGCTCCAAGTGAAACCTTCCTCCATATCCCTCCAACCCAAGCCTCGAAAATCCTCTTTCAAGTGCATACACACAGATTTCATATGAAGGAGATGCACATCTCTATGAGGAAACAAGGGTTTCCTATAACTGGGAGTGTAGGAGGCACATGGAATCTCAGACTTTATTAGGTACCAATTGAATATAATATCAATATCCTATATCTTTCCCCCATTTAGACCTTCCCATGAGGTGTATTTATACCACCCTAAAATAGTTGCTTCTCTTGGCATACAGTTAGGCCACGAGCTCCTGTAGGTAGGCCTCCAGTGTAACCCGTAAACCCCGCCCAAAAAATAGGAATTTTTTAATATTTATTTTTATATTTTAAATTATAAACGTGGGTTGGATATAGATGGACCCACGCATGTATGTGATTTTTGAAGGGAAGAGTTGTGTATGGAATTCAAAATATTTTTTTTAATAAAATGATCAGGTCTGAAGAGAAAGGGCTTCCCAAGACCATAACTCAGAGCATCAAGTCTATAGGGGTGTTGAATGATGCTATAATAGATGCCCCCTAATATATGAGGTTAGAAGGGATACATGATGGCATAATTGTATTAATTGTATCAAAATAATCATGCGAGGACTTGGGAGAAGGTCACCATATTCCATCCTGCTAAAAATCAGTGGAAGAGATAAAAAAGAAAGCTCATGTCTAAGGTGGGCATACCCATGCTCAGAGATAGTAAATCATGTCTACATATCAAGTTTAGAATGGATCCAATATGTATACAAGTACAAAGAAAGATGAGAAGTACATAGTGGATCATGTGATCATAGCCACATGAGTAAATATCAAGGCTATGTCTCAATATCACATATAGAAGAAATGATCAATGATGCTCAAGGAGATGTCTGATCACTGATGTCACATAACTGATGCTAAAAGTACCAAGTCATAAAGGTGGAATAGTGGTACTGCATGCAACTTGAGTGCCAATATATAGGATGCCACTGTGATGAACTGCAACATATAAGGTGGATGGTGTCACTGGCAGAGAACTGAAGGAGTTGATAAGCGAACCAAAAAATGTTGATGCAACTCGAGGTCTTCATTGAATGCCATGGTAAATTTCTACACTATGGGAATGAATGACCCGAATTTGCCAATGTGAGAAATAATTTCATTACCATTCATTGATGTATTATTAAAAAACATGAGAAACTCATTGATAATGATGATGAGAGTCAAGGTACCCCAGTACAATATAACAAGTGCAAATAATGAGTTGAAGTCGAACACTTGAGAGAATCTACCAATCAGGAGACATTGATGTATTCTCACTGATGATAGTGAAGGATTCTTCCATTGATGACTGAAAACCCTAAGGTACTGAAAAAAGGACTCGAGACCTTATTTGCAGAGAAATGAGTTAGAGTTGATGGGAAAAGATCTGTTGGAATGCATGCAGTAAGGAATCCCACATCAATCTAGCGTGAGTGTAACCTGCAGGCCAATAATTTGGAAGGAATGAGAAGAAGACAAATGAAGTAACCTTACTGAAGCACATTTCCAATGTACAAAATGATCCAGATTTATGCAGGAACAAAATTAAATACAAAAATACACATAATAATAGAGATGCGGCAGAAATACAGCTTCATTTCATTAATTACAAATAACTAAAATATTCTTACAAATAGAATGAAAAACTAGCTAGGGCACTGATAGCTTATCTTTGAGAAGAGATGTGGCAGCTATAGGCCTCTGAACTATGTTAAAATGAGGCTTGAGGGCCTATTTATTATTGAGAAACAATGGAAAACCGTAAACATCCAAAAACCTAACCCTAGGAGATGAAGTGCCAAAACTATGGGCCCCGTTTGGGTAAATTGGTACATCAATCTTCCTAAGGACGTAACTTCGGCATACGATCTTCATTTGATGCGCACAATACCTTGTTAGAAATATCTAACCGAGGATTAAAACTTTTGATGTGAGAAAAATTAAAGGAAATTACATGTTGCTCCTGGTTTTTCCAAAAAAAATGTCATTTAGGGTCTCAAAACGGCTCTGAAAGTTCAGGACCCGAAAAAATGCTCAAAATAGTAAATTGAGCTACAATTAAGGAAACTGAAAAACTGAAAGAAAAAATGGTGGGGCCCCAAGTGGAATAGGTAGGTGGCCACAAATATCCACTTGGATCACAAAATATGTGGCTAGCGCATGACAAAAACCCTCTGAACCAACCAATAATGAAAGTTGACACAGAGGCGAGGAATCCACCAATAGGGTCAAATGGAAACTGAGGTACTGCATGAATCCTAATGTGTGATAATGTAAGCTGACGTCAAACACAAGGAAAACCACTCAGACAAAGTGTTAGGTCCCTATATCACTAGTATAATCCCTTATTATTGTTAGTGTAAACCCCTTATTGTTATTATTGTACCCTTGTAACCCCCATTTTGTTATTATTGTGCCCTTAAATTATTATTATTAGGTCGGCTAGGATTACATTGTGGCCCACTAGAATTACATTATGGCCCCATGGACTCCTATATATATAAAGGAGGTTTTGTGAATTTTATCATCCAAGAATTGTTCAATTATGTAATGTATTGGAGGTTGCCCCCTCGAAGTGGCTCATTTCTAAGGCATTGATATCTCTTTTCTTCTCTTTTTGGAGCTGGTTACACAACATTTGGTATCAGAGCTTTGGATTCTAGGGTTTTGCTACTCCAAACAGGTCATCGTGGCATTTTCACTATAAATTTTTTTCTACGAAGGTTCAGAAGCTGAAATTTTTAGGGTGCGAAGCCGAAATCCTGAGGAAGATTGTCTAAAAATTTTAGAGCTTGTTCGCAATATTTTCGGAGATATGATCTGTGGAAGTTAGGTATTTTTTTCAAGCTCCTACACAGGTCATCATGGAATTTGCACTATAACGTTTTTTCTATTGAGGTTCAGAATCTGAAATTTTTATGGTGCGAAGCTGAAATCCTAAGGAAACTCGTCAAAAAATTTCAGAGCTTGGTTCGCAATATTTTTGGAGTTATGATCTGTGGAAGGTAGTGCTTTTTTAGGCTCCTGAATTTCATCTCAAAAAGGTGATCGTGGGAAAATTTCAATAACTCTCTCTTTGAGCATCGGATTGGAGTGCCGTAAAAATTGGTCGCAAGTACACAGATTTAGTTTCTCAGCTATCAATTTCAGAGGTGAAGGAAAAAACAGTGACACGTGGCAAGTCGTACAATTTCGCTATACTGAACCAGTCCATAATTAGGTCATTGTGGGAGATTGGACATAACTTTGTCTTGGAGAATCCAAATCAAGTCAGACCTATGGAATTCAAAAGAGAATTCAGAGGGCTACTTCAGTGCTGAATTTCAGATATTGAAGAGCTGCAATCACAGAGATAATACAATTTCAATATCAAGCTCCTCAAAAGCAAGTAAAAGGTGTGTATTTTTTTTCCGAATTGCATAAGTCTTGTTTGAAGAATCAAGTTGAATTGATTGCAAGGGCATATTGTAGAATAGATATCAGTATTGGATTATAAAATGGCCCCTAAAAAGAATTCAACACGCATTAAGCCTTTGGAAATCTCTACTATGACTCATGAAGACGAAGAATTGCAACATGATCTATCAAAATTACAAGAGCAAGTGCAACAAATTTCACTCTCACAAAGAGCAACAAAAAATGAAATGGAAGTTTTGAAGAAAGGCGTGGAAGCTAAGATGGATGGCGTGCAAGCTAAGATGGATAGCATGGAAGCTAAGATGGACGGCATGGAGGCTGGCATGGAATCTAAGATGGATGACATGGAAGCTAGGATCGATGAGAAAATGGAAAACATGAATAATTTTCTAAAAGCAAACATGGAAGGTTTGACAAAGTTGATACAAGAAAGGTTTCCTAATGGTGAAAAGATAGTAGAAGAACCTCATGATGAGAACAAAATAAATGTTAATCGTGATTTCATAAACTCTAATGTTGGCGGAAAGAACCACCATATTCCAAAAATGGATATGAGGAAGTTTGATGGAAAGGATCCTGTAACATGGATACTACAGAGGGAGCAATATTTTGATCTCCATAACGTGCAAAACACACAAAAGGTACGCATTGCAACTTTACATTTAGAACAAAATACATTTGTATGGTATCGATGGCTTTGCTCCCATAAAAAAATTGTTACTTGGTCAATTTTTACGGAGGAAATGATAGCACATTATGAGGATACGAAGAGCAACACCTTCTTTAGCCAATTGATAAATCTCAAACAAAAGGGTTTAGTGGGGCAGCACATTGAGGACTTCCAAAAATTGAATATAAGGGTAACTGATATTCCAGAGGAACACAAGATTTATCTCTTCATAGGCACTCTAAAGGATAACATCCAACATGAAGTTCATTTTTTGGAACCTGATTCATTGGAGAAGGCATTCAGGTTGGCAAGAAAAGTTGAATGTAAAATTATGGCGACAAGGAAGCCTACCACTAAATTCTATAAAGAAGGAAGTGTTGCTACGCCTATATTTCCACAACCTACAAGGTCGACACCACAACAATTGGAAGAAAAAAGAGCAAAAGGGCTTTGCTACAGTTGTGATAGAAAATACACTAAAGGTCATAAGTGTGCTGAAAAGAAATTATTTTACATAGATTGTGAAGAAGAAGAAGAAAATGAACAAGAAGAGGATACACACCAGGAACCAGCCATAGAAGAGGAAGAAATGAATCCAACCATATCATGTAATGCACTGGCAGGAATTACCACTCCTCAAACTCTCAAGATAGCAGGACAGATCAAGAAGAAAAAGGTAATAGTGTTGATTGATTCAGGTAGCACCCATAATTTTATTCATTGTAAGGTAGCCAAGGAATTAAATTGTTTCCTATACCCAACACCAGAATGCCAAGTGATGGTTGCAAATGGAGGAACTATAAATTTCTTTGTGAAATGCCATAATATCAAGCTAACCATGGGGGAATATGTATTGACTAGTCCAATGCTTTCCATTCCTATGGGAGGTGTTGATGTTGTACTAGGAGTAAAATGGTCACAGTCTTTGGGGACAGTAGCTTTTAATTTTCAAGTACTTTTCTTGAAATTTTTTTCAAAAGGAAAGGAAGTTGAATTACAAGGTATTGCAGGGAAGCCAGGAAGGATAATAAGCTCTAATGTCATGACAAAGCTTCTAAAGAAAGAACAATGAGGTGTAATTGCACAATTATGCTCACTAGAAGTTCCAACATCAAAATCATCTATTCCTGCAAATCTCCAACAAGTATTGGAAAATCATTCCAAGGTGTTTGAAACTCCCAAAGGACTCCCACCTATTCGTGATCATGATCATGCTATTCATTTGATTCCAGGAAGTGTTCCTCCAAACATCGGGCCTTATAGATATCCTTACTTCCAAAAGAGCGAAATTGAACGTATGATTGCAGAAATGTTAGAGGTAGGTATAATTCAACCTAGTCAAAGTTCTTTCTCTGCTCCTGTAGTATTGGTACACAAGAAGGATGGATCATGGCGAATGTGTCCGGATTATAGGGAACTCAATAAGCTCACCATTAAAGATAAATTTCCCATTCCTGTGATTGATGAATTATTGGATGAATTACATGGAGCAATTTATTTTACCAAGTTGGATCTTCGTTCAGGATATCATCAAATTAGAATGAAGACTGAAGATATTTCGAAAACAGCATTTCAAACTCATGAGGGCCATTATGAATTTTTGGTCATGCCTTTTGGCCTTACCAATGCACCTTCTACATTTCAAGGGTTGATGAATTCCATTTTCAAACCCTTCCTTAGAAAATTTGTGCTAGTATTTTTTGATGATATACTAATCTACAACGGGTCTTGGAAGGATCATGTTGAACATGTTGACAGGGTGCTCAAACTATTGCAGGAGAAACAATTATATGCAAAAAAATCCAAATGTTTCTTTGGAGTACAAGAGGTGGAATATCTGGGTCATATTGTATCTCACGAGGGTGATAAAGTAGACCCTAACAAAATTAAAGCCATTAAGGAATGGAAAGTCCCCACAACCATAAAGAAGTTGCGAGGATTTCTCGGGTTAACAGGGTATTATCGCAAGTTTGTTAAGAATTATGGGAGAATAGCAGCACCTCTAACAACATTATTGAAGAAAGATGCATTTTCATGGACTTCTGAAGCAACTAAGGCCTTTGAACGTCTTAAAGAGGCAATGTGCCTAGCACCGGTCTTAGCTACACCAGACTTCACAAAAACCTTTATTGTGGAATGTGATGCCTCAGGAAATGGAATTGGTGCAGTTTTAATGCGGGAAGGAAGACCCATTTCTTTTGAAAGTCGTCCAATCAAAGGAAAGTATTTACAGAAACCTATTTATGAGAAGGAAATGTTAGCAATGTTGCATGCACTAAAGAAATGGAGAACTTACCTAATGGGAAGACACTTCAAGGTAAAAATTGATCATGATAGTCTTAAACACTTTTTGGAACAAAGACTATCTTCAGAAGAGCAGCAAAAATGGGTCACAAAGATGTTGGGTTATGACTTTGAAATAATCTACAAAAAAGGAAAGCTTAATGTTGTTGCGGATGCACTCTCAAGAAAGAATGAAGAGGTGGAAGCATTGCTTTGTGCCATTTCTATTATCCAACCAGATTGGATAACCGAAGCAAGAGATGAATGGAAGAAGGACAAAGATGTATGGACACTCATTCAAAAGTTGCGGCAAGATCCTAGTACATCTGATACATTTAGTTGGAAAAATGATTCCTTATGGTACAAAGATCGCTTATATCTTTGTAAGAATTCCCAACTAAAACAAAAGATTCTTTTGGAATTGCACACTTCTCCTTTAGGAGGACACTCAGGATTTTTAAAAACTTACCACAGGGTGAAGAAAGAATTTTTTTGGGATGGCCTTAAATATAATATTCAAAAGTTTGTGGCGGAATGTTTGGTTTGCCAGCAGAATAAAGTTGAGACAATTAAGACCCCGAGACTTCTACAACCTTTATCCATTCCAAGTCAACGTTGGGAGGAGATTTCAATGGATTTTATCACAGGTTTACCTAAGTACGAAGGAAAGAGTGTCATCATGGTGGTAGTTGATAGACTTACCAAGTATGCACACTTTTGTGCATTATCTCATCCATTTAAAGCAAGTACGATTGCTACTACATTTATGGACAGAATTCAAAAGCTACATGGAAGCCCAAGGGTTATTGTGAGCGACAGAGATCCCATTTTTACTGGAAATTTTTGGACGGAGTTATTTTCTTGTTTGGGTACTCAATTAGCTCATAGCTCATCTTATCTTCCTCAATCTGATGGTCAAACTGAGATAGTAAATAAATGTTTGGAAGGATATCTTCGTTGTTTTGTATCTGATAAACAAACACAATGGGTCAAGTAGTTACCTCTCGCTGAATGGTGGTATAACACTTCCTTCCATACTGCAGCAAAAATGACCCCATTTATGGCACTTTATGGATATCATCCACCATCGATTACATCATCTTTAAGGGAAAATTCGAAGGTTCAAGCAGTCGAAGATCACATCGAGCATCGGCAAGAAGTTCTCCAACTCTTAAAGGATAACCTGAATTTGGCACAAAATCGAATGAAACAACAGGCAGATCAACATCGCAGCGAGAGAAGTTTTGATGTAGGAGATTGGGTATTTTACGGCTACAACCATACAAACAAATGTCCCTCAAGCAAGCTAAGAAGGATAATAAATTATCGCCAAAGTATTATAGTCCTGACAAGGTGTTGCAAAAGATTGGTACTATGGCATACAAATTGGAGCTTTCTGCTTCTTCACGAGTGCATCCGATTTTCCATGTTTCATGCTTAAAGAAGGTTATAGGTGAAAATCTTCCAGTTCAAACAATATTGCCAGAACTTGATGAGGAAGGAAAAATCATATTGGAACCTGAAGCGATCATGGAAACAAGAACTCGACAGCTACGGAATTGATCAATTTCAGAGTATCTCATCAAGTGGAAGAACTTACCCACTGAAGATTCTACATGGGAGGATGAGAATTTTATACAGAAGCACCCGGAGCTACTCAAGCATTGAGGACAACATTTTTTTGAAGGAGAGGGGCATGTTAGGTCCCTATATCACTAGTATAGTCACTTATTATTGTTAGTGTAACCCCCTTATTGTTATTATTGTACCCTTGTAACCCCCATTTTGTTATTATTGTGCCCTTAAATTATTATTGTTAGGTCGGCTAGGATTACATTGTGGCCCACTAGGATTACATTATGGCCCCATGGACTCCTATATATAGAAAGGAGGTTTTTTAGATTGTATCATCCAAGAATTGTTCATTTATGTAATGTATTGGAGGTTTCCCCCTCGAAGTGGCTCATTTCTAAGGCGTTGATATCTCTTTTCTTCTCTTTTTGGAGCTGGTTACACAACATTTTTTCAGGACCTGAAAAAATGCTCAAAATTGTAAATTGAGCTACAATTAACGAAACTGAAAAACTAAAAGAAAAAATGGTGGGGCCCCAAGTGGAATAGTTAGGTGGCCACAAATATCCACTTGGATCACACAATATGTGGCTAGCGCATGACAGAAACCCTCTGAACCAACCAATAATGAAAGTTGACACAGAGGCGAGGAATCCACCAATAGGGTCAAATGGAAACTGAGGTACTGCACGAATCCTAATGTGTGATAATGTAAGATGACGTCAAACACAAGGAAAACCACTCAGACAAAGACCCATGATACTGGTTGTTATTGAGCGCAAGGTCACCTATAAATGGTGGAAATAGGTCGAGGGTGTGGCTCTTGGCCTACTCTTAGAGCAATTTGTCGAAGTCGATAAGAGAAAACCCGCCAGCAAGAAGTCAATGGAGTCCTTCTTAAATAGAACGAGCAAAGGAAAAAATAGCTTATGTGATACTGAACATAAATCTGATAGATTGGGTATGGTCGACTCAAAATGAGTCAAGAGACACTGCAGAAAGGCCTACTCAGGTTTACTTCCCTTGAACAAAAACATGACTCAAATGTGACTATATGGAAGCATATATAATAACTTTGTAAAAGTTATTCATGGAGGAGGAATAAAAAAACACTCCATGTGATTGGAATAGATAACTAATAGGAGGAGTACCGGCTCAATGACAAGGTTATGGCTTTCCTAAGTCAAAGTAAATCCCATCCCAATGGAGGAAAGAATTGTTTTGAGTGCTTTCTTCAAGGGAAACACAAATAACTTTTGCTACCATCAATTATGGAAGTAATTTCCTGTTTCCACTCATTTTAAAATATATAATTTTTTTGTCTTTTTCATATTTAAAAGCCTAAAAAGGAATAAAATAATGCCTATGGTATAGTGGAAATTGTTGAGATTCAACAATATGATGATCCTAGGGAAAATTAAGCACCTACACTAGGTGGGGCCCGCAGGCTATTTTTAGGTGTATGTCTATTTTTAGAATGTTGAGCAGATTCTATTTATAGCGAGAGTCTATTTTTAGAATGGTGAGAAAATTATATTTATAGATGAGTTTCTATTTTTAGATGCATGGGCGAAGTCTATTTATAGATCGCATGCCTAAAAATAGAATGCATGTCAGTTTTTATTATCTCTTAATAATAATTGGACAATAAATAATAATCTATTCTCTTGAAGCACTTGATTTCAGTTAACTGATGTGGCAAACCAATTAAATGAATGAATTACAAGTTCTAAGGTTGGTTGGTGGGACATGCAAGTGGACTTAATTGTAACGGTTACACAGCATTTTGTCACTATCCCTGCAATCCCCATCTCGAACATTGGAGGCTGATTTCTGTGACCAAAATAAAGTGTCATGCCCTGCAAAGATCATCATTGCATCCCTTGCCATGAGTACAACATTCCTTCTGTTGACAACTTCCTAAACAGACCATCAAAAACACCTGTTTTTGCCTTGGCGCTAGTAGACCGTTATGCCCTCGCGCCGAACAGGAAATTAACATTGGGCCCCATGCCCATTGGTGCTCTGTCCCAATTAGCTACCCGTGCCAACCTATTTATGGAATGTTTTTTAAAAATAGAGGTGAAGTTTCCATCATAACAAACTTTGTGGGCGAGTCATCTGGAGTGGTTCGACTGAATAACCATGGCCTTCCTCCTTTGGCCTCTTGTTTCCACCTTCTGGGGAAACCTCCCAAGGGATAATGCCTCCCTTCCACTATTGTAGGGATCCCAACCTCCTCCTCTCCCTCTATAAATACAATCATCTTCCATTGATGTGCTAGCTGAACTGAACATATTGTCGCTGAAACGCTGAAGAGATTTCTGTACATTTGGTTAGAAAATATAGAATGGAAGAGACCCTCATTGAGGGGGCTTAGACTTGTGTCTTCGTCCCATCCAAATTCCCTAATGATCCATCGAGATGCGCTTCGACTAAACCCCGCTGAAGGAGGTTGTGACGTCAAGGCTCCGGTTGTAACTCTTTCTTCTATTGATACATACACATGACTATTGTCTAGTTCCCATTTTGTGTTATGTGTTTTATTTGATGCAATATGCTTAACCCTCCTTTATTGGTTAGTTGATTATGAATGAGATCATTGTTTCGTATGCTACTCTTGTTTGTTTATATTTGTACAAGTATCCAAGCATCGTTGCAAAAGGATCATGGCCTGCCAAGACAGGAATCAAGAGGCCATCACCACCACATCCATGATAAAGTTGGACTCAAGGTAGGTCGATCTACCCTATCCTTTTCATTCATTAATTAAGGAACCTACACTTTAGCTTGTCCCTTTGTTGCTAGACCCAATCTAGGGCTAGAGGGATCATCTCTGTCCGTAGAGAGGATTTACTTGCATAACAAATTGGCAACTCCACTAGGGATCAGTGTGAGTTTTTCATTTCACCCTTGTCAAGTCGACTTCGGTCGTTGGATTTTCTATCTGTCTTTTCTGATTTTCTTGAGTGTCTGGAATCATCTTGTTCATCTCCAGAGTGTCAAGATTAACCTCTGCTCACTAGTTTTCCCATTATCGCATAGATATTTGGCTTGGTGTGCTTTCTATTTGAATAGTTGTGCCAATTGGCGCTTGTTTCTTTTGTTGCAATGGCGCCAACTCCTATTTGGCGCGGATTACCACCTTACAATCACATCGAACCGTGTAGGGTTTGGTTTGACCTCCTTATTGAGTTTTTTGGTCAATTGTGCTTGAATCTGGTTTTTTTTTTTTTTTCAATTGGTATTTTTGAGTTTTTTTGACTGTTTTAGGCTTGCTCTTCTCAGATGTTTGTCTATTTTCCTGTCAGTGCAGTTTGTAGCCCTAGGGTTCTAGGTGTCTTTCGCTCACTGAGCCTTTTGGTTGAAGGTCGAGTCTTTTGGGTTTTGTCAATTCAATTCCTTGATCAGTTGCTTGAGTCTTTCTTAATCCTTTGAGTTTTGGTTTTTTGAACGATTACTTTGTGTTTGTTTGACTCTCCATCTCTTTTTTTTCGAGCATAGATTACATTGCTTGTTTTGGGTCATTTAGAAGACTTTCACTTTGCTCGAAAGAGTGCGTCATTAGTTTGAGTGATTTTTTTGTTTGTATTGCTTTGATTGAATCATTCAATTTAGCTCTCTACATTCGCAATACTCAGAACTAGTGTTTGCTTTGTTTTTTTAATGTAATTAGTGCATTGTGTGCTTCACCTCATTGAAAAATAAAAAAATTGCATCCTTTCATTTGCATTGGAAATGAAAAAGTCTTTTTCATAACTAGCACTTGCATCTAGGAAATAGTTTTCATTTCTCTTTTGATTGTATTATATGCATTAGGAGACTTCTTCATATGTTTTCTATGTTTTCTGCTTTCTGAAAGATCTCTTTCCTTTTTGTAATTAGCATTCATCGAATGGAAATGGTGTTATATTACATATAGCTTGCATTTAGGGAATTTGAGATTACAATTCGGTAGGGCCTTGAAACTGAAATGATAATTCAAGATCAACTTTAAAATCAATTGAATTAACCTAAGGAAGCATTGGAACCTAACACAAACATTTTTAGTGGTCTAGGCTAGAGACGTGTTCCAGCGTCTTTAAACCTAGTAGTTTCTATTCGCCATTTGGCTTTAGATAGCGCTAATACGGACTTGTGCTCCCCATACCGTCGAGTATATAAAGGGAGACCCCATTAGGTTAAAATCCTTTATCCATAAGAAGTTGAGTTTGCTGCCCTGTAACCGTGATACATTGAACACAACATTCAGGGAGACTGCCTGCACGTACGTTAAGTCCTTGGTAATTTCTCTTTCATTTGATCACCAAGGTGTATATGAAAGTTCATGGAAACTTGGTACACCCTCTTTCTTAGATTACTTGAGTAGTCATTTATATCTTTTCGTGACTCCTTAAAAAGAGAAGAGATCATCGAGCACTTGTCCTTTCATGCTCGTTTAAAATTGAAAGTGACTAGAGTCATCTTTCATTTGTTTCTCGACTCTTAAAACATGAAATAGAAAAGTCCAATTTCAATGTCGTAAAATTAATTACCCACGATCACATGTCCGTTAATTTTTTTTACTTGGCTTGTTTTTTTTTTCCTTAGACTTTGATCTTGAAGCCCTCGATCGGCTATCTCATTTTCCTTCCTGTGTTGAAATATTTTCACAGTGGCGGAACCACCAGTTTCGTCGTCTTCTTCACTGCCGCCTAGTGGTAGTTATTTTCCTGATGTTTCTTTTGAAACTCCTCATTCTACTAGGTATACTAAGTTTTCGTAGCCTATCCTCCCGATTATATTTCCTCTGGTGTTGTGTCCATAGAATTCTCTAGTACTTCGACTCCTCCAAGGAATTCGGTTCTTCCTTCATTAGGACTGTCACTGTCAACACCTAGTTCGTCAGTCATTGTAACATCTGTCCCTGTCCAACCTACCGTTTGTGTGGATTCGTCTGCACTGTTTGTTACACATCAGTCGTCTAGATATTGTACTATTTGTAGGTCTATCTCCATTAATCCTACGTTCTCGGTTAGGCCTGCCACGAGTGAATCACAAACTCATGCATTGGAAACCTAGTCTTCTTCTGCACCCATGGTTTCCACTTATACTTTTGATGAACACATGTTGGATATTCATTGATGGTATGCTCCCTCTCCGGATGATCAACAACAGAACTCTCAGGGTTCTCAGTAGCCCCAAGCTCCTGTAAATCCTCCATGTCACTATGATGTCTATGGAAACCCCGTTTATTTTCCTCCTATTGATCCAAATCAAGCTGCTTATCTGCCTCCAGTTGATCCTTATCAGACCATCCCTCATCAAGGGCCGGTGATAAAAGGACAACCCTCTAGTATACAGGGACAACCCCACTGGGACAACCTTTGATCCAACAGGGACAACCTTATGGTCCGCAAGGCCAACCCTTACAGGGTCAATCTTCGATCCAACAACCCTATGGTCCTTTCGGTAAACCTTAGTATCAATATCAACCAGGAGCGTCTTACGTTCCTAGGGGGGAATTCTATCCACCATGGAGAAAACCTCTTGCACAACAACAAAAGCCATACATTCAGTATGGCCAAAACTTTGTGCAATAGGGACAACCCTACAATCCTGCTCCAGGTCAACCTGGTCATCAGGGACAACCTAGTCTATCGCAACCATCGGGCCCACCCCTTCCACAAGGGCAGCCTGGTGGCCCTCAGTACCCAGGCCAACTTGCTCCACAGGGTCAGCCTGCCCAACCCTAGCAACCGGTTCAACCTGTTCAATAGCTAGTTCAATCTGTTCAGCAGCCAGTTCAACCTACTCAGCAGCCAGTTCAACCTGTTTATCCTACTCAGCAAGGTCTGCCTACTCAGCAGGGTCTGCCTACTCATCGAGGTCTACTTGCTTAGTAGGGTCTGCCTACTCATCAAGGTCCGCCTGCTCCGCAAGGCCCTCCTACTTATCAAGGTCCGCCTGTTCAACCTCAAGGCGCTTATTACCCTCCTCAAGGTCAATATCAGCCGGTGTATAGTGCACCCCAAGGTTTCACTTATTACCCTAAAAATCAATCTGATTTGGTGTATAACCAACCCCAAGGAAATGCTTACATTCCGCAACAGAATCCATACGTTTCCCAACAAGGAACTCAGTGGTATGCTCAAAATCAATATCCTGGTCCTCAACCCTAGTATGGGCCTAATTATTAGGTGTATAACATCTATGGTCAGAATCCTCCAAGACAAAACATATGGGGGAATAATTTCTCTCAGACTTGGTGGAATGTTAACACAGGTCCTTATCAAAGACCTCCAATGCCTTTTAATCCTCAATTACCATTTCCCGCTACGTTGGAACTACCATATGTGTCAAAGCTTACGAATGATCCGATTCTTGATAACCCATATTGGTTTCCAGTTCTAACTAAGATTCCAGGTGATTGTCCTAAGTTTGAGGGCAAGTCTGGAGAATACCCCCAAGCACATGTTATGACTTACCACTTATGGTGTTCCTCTAACTCTTGGGTCGACGATTCCATCCGACGCCTTATTTTCCAACGGACTCTTACTGGTGCCACTGCAAAGTGGTACATCAAATTATCTCATGGAATTTCAACTCTTTATCCATGGCGTTTCTTACCCATTTTCAGTTACCAGTTCACTATGAGACTGGGACACACCTCCTCACATCCTTGAAACAGGACCGAGCCACTCACATCTTAGATCATATACATGAATGGAGGCATCATCATCGCTTAATTAAGTTTGATATTCTTGATCAGCTTCTAACTGATTGATTCACTACCTCCTTTGTCGGTCAAATTTCTAAAGACATAGCTATGGGGGCATCTGTAACCGAAGAACAGGACATTGCTCATGCCCAATACCTTGATATTGTGTACTCTCAGTCTGGCACATTGTATGATATCTTGCCTGATGCCCCTCGACCTGTAAATTATAAAGCACCACCGACCCCATCCATTCATGGTATTATTGGGTCTGTGTCTCAGAATTCTCGGAAGTCTTCTTCTTCAAATCCTAGGAAGAAAAAGTCTAATCCTTCCAATGATGTTGCTTCTCAGCCTACCCTGAATTCTGGTAAAACCACATAAGTCAATGTTGTTCAGGCCAATCCAGCGGATAAAACTTCCAAGGGGAAAAATAAGGGTAAAGGTAAGGCCAAAGCTGATACCCCGAAACCATATTCGTCAAAATATCATACTGATGATGGTTCACAGTGTAAGCCGAAGTACCCTTGTTTGATTTGTGATGAAGAGCACTACACCAAGGACTGTCCTCAATGGGCCGAAGTAAGTAGATTTCTCAAAGGTACCTAGGGAACTACGGTTATTCTTAAGGAACCTTTTCCATCTTAGTAGATCCAAATGGTAGAGCAACGTCATTCCTCTACCCCATTTTTCTCTCAGGAGTTCATGATGAATGGTTCTGCGTCCATTCTATTGCTACTCGATCAAAATATTATACCAAATCGCATCAGGCAGTGGGGAAAGAGATTGCTGATGGTCCTCCTCCTCCTCCTGTTTCTGGCCCTCTTCAGATTAAAAGGCCAAGTACTGAGCCCATTGTACAACCACCTTCCAAAGGTGTACTCCACAAGTCTTCTTACAATCCAAACGCCCATGCTGCTCAACATTACAGAATTGTTGAGGATTTGGCTCAGCTACCATTTGCAATTTTTGTATTAGAAGTAATTCAAAGTTGTCCATCTCAATGAAAGGCTTTGTTATCTACGATTGGTGGGGTTGATCTTGCTGATACTATCCTTGTTAGAAAATTAAATATTACAGAGCAATGCAACACATAAAATATGCGGAAAATACAAGCACACAAAACACATAAAACCAGAGAGACACAGATATAGCTGGTTCACCCAGTTTGGGCTACGTCCACCCCGAACAGCCAGTCCTTCCTTTCTATTATCCAGCAAAATGAAGATACAAAACCTACAGCAGATCCGCTGTAATATCCTCTGTTGTCTCTCACAGCTTCCCTATCTATTTCCCACTCAAAGAATACACACACAATGCGCAGCCGCAATACAATACCCTCATAAAAGCGAGAGGTTTCCTTCTAGGGCAAAAAACCCTAAACTAGAAATAACCCCTAAAACGTCAGATCTAATAGCTAATGAACGGCGGTTGATAAATTACTATGCTTTTTACAAGGAAACTTTACATCTATTTTGGAAGCCGGGGCGGCGCACAATTTGCCGAGGGTGCGGCCCCCGGACCCCCTGACCGGGGGGGTCGACCCCACGGACCACAGCCAGAGGACAAGTCCCCCCCGCGTGCAAGGGTGTACAATTTTCCTGGGGTATACATCCAGCTAAAACAAGGATCTCTGAATCAGGAAGAAAATCAGGCTCCACACCCAACAATCTCCCACTTGGAGACTGATTGTAGTAACTCCATCGCTACTAACATTGTTACCGATGAAATAGGTAACCTGACCTCAAAACGGGAACTCTAGCCCAAAAAGACTCAAAAAAACATGAAAAAACACCCAAAAAAAAAAGTGTATTCCAGAACGCACTTGTTTTTTTTTAAGGTCAAATTTCAACATTTTATAAAATTATGTTAAAAACAAAATTGTTTCTTGAAAAAAGGATTGAAAAAACACCCTCAAAACAAAATCAGTTGACGCTAGAATAACCAAAAAAAAAATGTCATATTTTTGACATTTTTAAAAATAGAAATAACATTTTTTAATTTTTAAAATTCAAACATTAAAAAAAACCTAAAATTTAAGAAAAAAATAAATTTAAAAAATAAAAACATTTTAAAGCTTAAAATTAAAAAATATATAGGAATAAAAAAATAAAAATAAAAACAAAATAAAAATTTTAATTCAAACATTAAAAAAAAGCTAAAATTTAAGAAAAAAATAAAAAATAAAAATAAAAATAAAATTAAAGATTAAAATTTCAAAATATATAGAAATCAAAAAATAAAAATAAAAACAAAATAAAAATATTAAATTAAAAAGAAAAACAAGTTAAAAAAAGAAAGAAATTATAAAAAATAAAATATAGAAATTAAATTTAAAAAAGAAAAAGAAAATGTTTATTAAATTAAAAAAAAAAAATTTAAATTTTAAAATAAAAAATTAAATTTAAAGAAATATATTAAATTTTAATAAATTTAAAACTTAAAAAAAAAAAAAACATTATTGAAATTAAAAGTAAAAAAATGAAAAATTAATTAAAAATAAAAAATGAAAAAAAATACAATAAAAATATTAAATTTAAAGAAATATATATTAAAAAAACAAATAGATTTTAAAAAATATATTAAATTTAAATTATAAAAAATAAAATATATATATGAACTTAAATTAAAAATATATATATTAGATTTTATTAAATTAAAAAAAAATGTTAATATTAAAATAACAAATTAAATTAAAAAAAAAAATATTAAATTTTAATAAATAAATGAATAAACAAATAAATTTTGAAATAAAAATTAAATTTTAAATATAAAGGAAAAAAAAAACATTGTTAAAATAAAAAGTTAAAAAACTTTAAAAATCAATTAAAATTGAAAAATTGAAAAAAATAAATTAAAAAAATATATATATTAAATAAAAAATAAAATAAAAAACAAATTAATTTGAAAATATTAATTTTAACTTTAAAAAAAATCTAATTTTAAATACACAATTTTAATTGAAATAAAAAAAAATATAGAAATTTTATGTAATTAAAAAAATAATAATAATAAAAAAAAAATTAAAAAAAAAAATATTAAATTCAAATAAATAAATAAATAAAAATACAAAATTTACTAGATTTTAAAAAATTAAATGAAAAAACTAAACATAAAATTTAATAATAAAAAAAAAATTAAAAAATTAAAAAAAAATCAATTAAATAAATAATAAAAAATACAAAATTTAATAAAAATTATTAACGAAATTTAGAAAAAAAATAATAAAATTAAAAAAAAAATTCAAACAAATTAAATTTCAAATATAAAAATTAAATTAAAAAAATATAATTTTCAATTTTTTGAATTAAAAAAAAAAAAATTAAAAATTAAAAGAATAAAAATAAAAAAGAATTTTTTGATTATGGTGGCGCCGCCAATTGGCCTCCCGCCTAGGTGACGGCGGAGGCCGATTCCGAGAATCGCCCTCCCGCGGCAGGAGGCCGATTCCGAGAATCGCCCTCCCGCGGCAGGAGGCCGATTCCCGGAATCAGCTTGAGGACGCAGGAGGGCGATTCCTGGAATCGGCCTCTCGCCGGAATCAGCCTCAGGACTATTCCCAGAATTGGCCTCCCACGGTGGGAGGGCGATTCCTGGAATCAGCCTCCTGCCGGAATCGGCCTCAGGACGCGGGAGGGCGATTCCCAGAATCGGCCTCCCGCCGTGGGAGGGTGATTCCCGGAATCAGCCTGAGGGCGATTTCTGGAATCGGCCTCTCGCTGCGGGAGGGTGATTCCCGGAAGCGGCCTCTTGCCGTGGGAGGGCGATTCCCGGAATCGGCCTCCCGCCGCGGGAGGGCGATTCTCAGAATCGGTCTCCCGCCCACGTGGCGGCGGAGGCCGACCGTTGCAGCGCCCCGCCCGCCCAGCGGTCGGCCTCCGCCGCCACCTGGGCGGGAGGTCGACTGGCGGCGCCACCACGATCAAAAAATTCTTTTATTTTTTATTTTTTTTTTAATTTTTAATAATTTTTTTTTAAATTTGATTTTTTTTTTTTAAATTCAAAAAATTTATTTATTTATTTTTTTAATTCAATTTTTTTTTTTAAATTTAATTTGTTTTTTTTTTTTTAATTTTGTTTTTAAATTTAGTATTTTAGATTAATTATTTTTTTAAAATTTAAAATTTATTCATTAAATTTATTAAATTTATTTATTTTTTTAAATCTTTTAGTTTATTTGGTTTTTCATTTTTAAAATTTATAAATTGTTTCATTTTAAAAAACAGCAAATTTATGGATATTTGTTTTTTAATTATTTGCACGTGGTTTTTTTCATTTTTTTTGTTTTTTAATGATAGTTTTTTTTATTATAGTTCTTTTATTTTAATATTCTTTTTCAATTTTAAATTTTGTTTTTTTTTAATTTGTTTTTTTTTGTTAATTTTAAAATTTGTATTTTTGTTTTCTTATTATTATTATTATTTTTTTAATTTATGTTTTTAAATTTAATTTTTCTTTTTTGTATTTTATTTTTTTTATCTAAATTGTAATTTTGTAATTTAAATTATTTTTAAATTTTCTATTTAATTTTTTTTTTAATTATATGGATTTTTTTAATAACTTGGAAAAAAAAATTTGATGTTTTTTTTTAAAATTTTTTTTTGTTAATTTTTGTTTTTTTCTTTAAATTACGTGTTTTTTTTTTCAATTTTTTTCATTTCTTTTCATATAATTTTCGATTATTTTTGTTTTTATTGTTTTTTTATACGTTTCAAAATTAGCATGAAAATCACCGCTCTAAAAAAAAAAAAGTTGATGCTGTATCAATATGTTTCAAAATTAGCATGAAAATCACTAACATTTTAAAACAAATATTCATACTTCATAAATAAAAATAGTGGAGTGTCAAAAATGTGCTAAAAAAAAAGAGGTGATTCTGCATCACCACTTTTCAAAATCGGGTGCTTTTTATGCTACCAAAAAAAAATAGGTAACAGTGCGGTTACCTATTTCATCGGCAACATTGTTTACTTCATTTGCTGGACAATGAATCCTCTTTGGACCTGGTTGTTTCTCATCTTTATCATCATCCTTGAAGACCAATTGAAACTGAGCACATTTTCAGTTTCTCCCTGGTTACAACTTTTGTTAGCATATCTGCAGGATTTTGGCTAGTGTGTATCTTTTCCAGCTTCAGAATGTACTGTTCGCTGGAGCCAATGAGAGGGCTTTCTCATCGTCTTTCCATCCACTGAAAATGTGCCATTTGCAGTGTGCTCCTCTTACCAGCGCACAGGGGGCTGCTGCTCTTACCTCGCTGTTTCAGGGTTTACCAGCGCACAGTTTCACCAGCTCGCAGTCTTAAAACTCCACGGCGGCAGTCCTGGAGCGTTTTCAAGAAGGCCGCAAAACAGTGTGGCCTCGACATCCACTTGGTGGAAATGGAAATCCCCGCAGACCAACTGGTTCTGGGCAGGGGTCAATCTGTAATACGTTCGAAGAGCTGGAGAATAGCAGTCTCCGACACATGAGAAACCGGCAGACCTGTTTGGGCAGTCGGGCCGATCCTACCCTCTTCGTTGCTCTCTTCGTCTCCTTGAAATACAATGGTCGATTCCAATTTTCTACGGCGGGGCAAGCAGGCAGAGAAAAAGTCTGCAGGGGAATGCTTGCAGTGGCTTGATTCACAGACCCCGTCCACAGTGCTCTACGTTTCGTTCGGAAGTCAGAATTCCATATCGTTTTCAAACATGAAGGCGCTTGCGCTAGGGCTGGAATCGAGCCAACAGCCTTTTATTTGGGTCGTCAGGCCTCCGCTGGAAGCCCCGCTGAATTCAGAATTCTCGACAGAGTTTCTTCCGGAGGGATTCGAAGAGCGAGTGAAGGAAAAGAAGGTAGGATTTCTTATCAGAAAGTGGGCGCCTCAGCTGTTTATCCTGTCCCATCCTTCAACCGGAGGGTTCCTTAGTCATTGTGGATGGAATTCGGCGCTGGAGGGCCTAAGCCAAGGGGTGCCCATCATTGGGTGGTCCATGGGAGGCGAACAGTTCGCGAATTCGAAGGTTTTGGAGGAGGAAGTTGGGGTGTGCATCGAGATGTGGAGGGGCAAAGAAGGAGAGCTGCAACGCGAGACGGTAGAGAGTAGTGTAAGAATGTTGATGAAGGAAGAGAAGGGCAATCGAGTGAGACAGAGAGCTAGGGAGATGAGCGAAGCGGCTTTGAAGGCAGTCAGTGAAGACGAAGATGGGAAGAAAGGTGCATCTGTGTGTGCTATGGAAGACATGATAAGAGAGCTTACAATAGGATATCGGGCCTAGACTACTTCAGGGCGCCTTGGAAGTGTCCGATGCAATTGAGAGAGTCGGCGGATTTCAGAGCCGTTATAGAGTATTTCAGGGCATCTTGAAGTGTTAAATAGATGTCATTTTGAGAGTCTGGGAGGATTTCAGGGCCGTAATAGAAGATTTCAGGGCTTCTTGGAAGTGTTAGATGTCATTGAGAGTCTGGGAGGATTTCAGGGCCGTTATAGAGGGTTTCAGGGTGTCATGGAAGTGGTAGATGACATCTTGTGTTAGATGCCATTGAGAGGCTGGGAGGATTTCAAGGCATCATGGAACTTTCAGTGCCATCGAGAGACTGTTAGGGAGGCTCTGCTCCTTCACAAAGGATTTCAGGGCATCATGGACGCTCTCTGCGGTGGGAGAGCATTTGTTTATTTTACAGAATTTAATAAGTTCCTCTGAGTGACAGAGTAAAGTAGAAAAACGCTTCAGGGTATTGTTTTGGCAATCATGAAAGCAACAATTTCTGAGTTGGGTTGGGATTTTTTTGGCAAAAAATACCCGCTACAGTTTTGAATTCATACATACATTCATAGGTCATCGGCATTCCTTCGCCTCTCCTCCTCCTCCTCCTCTCAGAGCTTCCTGTGTTGTTGTCTAGTCTCGTGACGTCTGTGTGTCTGGAGCTCCTTCTAAATGTTGTCTGGTCTATCTTGTTATGTGTCATTTGTTTGTTGTGTCTGTTTGCATGTGTATCTGTTTGGTGTGCTTGTGTTTTCTGAGAGGTGCAGGCAGGTAGCATATCAATTTTAGAATAAGTACAGTCCAGGACTTGATCAAGTGCCCAGGGTATCACGGTATCCAGGGTATCACCAGTATGCATGGCTCTTGGGAGTACCAAGCAATTACCTTAATCAGACATGTAGGATCAGACATGCAGGCAAACCTGTACCATAATCCTATGATGGATGACGCTAAATTTGCTTTGGTATGAAAGACCATGATTCTGGTAAGTTTATTTTCAAATTCTTTGTATCTATATATAAATAAGATTAGCTCAATGTTGAGGAATGGATTTTATTTTAAAAATTTCATCCACACAAACTGATTCTGATTCCTATAAATTATGTTCAGTGCTTTTTTTGTCATATTTTCTTGGTTTTTTAAATCAACCGATTGAGCAGATCTATATCATCTGAATTGTTTTTTTTTAATCTGATAATAGATCGTCTAAAAATGGTTAGAGTTACTCTACCCATGTCCGAGATAACATGGTCGCAACCATAATTGACTGTCAATTATCAACCTCAGGTATGCTATTGCCGTTTATTGAGTATGCACTGCAGCCATGAGTCCAAACTGGATGTGATTTGAAATTGGTTTGATTGGATAATAGACTGTGTTTTTTCCATGTAGGTTTGGTTTGCTTCAAAGTTTTAGGTGTGATTAATTGTCTGTAAGGAAATAACTCAGTCCTCTGTGAGGTATTCATGTTCCTTCAAATCCTAACCCAGACGATTTTTACCCAAACTATTTATCTGTTCGATTTGTTTGTAATCCTTAAGGAAATTGACTTGTCCAATGTTTACTCTTTTGTTATTATTAGTTGGTAGTTTGTAAGTCTGATCCTTGATGGGCTGATAAGAAGTGGAACTAGTTTGGACACTGTACCATGTGCGCAGAAGAGTGTGTTTTGGGGTTTCATGTGAACTTTTGGTTCATTCACTTTCAGAATTTGCTATTAGTTTTTCTTTAATTTTAAAGTTGAGAATTTTACATTTTTGGACTAGTCGTGGACATAAATTTCTCAATATTCAAACCGGTTGCAGTCTTCACTGATGTATTATATTTCCTTTCTTTTTCTTAAATTTCTCAGTGATGGTTGGTAGACATGACTCACTCTTCTGTATATTTCCTTTTTGTTTCTTAAATTTCTCAGTGATGGTTGGCAGACATGACTCACTCTTCTGTGCATTTCCGTACTGGTTGGCAACTATTTCGTAAAGCATACACAAACTTATGGGCATTAGTGTGTTTCTGTGTCTTGTTGGCAAAAACAATTCTAAGAAAGATCATGTAGACATGCATCAAATTTAAGGAAAAAACAAACTTTAAAGGTATATTTTTAGGAAACATAATTGGTAAGAGATGGTTAGGAAATGATGTGCATTCATAGGAGTCTCATTACTTGCAAATACGATAGGGATCCTAAGATTGGTTGTTGGCCCATAGAGGTACTCAGAAATTGAAAATCTGGTCATTTGTCTTTTTGGGGTACTAGAGGTTAGCATGACTTTGTTTTCCTCTCTTGTGATCCTTTTGCCTGCACATGTAGTTTTGAATGTAAAAATAATGATTTGAATTGCAGAGTATGATGAAGTTTTTGTCGGAGTTTGAAGCCAAATTGGGTATCCGAATCTAGTGCTCACGCGAATTTGAGCCTTTGGGCACTGCTGGTCCACTGGCTTTAGCCAAGGACAAGCTTATTGATGGTTCGGGACAGCCAATTTTTGTATTGAGCAGTGATGTAATCTGCGAGTTTCCATTGAAGGAGATGCTAGAGTTCCACAAATAATGTTGTGCAGAAGCCTCTGTAATGGTCACAAGGGTATGTGCTTTGAATTCTTTGCATTTCTGTTCTTACCTTTCAGTGGGAGAACATGTTCTTCCCTTTATGTTTCATTATGAGTTCTGTTTCTAGATTCATGATGAAAATATTTAATATATTTTTCTAGAAACAAGAGGTTTCAGGGACCTTTCTTTAATTTTGTTTGCCCTAAAAGCCATGGGTGAATGAAGCTGAGAATAACAACCTTTACCTCATATCGTCTTGAGGAGATCAAAGTTACCATGGCTCCCATTATTCCCTTTGTATCTTATATATCTCAAGGACTTCAAACCCATTGTTTTGTGCAGGTGAATGAGCCATCTAAATATGGTGTAGTGGTGCTTGATGAGGAGACTGGAAGAGTGAAGAGATTTGTTGAGAAGCCCCAGATGTTTGTAGGGAACAAGATCAATGCAGGGATCTACCTTTTAAACCCAAGTGTTCTTGACAGCATAGAACTGAAACCCACATCAATTGAAAAGGATATTTTCCCCAGGATTGTAGAGGAAAACCAGCTTTATGCAATGATTTTGCCTGGTTTTTGGATGGACATTGGTCAACCCAGAGATTATCTCTCTGGTCTGCATCTGTATTTGGACTATCTTAGGACTAAGTCTGATATGCTTCCAAGTGGCTCTTAGTTTCAAGGCAATGTGCTCATTGATGAAAGTGTCCAAATTGGGGAAGGCTGTCTGATTGGCCCTGATGTTTCTATAGGTCCAGGCTGTATACTTGAAGCTGGGGTAAGACTCTCAGATTGTGCAATTATGAGGGGTGTTAGAATCAAGAAGCATGCCTGTGTCTCATGGAGCATAGTTGGCTGGCATTCAACAGTTGGACAGTGGGCTAGGGTAGAGAACATGACTATTTTAGGTGAGGATGTGCATATAGGTGATGAGATATACAGTAATGGTGGTGTGAGTGTAGTAGTTTCCCTTGAAGGGCAAGTAGAGGAGTATCCCAACAAGGAAAACTTGTACAGTAGCTATGGAAATCTCCACTTTCAAATTTGATAACTAATAATTGTATTTTTCTATATTTACAGAGTTCCCTGTGTCAAACAAGGGGGAGTGAGATTCACCATCAATGGCTTCAAATACTTCAACTTGATTCTCATCGCAAATGTGGCCGGAGCAGGGGATTTGGTGAGAGTGAGCGTGAAGGGTAGCCAAACTGGGTGGATTCCATTGTCCAGAAACTGGGGCCAAAATTGGCAATGCAGCACAGTCCTGGTTGGGCAGAGCCTCTCCTTCAAAATAACTGGCAGTGACCGCAGGACCTCTACTTCCTGGAACATTGTGCCTCCAAATTGGGAGTTTGGCCAGACCTTTTCTGGAAAGCAGTTCAGAGCCTGATTACAACAAATCCTTGAACAATCTGCTGGTTCTCTTTATCTATATATCTATATTTGTATTTGTTAATGGAACAAAGGGATCCCTGCGTGGTTTCTCTGCGTTGACTTTAATGTATGGGGCATGTAGACGGATAACGAGGCAGATTTCAAGACTTGGCATCATGTACGGTATATGAGGGATGGGAAGCTTAGATCTATGTTGGGGTGTATTTACTTACGATCACGTCTTATCCATAGGTTTTACTTGGAGTTAGTGAACATTTTCAAGGACAGTCAAAATATTTTAATTGATATCATTGGTTGGTGCTTCTTTCATTCATCCGGAGCTTCCCTCTCTCTGGAAATTCCAATAGATGCAAGTATCGTTTAAAATTTTAGGGTGCGTGTTGTAGTACGCCAAAAGGGCAACTCAATCCTTTTTACTACACCTTCTTGGGAGAATCTCGGAATGGTATTCTTGATGCCGAGCTTCGTAAGCGATAATTTTTGTAGCTTTGGAATGTAACTTTAGTTTGTCCAATGCCAGTCCGTTCTTTGGTACAGTTCTAGTCTTAGCAATTTTTTTTAGTAGGATCAATTCACCTTAAGGGTAAGTTTTTCAGGGAACAACTTTGATTGGAAGCAAGCTCTTTCTTTGGGTGGCATAACTTTGATTACATGACAAGTGGTGGTGGTGCCAAAAATTAAGTCAGCATTCTTCTATTTTCTCATAGTTACATTTATTGCTCGATTTTTTGGATTTAGATGTAAAGTCATGTATTCCTTTTGTTTAGTATTTCTACTCCATTCGCAAGGTCTTCCTGTTTATGGGTTCTTCATTCCTTACATAGCGATGAAAAAACACCTTAAAAGGAAATATTACGCATGTATCATTAGTTTGTTTAATTATTGGGCATATAATAATGCAGAAACTATGTATCAAGGGAGTCTTCGATAAAATTACAAACGTTCAAGCAAACTTTGATCGGATTATGCCGGTTGGAAAATTGAGTTTTAAAGAAAGCTGGTTCAAAATAGGCGACATATAAATGCACAATAAACCTTTACGGGCTATAGATTTCGTGTGGCTAATTATTGGGCATATTATATGCGAGAAAAATATGTATCAAGGGAGTCTTCAATAAAATCACGGACGTTTCAAGCAAAATTTGATCAAACTATGCCGGTTGGAAAATTGAGTTTTAAAGAAATTGGTTCAAAATATCCGACTTATAAATGCCCAATAAACCTTTATCAACCCTAGATTTTCTTTAGATTGGCCCATTGGATCGCTTGATACATGGATCTATTACTTTTGTACACTTTATGACAACGATGTTAGGGACATTCTTCTACAATGGAGGTGTATCATCCAAGAATAAACCAAGTAATTGAAATTGGTATATTTCGCATCCGAAAGTGATCACCTGTGTTTTGTTTGGCATATACTCGATACAAGCCACTTGTCTTTTTGTTTGGAATATCCTCGGATCAGCTTATAGGCTTTGTTTCCTTCTCAAGCATAAAATATTGTGGAAAAAAAATGCATCATGGGAGTGTTGAATAAAATTATAAAATTTCAAACAAAATTTAAACTTTGCCAAGCTGGAAAAAAATAGTTTTGAAGTACCAACGGATAAATGGCCAATAAAATTTTCTCTAGTGTGTAGATTTTCTTGATATTTACTTATCATTGTTTAGTGGCAATGATAGATCCACGAGTCACGAGTGCAAATCAATGGAGGTATTGCCAAGACCCTAGGCCCTCGACTTCAACTTCGACCTTACCAACACTCTTCATTTTCGCAACCTTGTCCTTCCCTTACTGCAATTCGGCTCACCCTGCAATTTACGCAACTTTTCGGCCTTCCCCTCGAAAACCCTAGATTACATGAGGGAGGAGATCATGGAGAGATTTATCCTTTTATGCCTTCGCTATGCCTTCCTTGCCTTCTTAGTAAACTTGGCGAAACCTTAGATCCCTTCGCACGTGTGATAGAAAATAGCCCTAAAACATATCCAAAATAACCTTGCTTTTAGTCCCTTCTTTGCTTGGATGGAGGCTCGTCTTGTGTTTCTCGCACTACTTCTTGCTTCAGACGTTGACTTGCTGGAGGTGCTTGATCTTGGTCTTGGAGGGTCTTTTGACTCTTTTAATGACTCACATACATATATAACATTCCCAAGAAGAGTCCTTCATACATGACATTGAATTAATTTGAATTTATGACCAATCCTAAGAGCTCACAATGGGAGCCTTAACTAAGGATAAAATTCCTTGCTCATGAAACCCATGAGACAAACATTACATAAATAATTTTTATTTTTCTTCTTTACATCAATTACATAAAATCACAATTACACATGTCATTATGAAGATTGAACCCAGATATACTTTTAAAGAGACTGCAATAAAGCTTTTTGCTATAATGAAAATTTTCTCGATTTACCAAAAAAATAATAATGTGATCGTGATAACATTGTGCAATAATGTGATCGTGATCGATGTCACTATGTTTAGAGCAGTTAAATTCAGGACTGAGGCTTTGCATATTAAAAATGCTTTGTATGCATCACTTGTCTAAACCAACCAACTACCTTTCATGTGGGTGTGCAAATATCAATTATTACGCTTGCTTCTAGGTTTCTACCATAAATTATTAAGGGTCACAATTTCTCTGACTGGTCTAAAACAAATTGTTATTGTTAATGTTAATAATCTTCCTTGAAAAACTTCAAGAAGGTTAGTGAATAATGTGACCAATGTCAGTGGTTTTAGAATAGAATTAAACTAACAAAAGTATTTGTGCATGTAAAAATTTCTTTTATATACATCATATGTATATACAAACCACTTTTATGTGGTTGTGCTAGTAATCATTTTTATACTTGGTTTTTGGTTTCTTCCATTGAAATTATTACAACATCAAAAGCTGGCGTCTATTGGAACTTGAGAGGCAATGAATGTTTTTAAGATAAACTATGGACCATGTTCATGCTGAGATTTTGGGGTGTTGGGATAGCATCAAATGTGCCCTAGCTCCCAAACTCTGTAGAGGGATTAGTGTACATAAGATCTCCAAGACTGAGAAAGCGTTTGAAGAAATTCCATTAGGTTTAAGAAATATTTAATTAATTGATCTTTTTAATTAAGGATCCTAAGTCTACCTTAGGAAAATTAAAAGATTAAAGGTAATTAAATTAAACATGTGATGAGAATGACTTAAGTGGCGCGGATCAAACATCTTCTAATCTTAGCTATCGATTTAAGATCATATCACGGTCGTTGATGTTTCAAGGAGAAAAGTATAAGAAGAGGACTTGAGATCAGTTGGAGAACACACGCACTGGTAGAGCAGTGAAGCTAAACTAGAATTCTAGGGCGTGGTTTGCTAATAATTTTAGAAGTGTTTTAGCTCCAACAAGGGGGATGTTCTAGTCCCAGGGCAAGAATACAATGAGGGCAAAGAAGGAGCATACCAGAGCAAAGCAGAAGCAGCAGCTACGCAGGGAAATCGAGAGCCTGGCAGGGGCAACACAAAGGCAACAAGGGGCTAGGAGGGTTGACGCAGGCCCAGCTAGGGCAACACAGGGGTAGCGTAACCCGATCTAGGATGACACAAGCCCTTCCTGAGCAGTGCAAAGGATGACACAGCAGGCTTCAAAGAAACGCTAGGGTTCTAGAGGCTGGAAAAGGGCTGAGTTTTGTAAATTTCGTTTGAGGGTGTGAATCAATCAATTTTTCTGTCTTTCGGATAGAGGTATTGTTGCCATTTATATTTCTCTATCGGGTTAACCAGTTTGGTGCCCATATTTGTTGTACTTAGAATATGCATAATAATAAAAACCCTCCAGAAGCTAGCATAACTGGTTTTCCCACCTTGGTTTTTCTGAGGACATTTGTCCATTAAATCCTTGTGTCAATTTGTCATTGAGCATGTTATTCAGTACAACGATAAGTCGTTGGTGCTTTTGTTCTCTCTTTTCTTCCCCTTATATTTTGAGCTTAACCTTCTTCCCTAGTGCGGGCGCGGCTGAGGTTGCGAAAGAAAAGAAACCCGCATTATGTATACAGTCCTAATTCCTACTAATAAGTCCTGTCCTATCCAGTCCAGTCCAGTCATGTCCCACTTATGATATACCCATCTTATCATTCTGGTGTTTAATTGTCTGGTTCTAGCAAAACAAGAAATCAGAGCCAAGCTTAGCTGTGTAATGTGTAGCTATTTTTCGGGAAGAAGCTGTTGGTAATGGTATTGGTAGTGGTTTAAGCAGGAGTGATTGTGGTGTGTGACAAATATAGCCCATTTTTCATGTACTGCCGCTGTGTTTATGAAGATTAAGAAAACAAGTTTTATGTAACTATTTTATGTTGAAATTTTGTTTCCTCTGCTATGTACTTTCGGTGTCTCTTTTCCATGTGAAATTTGGCTTTACGATTAAATGTGGAAATTTGGAAATTATAAAACTCGCTCGCTTATGGTGCTCTGCTATGTTTTTTATAATTTATAGGAAAACGCGTTACAGAGATCCCCGATCCCCACAGTCGAAAACGCGTTCAGAAAACCTGGCACACCCGCGCGCAGGGTACGATGCGAGGACATCGTTCATTGACAGTGGTATATAACTAAAAACCGTCCGCGGTAATATTTAATTTTAAGTTTTAGTTACATTTGTCCAAAAGCTTTGCTTTTTGTAATTTACTTGCGGGTTCATAAAGGCGCGCGGGAATAAAGGCAATGTGTATAAACATTTGATGCTCTTGTGCCGTGCGATGTGATATGTGAGTGTGAGTTCACTGGTCGGGGTATGTGATATGTGGTCAGCGTAAATTCTTTTTCCTATGGGCTTTTTTTTTCCTGTGAATGCTTACTTGCTTATTTCATATTTGTGAGAAACGATGAGCACATTTATTTCATATTTGTGAGAAATGATGAGCACATTTTGTATTTTTGTATCTGTATTGGTTTTCCCCCTGTGAAATTGATTTCACCTTTCCATGTGAAAGAATTTTGAAGACCACGCCGAATCTATTGATTCAATGTTGCTTTGTTCACGTGGGTATTTCCATGGATCAGAGAGAGACATTTTATGATTTTAGTTTTCTATTTTATTCTCCTTTGGCATGCATATTTTAGGCTTGTGTAAATATTCTTCAAATTTTGTTTTCTGCCGACGGAGAGACCTATGTAGTTATGTGTTCTATACTTGGATTCCATAATGTTGGGGTTTTGTCATAGATTTCCGTCATTATTCATGTAAAAAGAAATGTGTTTGCCATCCTGTATTTTGGAAAATCTTGTATTTCAGACTGGGCATTGTAGGAACTTGCAGTGGGTTTATCCACGCTTTTAGATTCATCAATTCGACTTCGTTTATAGAATCAACCTGTGTTGTATAGAGCAAAGGGGTTCTTTCAGATTTTTATCATGTCCTTGCCAATGTTCTTTCTTGTTTCATAAAAATCGCTGGTTTTTGCCACAGATTGTGACCCTTTTGTACAGGGCTCCTGAAGTTCTCTTTGGGGCTACTCACTACTCATTACCTGTTCGCATCTGCTCTGTTGGTTGTATATTTGGTAAGCAATTTTAGACAGTTTATTGATGTTTTCAATTTGTTTTATGAGTATTTCTTGAGTCATATATCTAGAAGGCCATATAATCTATTGTTGCAAACAACCCAAATTTTTTGCAAAAAAATTCAGAAATCATGTTTCTTTTTTGGCTTAGCTCATGTTTGTAGACATTTAGTGGTATCTTAATTTTGTTGATTTTTGCAGACATTTAGTGGTATCTTATTTTTGCTGATGTTTGCTAGTTTTTACCCTTCTGTACGATTTCTGGTAAGATTTATTGGTTCTCTGTACCCTTGCTGATTTTATCCCAATGCCACAACATTGATCTGATCCACAATGTTACAGCTGAAATGTCTCCAACTTATGAACATTTTCAGGTTATGATTTCAACAAAAAAAAAGAATATATTTGATTATGGGATTTTCTTCTCTGATGCACCATAACTTATTCCAATCTTTCCATGCAACAGGTTTCTAGGAACTCCCAATGAAGAAGTGTGGCCAGGAGTGAATAAATTTAAGGACTAGCATATCTACTCCGAATGGAAACCTCTTCTTTTAAAAGGGGGGTGAATCGCCCTTTGTGTTTGGAAGTTGTGCCTACAAAACAGAATGGACAGGCTACACAAGCTTTGGTTTACTATGGGTTGTGGATTTCTCTTGATCCATCGTAATTTCCTACTCTTTTATTCGAAATTTATTTGCAATCGTTGTGTCATTTCTAACCAATTCTGAGTGTATTTGGATTCGTGACAAAAAAATGTGGAGAATGCTCACCCAAGTGCAATGTTTGTGTTTGGGGATTCCTATGTCGACACTGCAAATCTGAAAAAATCGAATGCCGTTGCCTGGAAACCTCCATATGGTATCAGCTTTCCTGGAAAACCATCTAGGCGACACTCAGATGGAAAATTTCTCACGGACTTCATAGGTATAATTTCAGATTTTTACACAGTAAATTATTCGTGTCGTGTGTGGGTTTTACTTTGTCATTTTAATGTTTCAGCTTCACCTTTTAACATCCCTATACCAGTGCCACACAGTCAGCGGGATATCAACTCCAACATGCTTCGCTTTGGCATGAACTTTGCAACTGGAGGGACCGGTGTCTTTTCTACATGGCCTCGACTGCCCAGTACTAACACCCAAATCGACCAACTGCAGAAATTGATCGGTAATGGAGTATATTCCTCAAAAAACCTCCCGTCCTCACTGGTTTTATTTTCTGTTTCGGGCAATACTTTAAGTGCCTTCATTGTTCAACAAAGAGGCACAGTTGAGGTAATTCCATAATGAAAGATATATTCTTTCAAAAAAATTCCTTCAGTAAAATTGTAAATTTTATAAGGGAGGTGAACCACCCAATTATTGATTTATCATTACAATTAAGATGGAGAGTTTCATAAACTCTTAGATCAGACTGTCCATTTTAGTTTTGGATTAGACTGTCTATTTTAGTTTTGGATTAGACTGTCTGTTTTTCTTTTGATGATGAATTATGTAGGGTGGTTTTAGATGGATAAACCTAATAATTTAGTTTTCATAATAACAGCTACGTTGCCTCGAATAATAAAATTTAGAATAATAAAATTTATTTTATTTTATTTTAAAAAGAGTAAACCAAATCATCAAAGTTTATAATTTGAATTTTAAATATTTATATTTATTTTAATAAAATATTAATTTTTAATTTAATATTATTAAATTGTAATTTATGTAATTTTATTTATTTATTTATTAATTTTAATTTAATTTAATTTCTATTTATTTATTTTATTCTTTTTTTTAATTAAGAATTTTTTTTTAATCTATTTTATTTTTAATTTTAATTTTAATTTTATTTTGTTTTATTTTGTTTTATTTCTTATATTTTATTTATTTATTTATTTAATTTATTATTATTATTATTTTTTACATCTTTTCTTATCATAGCATGTAATTATTAAAAATAAAATAAATATATAAATTCAAACTTTAAATATTATTTAATTACTTTTAACATTTACTTTATTCGATAATAATAAAAACAAATGAATATCCTTTGAATAATGCACCGAGGCTATCTCCCTCTTTTATAAAGTGCTCGAATATTAATAGAAATCTTCCCCTTGTAAACTGTATTAAAAGGCAATATCCTCTCATTATATTTTGATGTTCGAACTTCTTAGACCATAACCCCAAGCAATAACAAGTATACGCCCTCCCGAAAGGCTCACGACGGACTTTAGTTTAATAAGCATTGACCAAACCTTAGAGTTAAAACCCCAAGTCTTATCATGTCATTAGATCATTAATATGGGATCACTACATACCTTAATTTTAATACCAACTTGGGGTGTCAAATTTGTATTTGTGTATTCTAACCAACCAGCTGCCATTTCTTAGTTTTTTGTTGATTCTTACTATGCATGCAATGGTCCCTACCCATCATTACCATTGAAATTTGAATTCTTTTACTGTACATTCCATTGCTATGTTACCAGAGACGACATGATAGTGAATCTGGTTGATTTCAGTCCCTGGAGGCCATTTATTCTTCCTCCTCTGTTCTCCAAGGAGGAGTTGGAAAAGAATTAACTCAAAATCTACATCTTTTGCCCCCCTTATATGATTGGGAGGTCTCCTTTCAACTCTAAGGTTTGGTCAATGCTTATTAAACTAAAGTCCATCGTGAGCCTTTCGAGAGGGCGTATACTTGTTATTGCTTGGGGTTATGGTCTCAGAAGTTCAGCATAATATAATGAGAGGATGTACTGCTAATACGGTTGTTACAAGAAAATACGAAACTAATATTCGCGCTACATAAAGGGGAGATTCCTTACAATTATAAATATTCGAAAAGGATATTCATTTGTTTTATTATTATGTCAGTCAATATTAAAGTAATTAAATAATATTAAAAGTTTGAATTTATATATTTATTTTATTTTTAATGATTACATGCTATGATAAAAAAAAAATAATAATAAAAAAAATGAATAAATTAATAGAAATAAAATAAAATAAAGATAAAATTAAAATTAAAAATAAAATACATAAAAAAAATCTTAATTACAAAAATAAGAATAAAATAAATAAATAAATAGAAATAAAATAAAATAAAGATTAATAAATAAATAAATAAACACGTGTCAACCTAATCTATTCTAATGTGATTTTCGCAAAGACATTTAGTACATTTGCTTCACTCTTTCTAAAATAAAATAAATTACTTTCTAATTGTTTGATTCAAACTAGCCATTTCAATCTTACACTCTCTACTATTTAGTATTTACTTACTACTATTTACAACTTCAATCAATGTTTTTCTTTTTCTGTACACGCTTACTTTTCAAATTGTGATGTGCATATATCATTTCAAATATGATTAACAATAATTTCAAAAAAAAAAGAAGGCTTCAAACTATCATGTGCATCTGTCATGTCAAACATGATTAGCAATGAGTTGAAAAAAAAACTTGGAATATTCAAGATATACAATTGCAAGTAGCATACTTCAAAAACTAATTTACAAATATGGTTATTTGACATTACTATTTCCTTTATTTTTATACCTACAAACCAACATCCTCTCCTAACCTATTTTGTGCCTATGCCTTCTTTACCAAGGAAATAATTCAACATGCCCTATTCCAAAATATATGTTCCATAGGGAAAGCCTTTAAACTACTCATTGTCAGGGACATATTTGCAAAAATTGCATTTGTAAAATTAGTCAAGACTAATAAGATTCATCTTAATATCTAAACTTCAAATCAATTTATTCAAGAAACCCATTCTCAAGCAGTGTTTCTTAAACGCTCATTCACATAGCGCTTCCTTTCGGCGTTCCTTTGCACCACAGGTGCAATTGCTAGTTTAATCTATCACGGAATAACACGTGCATATTACTTTCGTTCAACAAATTTTAAGCACAATTTGCATGCGTCTTCTCTCTCATGGAATAACTTACCATGTAACAAAATTTGATTACTATGAGAGAGAAGACCACTTTTATGTTACCCTCCACATCCATGTTAAGACAAACTCCAATTCATTATCTTTCCCTATCAAAAAGTTTCGTGTAAGTAACACATTCTATAATCATCTCCCTGGGATGACAAAACCACCCGGAGTGATGGTGACCAGCGTTTAATTATCGATAATTTCTTTTCTTGTTGAAACTTTCGATTTTGTGTACACAAAATTTTGATTTTATTTATTTATTTATTTATTATTTCACTTATTATTTAAAGTGATATTTTGTAATGTTAAATTTTGAATTAAAATTTAAAAAACTTACTGTTAATTTAATTAGTTATATTATAATTTCATTTTTATTAATAAAATTACAAATAATAATTATTATATATATAATAAATAATAAATTTATTTAATTTTATTAATTATATTACAATTTTATTTTGATTAATAAAATCACAAATAATTATATATATAATATATAACATGATAGTTCAAAAGAGAGTTATTCAACACAAACAGTTAGTTGAAAGCCACAACATCCTGGAGCTAGAGTTTTGCCGGTCGCAAGCTTCCACTTTCGACAATGGTGTCCACCTAGGACTAGATCTGTCGCGCCTGCAACCACGAGAGGCCCTTGGGCAGAAGTGGGACACGTCGAACATGGAGGCATAAACATGTTGAGGGCGTGAACCTTCTGAAGCATTGCCTGATACAGGGAAGGAAGTCAACATGCGGCTCGACAAGTGGAGGTTGATGTCGCTCTTTTGGGATCGCGGCAAAGGGAGTTAGTCGACCGGCAACTCCCCGCTTGTTCATTTTCCGATTTCAGTTTTCCTCTGTCATAATCTTGAACTGGTTAGGGTCGTTTTTGCCTCTATTACCTTTTCAGTGGATTTTTTTCCATATTACCAACGGTGTTTACGCTATTGTCGATGAAGGTTTCTCACCACCTTAGAAGGGAGGGAGGCTCGGGCTTATCGTTGTACATTAAAGGAAGGCAGGGTAAAACAATGTTTTAATATTTTCCTATAGGGTTTCCCTGGACGGGGTAGGTTTGGAGCCATTTTTTGGTGCTGTCGACAGTAAAAGAAGGTTGCAATGGTCAAAGGTTCAGATAGAGTGGAGATAGACCTCGAGCTAGAGGACATGCTGGCCATGTGGGGGAAGGAGATAACCGACCAGAACATCATGGATTTCATTAGGTCAGCTCAGAAGGAATCCTACCTGTCTGGAGGTTTGGGAATGGACTGGGGGGTCGATGAAGTGACAGATGGTTGCCTAGGTCTCCCCTGCGAGGCGGTGAAGGTGAAGAAGCAGCTGTCAGTAGTCTTAGCGGATATTTTGGGTGCTGCTCTAGGGTCAAAGGACCAGCATCGCGAAAATAGGGGTTTACAAAGGATCCAAGAGCTGCAACGCCATTACCTCAAAACAAGAGGCTTGGAGGATATAGTTTTTAGCTTCTCTAGCGGGATTGCATTTGGGCATTTATCTGATGGTCTTCATCCGGGCTCAGGAATCTTCAAAAGAGGGTCACTCAGCGCGAAAAGGAATTTTGATCATGGCACTAGCCCTAATCCGACTATCGTGAGTATGGGGGAGAGCCGACTACAACACTTCCTCTGGGAATTGGGCCGGGTTCACATATCCTAAGCGATCTCAAAAGGTAGGAGCACAAAGTAGGTTGATCCCCTATGTGACAGTATTTTGGCTGCAGATAAAGGAAATCCTCGTAGGGTCAGAGGGTCTGTGGCTTCATTGAAACGCACAATTGGGCAGAACATTTTGCTAGAAGCTTCTCAGGGTCACCCGTCTCCTTTAGCAGTGGATGGGCTGGAGGGCCCTCTCTATAAAGAAGTATCATTGACGGATCTCCGTGACCTTGAGGCGCTCCTCCCACCATACTCACCGCCTTTTTCTTCAGACAACACTGGGGATTCAGACGCCTCTCATGGACAAAAGAAAAATATCAAAGGATTCAAGCGGAAAGACAAATTTGCAAATCTGAGATTGGGGATGGAAGTGATGGTCGACGTAGTTATGAAGACTGCTGAACTAACTCTGGTGGGCAGAGCAAACAGAAAAAAAATCTTGTCTAGTTACATCAAGGAATGGGTTACAAAAGCCTGGAATATGGCCCCAGACCCTTGCTTCGAGGTTCTCAATCTCACAAATGGGTGGTTTATGGTGAAATTCAAAGTGGCATAATCAGAAAGCTGGGTATTAGAATAGAATTGGTGCTTCGGGCGCACCCCGATTGTCTTCAAACCCTAGACACCCATTTTTTATGCCCAAAGGCAGAAGGTCGCCGATCTCCCCATCTGGGTAAGACTTTTGGGTCATCCCCATCAGCTGTGGACACTGAACATTTTCAGAGACATAGGGAACAAGTTAGGGGTATTCCTGGAGGCAAACATGTCTTTCACTCAGATAGGGGAATATGGTGTGGCGAGAATCCTAGTCCGACTCAATCCCCGTTAAGGTCTTTTTGAGGCCATTCAACTACATTATAGGAACTGGTCTTTTATTCAAGCTTTGGATTATGAAAAATTGCCTTTTAGGTGCCACATATGCCACACGTATGGACACATGGCAAAGGATTTTCCCCTCCCTAAGTGCAAAAGGCCCAACAAAAAGAATAGTAAGGACCTACGCACTCTTCCAGCAGAGGAGAATCAAATCAAGGAAAGCAAGGAGGTGGATCTAGAGGGTGGGTCTGAGGAGAAATATCATGAACATATTCAAAAGCAGGACCTTCAACAACCACGACGGGAGACAGGGAACTTCACCGAGATCGAGATGGAGGCAACCCTAGAACAAGCTCCATCCCAGCTGGCCTTAGAGACTTTGCCTGCGGAAGGACCTGAGGGTAACCTCTCTCAACCCCTCAGTTCATTTTTTGTTTATGTCTCTAAAATTCTAGCTTTTGAATTGGAGTGTGGTCCCTTCAGGCCTTCACATATGGTTATTACTCAATCTATTGAATCTCAACCCTCTCTTCCCTTGGATAGTACCATTATTTCCCTTCCCAGGCTGAGCCCCCCCTCATCCACGATTCCTTCCCAGTACCCTCCGCTCCCTCCCGCAACCATTGATCACAGCCCATATAACCTCCGACGTCGAGATTGCAAGGAAAATCTTTTGCCTGTGTTTGGTGGCTTGGGCTTATCGGGTGATCCCCCTCCTGGTCCAAAACAAAGGGGGAGGAAATCAAACCTTTCAAAAGCCCAGGTGAAAGCCAAGCTGGATATTGCAGATAGAAAAAAAACACAGACTGACAGCGGTGCTTAGAGCAGTGCAAACACCAGGCCTGGTTAAAAGATGATAATTATGTCCCACAATTGTCGTGGGTTGGCTAGTAAACCCAAAAAACTAGTGCTCAAGGCTTTGCTTGATTTCTACAAGCCCAATTTCATCATGCTGCAGCAAACACTGGGGGCTAGTGAAGATGCTCAACTTTATTTGGAAAAACTTTGTCCCAGTTGGACTTTCCTAGGCCTCGATGCCAAAGGGAGATCTGGTGGCCTAGCTATTGGTTTCAGGAACAGGAAGATAAAACTAGTAAATTCTTAGGGTTTGGATCGGGTATTAGCTATCGAGTTTTTTGGGACAAAATTTTACCCTTTTGAACATTTATGGTCCTTGTCAGGACATGGAGGCTTTCTAGTCTGCTCTTCAGGAAAAATCTTTTTTTTCAGCTCCAAACCTTATCCTGGGAGGGGATTTGAATTTTTCCATTTGCCTTTCTAAATCTTGAGGGCCGAACACCCGCCCCGAGCCTCTGTCGAACTTTTTCTCCTCCGATATTTTTGAAGCTAGCCTCTTGTACCTTAATCCCTTAAAATTGAAGCCTTCTTGGAGAAACAGGAGAGCAGGGGAAGATAGGGTCGCTAAGAGATTGGATCGCTTTCTAATCAAGGACGATCTAATGGACAATGTTCCGATGCTTAGATAATGGATTGGGGAAGGGGGGGACTAAGATCATCACCCCATTCTTCTAGAGCTTAGAGGAAGAACCACTAAACTAGGCGCCCCTTTTAAATTTAATTCAGGATGGCTGTAGGAGGAGTCTTACAACTCCCTTTTCAAAGACTCATGGATCCCTCACTCCCCTAAATATCCTCTTAATGTCACAAAATTTTTCCTCAATAACCTAAAAAGAATGAAGAAGGCCACCATGGCTTGGGCCAAGAAAAATAAGGCTGATGAGGAAGCCTGTTTATCCTGGATTGGGAAGGACTTAGAAAGATTGGAGGATCCCGAAGATGATGGTTATGAGACCCTGGAGAAAAGAGAGGTGATCAAAGGGCTCAAAGCTGAACAAAAGAAGATCCTGCTATTAAGGGAGGAGGAATGGAGACTAAAGAGTAGGGAAATATGGTTATCTATTGGGGACGAAAACACCAAGTTCTTCCATAACTATGCTAAGGGCCAGAAAATCCCTAATACGATATGGGAAATGAGAGATTAGGATGAAGGTGTAGTCACATATTTCGATGGTCTTGTAAAAATGGGATCGAACCATTTTAGAAGACTATATAAAGCCCCAGGAGAGATTACTATTGCTGAAGTGGTAAAGGTAGCCCAGCTCTTCCCGGGCTATTTGGATGAAGAAAGTTTGGAATTGCTTGTGAATCGGGTCACCAAAGAAGAGGTAGAGGGAATCTTAAAGGCCATGCAGAGGGACAAAATTCTAAGCCCAGATGGGTGAACTGTGGAATTTTACCAGCATTTCTTTGAAACTCTAGGAGACCATCTAACTATTGTGGTTGAAGCATCCAGAATAAGTGGTGTTATCCCGGAATATTTGAACTCCACCTTCATCGCCCTCATTCCCAATATGGACTCCCTGGCTTCTTTTAACGATTTTCAGCTATTGTGCTCTATAACTTCCTTTATAAAATCATTGCAAAAGTCATTTTCGAAAGACTCAAGCCTATCCTCTCTAACATATCTCAAAGGAACAATTTTTATTCCTGGAAGGAAGACAGATTCATGAAGCCATAGGGGTGGCTCAAGAAGTCCTTCAAAGTATGAAGAAACACAGATGGAAAGGGTTGATCATCAAAATTTACCTCTCAAAGGCTTATGATAAGATCATTTGGATGTATATTCGACTCCTGTTCACCCATTTGGGCTTTCACTATGACTTCATCCGGTACCTTGGATTCCATCTTAAGCCGGATTCTTATCGTATGGCTGCCTGGATGTGGATGGTGGCCAGAATTGAAAAAGGAGTTAAGTGTTGGTTTTACAAATGGCTATCTAGAGTGCGGAGACTCACTCTCATCAAATCTGTTCTAATGGCCATTCCTGTCTATTGGGCACTACTCTCATGGATGCTGCGGGGGATCTTAGAGAGCATTAGAAAAATATGTCATAAATTTTTGTGGGCAGGATCCAAAGAGGACCACGCCCTGTCTTGGGTGGCTTGGGAGAAAATAGCCCGTCCAAAAGAATGGGGAGGATGGGGAATAAAGGAGCTTCCCTCTTTCATCAAGTCCCTTGCGGCTAAAATGGGATGGTCACTTCTGACCAAGGATTCCCTTTGGTCCACGGTAATGAGAAGTAAGTACATCGACCCTCGAGACATTGTTAAGTGGGTCTGGAACCCTGTTAAGTCCACTAAGGGTGGTTTGGTGGTCTGGCAGGCCACCCTCGAAGCCATGGACCTGATCAAGGAAGGTCTGGTCTAGAAGGTTGGAAAGGGGCACTAGATTATATTGGGGTTTGACCCATGGGTCGGTTGCAATGGAGATTATTCCCTTCCAGAGGCGTGTAGAGCTCACCTCGCGGAAAAAGGTCTCTTGTTTCTTATTCAAGTCGAAAAATCTGAAGCCACGTCCATCTGGGTGGAAGGCTGGAAAAATGAGGACGATCTCTAGCTTGATCCAATTTGGTTAGAAACTTGGAAGCTATACACTAATGAACTACTTAGAACAAATTTTCGCATCTGAGATGAACCAGAAACACTCAGATGGGGCTTTGCACCTTCAAGCTTGTACTCACCAAAGTTTGGGTATTCTCATATAATGGGGAAGAAAGTCTGGGCAGAGGTTGAATGGTGGCATAAACCCCTCTGGAAGTTGAAAAACCGTGCAAAAGGTCGCGTCTTCTTCTGGTGCATATTGGAAAAAAATATCCCCTCGTGGGACAATCTACAAAAAAGGAAGAAGGAGGGGTTAGGGAGATGCCCCTTATGCAAACATGACTCTGAATCGGGGGCCCATATGTTTCTCTTTTGTTCCTTCAGTCAAAAGGCATGGGAAGAGGTCTGAAATATGGTCGGTTGCACATAGAAATGGGGTGTTCCTTCGATTAAGGAGGCCTGGCAATCATGGTGGAATGGTTGCCCGACTGAAAAACAAAAATCGATCCCCTTGATAATGGCCTGGGACATTTGGCTTGCTAGGAACCACACTATTTTCAGGAATGAAGATACCCCTTTCCACATTAACGCTCAGAATGGGGCCTCCATCTATTCCCTTCTCCCAGAACAATAATCTTCAATAAAGAAAAGGGTCATTACCCCTGAGATTATCAGGGGGGATCTCCATTAGGCTTACTTTGACGGAGCATCAAATCCGGCGAACCAGTGTGGTGCTGGAATTGTTATACACCTAAACCATTCAAGACGACTGGAAGCCTCTATCGGACTTGGTCAGGGCACAAACAACTATGCTGAGATCAAAGATTTACACCTACTCCTATGTTGGCTTACACATTTGCATATTAATTCTTTTCAGTTATTTGGGGACTCGCTCAACATCATCAAATGGTTTAATAAGGAATTTGTTTGTTCAATTTTCTCGTGTGTATCTTGTAGATATATTTTAATGCCAGTAAGAGTGGTTTTGTTGATTTTTAACGTAACATGAACAATACAGGGTATCAGAGCTTTAGATAACTCTAATACTTACGAATTCAATCTGTTTTCTTAACGAATAAATCTCAACAAATGAGGGATGCTAGATTTGACAAAAAAACACTTGTGAAAGAAGATAATTTCCAATTTTAAATCACTATAATTTCACATTGAGTAGTATGTTACAAAAAAAATAGTGATGAAATCTTCTCAACTATGAATCAAGTGAATCTCAAAAGTGTTTCTCCCAACACCTTTACCATTAATAGACAACATGGTGTAACACCACTGTATTTACACAATGACTGTAAACATAACAACGACGACCATGCCAACGTCAAAACTTACGTGATTGATTAATATATTAAATTAATTATTTATATTAATTAATTGATGCTACTAAAGATTACAACAACTTATAAATCCCAAATCCTAAGAAGAAATTATTGAGTTTTGTCTACTTCCCTATATTTCCGCACCCTTATCCACTAAACTAATATCGAACCCTCTTGAAAAAAAACTCAACTGATGCAGGGATTCTACAATAAAATAGATCCTTATGCACAATACAAGTGTTGGTTTCCTTAACATGGAAACTTCATCAAATTCGTCATTAAAACCCACATTTTATTCACCTCAAAAAATACATAGAGAAGAGAGAGCCAAGACAAATAAAATAATTTCATAAAATACAACCAGAAATTTATAAATGCAAACCCTTCCTTGGCCGAATATTACAATGATTGGCCTCTCATCTCTTTCGGCCTTTTTACAACTCTCACACCATTTCTCTCTATCTCTCATTGTTTTTCATCCTCACACAATCCTCCTATTTATACACAATTATGAATTTATTTCAATCCATGATTTCCTCCACACAAATCTCAACCAAAATCTAAAATAGATTTATCCCTTTTTTTGGACTCAATTAAGTCCCGTTTAAGGAATTCCTAATCCCTAGATTATCTACCTAATTCAACTCCACTCATATCCTTAATTTATTAAAAAAATATTTACAATAATCCTCACATGTACATTTTCCTCTCAATTTATTAAAAATGAGCATAATAATTGATAAAATAATTAAAAAGACATCACCCCCTATTTACACAATATTTTAATGAAAAATCAAGCAGGATTTTCCTGCATCAGACTCCCCATGTAGAGAAGTTTCCATAGACTCCTATCTATGAGGTCTGTCACTTCTCTGTAATAATGCGACAACCACAAGTCTTGATGACTTTCTCCCTCGAGGATTCCAAACTTTGTTTTGCCACTGGTCCTTTAACGTACCAACTCCATTTTGTAATTCATCACTTACTCTGTCAATTGGATTTCATCGATATTTACAACAATTGCTTCTGCCAATTCCTCGGAGTAACTCCCCTTTGTTTGATGCTTTCATCTTCAATTGTGTTGAATACTCAACTTTTTGAAGCGAAGAATATTCAAGAATTTCTTCTTGACCATAACTATAGTCATTGATTGCTTTTATAGCAACAACTTTCTCATCCGGTGTTGTACCTGCATTCATCAACAAATTATTAGTTTAAAAAATACAAGACCTTTCGGCCTCTTTTGATGCTTCAAGCACCAATCTCCCATTATTTACTTTCTGGATTTCAACAGATCCTATTTTGAATTGCTGGCTTCTTTCATCTTTATCTTGCTGGTTCAATACTTCTGTTTCCCTTATGTCCCTAAAGACATAACTTTCTTGCTGCTCCTGATTTTTCATCTCATCTCCAAATACTTTTTGCTCAATTTTTCTGATTTCAATATCATATTTATTTATGTTTCCTTCTGTACCTACAGCCACATTATTATTTGAAAAGTTATAACATTTACTCAACTCTATAAATGTTAAAAACATTTCATCCCTATCATGCACGGTAACTGCAATCTGTTCTATACCAGGTTCTGCAAGTTTCATCTCCCCTTCAGGTTCCTTAAGCCATCGTTCCAAGAGCTCTATTTCCATGTGAAATATTTCCAACATTTCATCACAACCTTCATTCTCAGCTTCATTCTTCTTCTGGAAATCTTCTTGAGTTATCCTGATTTCTGTATCATCACATTGCAAAATTTTGTCAGCAATTTCATTAAACAAATTCATTTGTTTACCTCCTTGGAATACCACTTCGACATTTTCATTATGCTTATGCTCCATAACAGCTTCAACTGGATGTCTTACACCAAAGAAGAATTCATTTATGATTTCTTCCTGCTACAACAAATCAGTACCTTCCTCCTCTGAAAGGCATTCTCCATCATAATTCACCTTAAGAGTTTCATTCATCTCTGTGATAGTTTCACCAGACTGTCCATCATCTTCTGCACATCCTGCAAACATACATAAACCGTGAGATTTAAAAATACAAGGCTTCATAGCCTCATCTGCTTATCTTGTCAACATATCTTCCAATTCTTCTGAACTATTCCAATAGTTCATTAGATCTTTTTCATTGATCTCTTCACCCAGAATTTCACCCTGTTCGGGGCCACAAATTGAAACTTCCATTTTCAACTCAGCCTCTCTGAGTTCTTCACATCTCAATTGCACACTCATCATCTGCTCGAGCTTCCTCAACTCTTCTGTCAACTATATGTTTACTTGTTGTTCCCTCTTTGTGTGTAGCTTCTGCCATTTCACTTTCTTCCTCATGGTCCAACCATGTCTTTGGTCTTTCATATTTCTCTGCAACAATTCCATCAACAAATCAAGGTGAACTATTATCTCGGCTTTCTTCCACTCATACTCTTCATTAGTCAATTGCTTACATATGCCATTTACCTTGGCATTTTCCTTCTTCTTTCTTCTGCTGTGGTCTTCATCAGATCTTCTGAAATGACTATCAATAGTTATCTCCTCCTCCTTTGTGAACTTCATCTGTTCATGTGTGGATTTCATTCAATCCCCTTTTCAGCAAGCCTCCATACTTGCCATTCAGCAATACAAGCTCTCTTCCCGCGCTTGAATTCCTTCAGTTCTCTATCTTGGAATCATCTCTGGCAACTCTCTTGCTCCTCTTTGGTGCAAACAACAACTTCAGTAATGCTTGTGTTACAATGACCAAATTCTTTGGGTTTCGGGCTCCGTCGATCATGCACCCAATTACATTCAAACCTTTGACTTTAAGACCCTTTGACTCCAGAATTTACATCAACTCTTCATCTTGGATGAAAAATACACCTTCTTGTACAATAACTCAATCTTAACTCAAGCTATCCAAATTTTCATTTGACCCTAACATCTGTTTGACTTCAAAGATTGACCCAATAATTACAATAGTGGATATTTGGACTTTATTCAAGTTATACAATCTTCCAACGAACATCCACCCTTAATACATTTTTATGATGTAAAATATTCACTCTCTCTCATACTCCATTCTTCAGAAAATATCACAAGTCACTAATTGCATCATGTCCCTTTATCTCTTTCTTTTACTCACATGATACTTTAGCCTTTAAATTGAATTTCAATCCACTTTTCCCAAGATTTATTTTATGATGAAAATAAAATAAATCATTTAATTTCCAACATTTAAAATATCTCTTTTAAATTAAATTTCATACCTTATGCTCCCTTCAAGATTATTTAACAAACCTTCTCTTCGCAATTTCAACTCTCTGGATTTCACTCTTCTGTGTCATCTTTATCACTGTGAATATTAACATTTCCTTCATACCATAGTCTTTTCAACTCGCTTACCATCGTAATTAGGCAGTTTTCCTGCACTTCTATGTAGCTCATTCTTTGCAATGACGGTCCGCATGCAACACCGTCTCTCCTCATAGCACAAAACAATTCATTCACAAGAATTTCTCAAAACTTTCTTTTAACATGGTGGCATTACCATATTTCTTCGTAGCAACAAATAAAAACCATACTCAACCATACTCGCACATCAATTTCTGAGATGAACTCCAATTCCATTCCTTAAACGTATGGATTGATTTCATTCTTTCATAACTTTTACAAAAGATCAACTTCTCGAGTATGCAAGGAAATTTAATCATCCAAATTTTAAGATATCTTTACTCAACGAATATTGATTCATGCAATGAGCACTTACCTTGAATCTTCTTGTTGTTGAAATGATCCAACCCTTCTCTCTCATATTCATTTAGGAATACATTCAAGCCTCTACAGAATTTGTCTTCGGTGGACTCCCAACTATCCAACTCCAATCTCCACTTTGAATGTTCAAGGTCAATTTTCTAACAATCTCTCCCCAGCAAATAAATCTCTTCCTAGTAACTTTGTAACATAAATATTTCCCAGCAAATAATGTTTGTAAACCTTCAAGGTATGAACAATCTAATAATATCTTTGGAAATCACCATTCGCCAACGCAATTTCCATTCACCCAACTGTTCTTCTACGCAAATGTCATTCACCCAACTTCTCGCAAATTCCATTCACGCAAATTCCATTCTCCCAACTATGCTTCGATGCAAATGCCATTCACCCAACTATGTTTCAATGTTGGAACATTGCATAAGAAAGAAAATGCTACGTTCCCTTTGAGTTTACTGCCAATACAACACAATATTGAACGCTGGCTATCTACCATAATTCCATGGGAAATTTCATTTAACATCTCCTACAATCTCGTGGGAGAATTTGGACCTACGCATACTAAAACGCAGCTTTATGGTGACTGTTACATATTTGATTGCATGGTATATATATATACACCTCTGCATATCATATGCTAGCTGCATACCATGCCCACGGGAACTGTGTTTAATGTCTTACACAGACTCCAAGAAACTTAAAGCTGCACACTACTTACATCATACCTCATGGTCTGGGGATATCATATGGATGATGTGTGGTGTCTATGGAATAACACACTTGGAAGAAAACGATGCATTATGTTAATCACCTCCGTGATCCCATATGGACTATATTTAACTCCTCACATAGGCTCGTAGGGGATTTAAATCAACATATACCAAAACGCCACCTTCAGACCATGCTACTTCCCACGCTTCCACTGCGACTGCGTTAAACTCTTACTGCTGTATTGGATTCAGTTTGTGCTGGCCGCACAACACATTTCCTCCATCACTCTACGTGCAACCAAAAACTGCACCTCCACACTTTGACGAAATACGATAGACTTCCTCCAACGCTTGCAGAATTACCCCATACTCTTGATTTATTGCAGCGATCCCAGAGATCTCCGAGGCTGAAACACTTTGCAGACTCCGATTCGGAGGGCTGCTAATACAACTTCACGTAGGAAGAAAACAAATTCCATTCAACGTATATACTGTCTCTACTGCAGACCATCGAATTATTTCAATCAAAAAATGTCAACGACTGTTAACACATATGCCATGTGTTGTTTATACCATATGGGCCATATGTCACGAATCCGTTTAAATCTTCACACAGAAAGCAAAGAACTAGAGCTGCACACCCAACGTGCAGACTATGCAAATCACCCTACACCGTTCTGCCGAGGCTGTGACAATGCAAATCCGCCATCTTCAACTTTCTATTATGCAGGTAATCTCTACAGCACTCCAATGCGTCCACACCAACGCTTGACTTGGTCGCACTCCACTACAGCATAGTAATCACAGCAGTGCGTTAAGGCTGCCACCATTCATGTGGTTTAAAACAAAGTCGAAACAACTATTTCAACTGCTAACGCAGTATGAAATCCCCCTTCACGCTGGTTGCATAACATATCTCCACTGTGAACTCGTTCCTGCATTCACAACTCATACACAGCATATATATATATTTTGTAGACTCAATGCGCCACAATCTTGTACATATTTCAATCAACTCTCTCCCAGGCTCTGATAGCAAATGATGCAGGGATTTTGCAATAAAAAAGATCCTTGCGAACAATACAAGTGTTGGTTTCCTTAACATGGAAACTTAATCAAATTCATCATTAAAACCCACATTTTATTCAGCTCAAAACATACACAAAGAAGAGAGAGCCAAAAAAAATAAAATAATTGCATAAAATACAACCGGAAATTTATAAATGCAAACCCTTCCTTGGCCGAATATTACAATGATTGGCCTCTCGGCTGTCTCGGCCTTTTCACAACTCTCACACCATTTCTCTCTATCTCTCACTTTTTTTCATCGTCACACAATCCTCCTATTTATACATAATTATGAATTTATTTCGATCCATGATTTCCTCCACACAAATCTCAACCAAAATCTAAAATAGATTTATCCCTTTTTTTGGACTCAACTAAGCCTCGTTTAAGGAATTCTTAATCCCTAGATTATCTACCTAATTCAACGCTACTCATATCCTTAATTTATTAAAAGAATATTTACAATAATCCTCACACTTACATTTTCCTCTCAATTTATTAAAAATGAGCATAATAATTGATAAAATAATTAAAAAGACATCACCCCCTATTTACACAATATTTTAATGAAAAATCAAGCAAGATGCTCCTCATCATCAACCCATATTTAGTATAATTTAAATAAATATAAATGATTGAAATTTTAAATATAATTAATATAACAATAATTATTATAAATACTAATTATATTATAATAAATTATTTTTTTCTAAATATGTCTAGATTCTATTATATTGTACAAAAGATACAGCGATACAATTCAACATTCCCACTCGAATTGTTGAGTTAGAAAATTTCGGCAGGAAAGAGGATGTTCAAAAGAGAAAAAAAGGACCTGCCTCTAGTGGGGAAACCAACCCATAAACTAGGCCATGTAGCAAGAGGGGTGTTGCCCGAGAAGGGGAAACTAGCACCAAATACAAGCACCTAAAAACTAAGTTTACTGTGCATAATGTAAATAGACATAAGAACTATAATTGAGCTGGAAAGAACAAGAGAAAAAGGAACCGTGGTGCTAGGTGTTCTGGTTATTGTCATTCTTAATTGAATATGGAGGTTGCTCTTCCTCATTGAAGCATCCATAATCAGAGAGGTCATCCTCAAGCTTGGATGACTAGGGATCCTGCTTCGGCATTGAGGTTGAGCGTGCTCCCATAGATGCTACGTTTTCGTCCTTTGCTGAGCTATTGTCGCTGTCAGTACCTAAAGACCTCTTTGTGGACTTGATGGGCAAAGCCATCAATTTTTGGGTTGCTGAAGGATGGACGAAAACAACATGGATTTGCGCATCCTTTTCCTTTGCCCCAAAATAGAAGAGCTGGAGGGAGCTTCAGGAAGGTCTAGGGAGATGAGGGCAGAAAGTCGTTGTTGGTCTGGAGCCTCAATCGAATTCGCATCAAGGGTGAGTTCCACCGGGCGATCTTCTCTGATAGGAAGATGAGGATGGGAACTCTGGCCTTGGCCTCCGCCTCAGCGGCTTCGCATGCGATGGCGGTGAGGCATTGAAGCTTCTGAATTTAGTGAAGTGGAACGAGGACAATAAGGATTGCAAACAGAGAGGTTGCAGGAGGCATGGAGCGGGTGAGGTGACAGAGAATGAAGGGTAGAGTCATGAGCGAAGTCACTGGCCAGAATAACAGAGAGACAGAGGGAGAAATATGGAGGAGAAGAAGCTCCATTACCCATGAAATACATAGGTGTTCTGCGATAAGGACAAGCGATAATGAATTCGAAGCAGTCGATGTGAGGGGAAGTAATGGTGTTAGGCTGAGTAACTTCAAACTTAATGGCTCCCACGACAGTGCCATGTGCTGCCTCATGGCGAGAAAAGCTGCCTAGCGATGGGGGTGTCGTGTAGCAGGCAGAGAGGAGTTTATACACCCGCACCCAAGGATATTATAATAATTATTATAAACACTTATTTTAAATGATATTTTAAGATCTCCATTAAAAAAACATGTGAATCTTCAAACAGTGACCCATAATTCAAACATGAGATGGAATGTTGTTACAAAGATTCTCCTTTTCAAATTTGAAGTGACAAAATTTCCCTAACAAAAAAATGAAGATGATGTTCGTCCTTCCACTCAGGTCATAGGAAGAAGTGAAGCGATGGGGGAGAAAATGAGATAAATTCACACCATAACTCGCTCAAGAGGATGTCATTCCCCAACTCTGTTTATCATCCAACCAACATATCATACCCTGATATTGAGCATCACAATTGCTTTGTTTATGGAACAGGTTCATTGCATAGTTACCAAGTTGGAATTCAAATATGGATTTAAATTCGATTCGATACGATAAAAATTCGCATGAAAATTTTTCAGTTAGAAAAAAATTCGACAATATACCTCTAAAACATTCAAATATATATAGTTTCCTTTCAATAACAACAATACTTTACTTAATATAAACAACTTTAAAATTATAATTTATTAAGAAAAATCATACTTGCCTCTCTTCATCAAAATCTCTAATATTTTTATTTTAAACTCTGCTTTTCTTCAAAATTTCTCATTAATACATATTTAAAAATTAGATTTTTTTTAAATTATTTTTTTAATTTATTTCTAATCAAACATATTAGAAACAATTCAATGAATGGACTCACCTTCACAGCTAGGTTCAAATACTTCATATATTCAAGGTTTAAGCTAAAATTCATTCGGAGTTCACTTAGATCGGTTAAGGACCCGATTTGACCTAAGGATGGTAAGGGTGTTTACTTGATTCCATGCTCGTGTGGGACTCCTTACATTGGTGAAACAGGTCGATCTATTAATGAAAGGATTCATGAACATGTCGCTGACCTTAAGCATAATAGATCACGCTCCTCGGCTTTAGCTGAGCATGCTGAGAAGACCAATCATCATATTTGCATTGAGGATGCTAAGGTTATTGCGAGGATTGACCATTTCCACCACTGCAAGTTGAGAGAAGCCTTGGAAATCGAAAAGAGGCCGGTTAACCTCAATAGGGACGATGGGTGGTTGGTTAGCAGATGTTGGATTCCTGCTCTTCATTCCTAGTTTTTTTTTTTTTTAATTAATTAATTTTTTTTTTTCATTTTTTATGCTTGTTTATTTTTAATCTTATGATTTTTATTATATAACATATTATTATAATTTAATTTTTAATACTCTAAATATTATATATATTTACTTATTTTTATTTGTAATTTTATCTTTCTTTGTAATTTTTTTTTTTTTTTTTTTTCAATTTTATTTAGTTTTATCTTTTTAGTTGATATTTTAACTTTTAATCTTTTAGAATAAAATAAATATAATAATTATTATTCTAAAAATTAAAATTAAAATAAAATTTTTATTCTTCAAGAATATATTGGTTAATTTTATTTTATTAAGAATAAAAATAAACAAGATTTCTATTATAAACATTATTTTATATTTTTTTATTTCAATTCCTAGGTTTAGTCAAACTAGCCGTTAGATTTTTATAGTTTTATATTTAAAAAATAATAAAAATAAAATAAAAATAAAAATAAAAATAAAAATAATATTTTTCTACATTTATCTATTTATTTTTATTTTTAAAATTTATGATTATTATTATATAACATATTAAGAATATAATTTTTAAAATAAATTATTAATATTTATTTATTTACTTGTTTTTATTTGTATATTTTATTTAATTTTATTTTAATGTATTTTATTTTTATAGTTATTTTCAATTTTATTTAGTTTTATTATTTAGGTCGATATTTTATATTTTAATCTTAAATATAAAATTAAAAAATAAATAAATAAATAAATAAATAAATAAATAATAAATAAATAAAATAAAATAAAATAAAATAAAATAAAATAAATAAAAAATAATATTTCAATTTTAAACATTAAGCATTTAATATTAAATAAATAAGAAATCATTAATTTATATTTTTGTTTTCATTTCCTAGGTTTAGTCAAACTAGCCGTTATCTTACAAACGGCTAGTTGAAGATTTTCTTATCTATTTAATTGAGTTATCTGATCAGATTCTTCATCTTGTCCTCACGATGAACCACACTGGCTGGTTCGAAACGTGTCAACCAAAATTATTATAATGTGATTTTTACCGAAAGATTCTCTCACAATTTATGGATCACAGAAGTCAAATTCCTAATACTAAATTTCTTTTCTAATTTTTCTCACTTTCTAAAACCTATCTGAAAATACTGAAAATAAAAAAAATAGAAAATGTACATTGTTCACAATTAATTACCAATTTCCATTTGGTAATTAGGACGCATTGTTCTCAGCGTTTTATACACAAGATTAACAAATACATGCTATGTTCCCAGCATTTTGTTTTCTATCATCCACGAAATATTTAACTATGAACTGAATTTACCCATGCGTGAAGTGCGTGAAGTGAATGTCCGAACCGAACACTCGAATTTCCGAATTGTCAATTCGATGGAATTTGGAAACTATTGTTTATTGTTTAGTTTTTATCTTTTGAGGATGATCAACTACAAGATATTTATGCTGTAACTTCTCTATGGTTAGAAAAAATGGATTGTCAGCTGTAAAAATTATATATATATATATATATATATATATTTATTGTTCCCAGATACTTGATTGTGTAAGTTTATGGTGATTTAAAAGTACATAAAATTGAATTTTATAACTTTCACAAAAGTAGTCTACATGCATGAATCCCTCGGTGGTTTCCATAACTCTATTTGTTGTCTTTTTGATCGCTGGTGTGATCAATTGCTACGTAACAACATGTTACAACCCCATTTCTAGTTTTCTATATTCAATTGCTTAATAAATGCTTGAGTCCCGCTAATGGTTTGATTTGTGTCCATAAATATAGCGTTAAAATTGTTTTGAATTTTTTTGTAAATGTTTAAAATTATCAGCATAGATTTCTGAGACTACATATAACCTGAACATGGAAATCCATATATATATATATATATGTCGATAGTGTAAAACAAGATTCATGTGTTTTCCCTTCCAATTCAAGTATTCTGTTGGGATTCGTCAATTCATCGAATTTTAAGATGTTTATGAACTTTTACATTTTACTATCTACATTTCGAATTATATACAATTTTGCTAACAAATGTAAATGTTAACACATCTATCTTTGGGTACCGAGCCTAGTTCTTGTACTAGTACACTCGTGCAAAAAGGAAAAATTATTAGAGCACAAATGCGGATCTAGCTAAAGAATAATTGCACAAACTTGCCAAGTTGAAAAAGAAAAACAATTAGAATTAAGAATGAAATTAATTTATCAATATTGGTTTGAGAATCAATACATAAAGAAACTAAGTTAAGCTTAGTTGTACATGCAATAACTATGGATAGTTAAAGCTAACTGAAGCTAAGTGTGCTTTATGTTCTCTTAATGTCCACATGCACATGCAAACACTAGAGTTAACTAACTAAAGTCAAGTGCACACCACATGTAAGAAATTGAGTTAACTAGCTAAAGACAAGTGCACATCGCATGCAATATCTAGAGTTTAACTAAAGCTAATCTATGTGCATGTACACTAGCAACCCCCCACCCCCCCCTTAAGCATAACTTAGGTGAGTGTGATGGAAAATGAATGAATCTTTGCAACACGACCATTTTAGGTACCCATATACAATGCATGAAAAGAGGAAAGAAAGAAAACCTAGTGGGAAGAAAAAATCCCCCTCAAAATATAATGGAAAAGTAGAGAAAAGACAACTACTATGCAGTCGTGTCCTTCAACCCGAGATGATCTCGCTGAAATCGAAACTTCTGCTCAGTGAAAGTCTTGGTGAAGATATCAATAGTCTGCTCGGAACTTGAACAATACTGAAGATCGATGGTTCCATCATGGATATGGAGGAACAATCTTCATTTTTGGAAGTAGACATATCAACTCCCATGTTTGGATCAAGGACTAAATTTCCTTATACATGGTTGCATGCCAATATGGATTGCCTGCAACTTCATCGTGCTTTTGACGATCATATTAATGTACCCTATACGCATGCATGGGAATAGTTGTCTCTAGGGGTGCATGCATGTGCATGTGTGGCTTTAGAGATGTCTTTATGGATGCATACATGCATATACATGGTGTTATAAATTCCTCCTTAGATGCATGCATGGGCATGCATATACATGGTATTATAAATTCCTCCTTAGATGCATGCATGGGCATGCATGGCTCTATGACTAAGAGTGCATGTGGGGCATCATTAAATTGAGACCTCGTTAGATCTGCATCATCAACATCATCAATAGTAGAGGAATCAAAGTCGTCTTCTATGTTTTTGATAGTAGTGTCTTCATCACTAGTAGAGGAAGATATTTCTTCATGTGCGATGTCTTCGTTATTGAACAAGATAAAATTCTCACCGCAACAGGTTCATTAACAATAGAGGAAGAATAGTCTTCTTGTTCAACACTGTCTTCAGAATATTTCTCCACATTAATGGAGTCTTCACCACTTTCATGATTGCTATAATAACTCGATATCTTTACCTCCAAATTGTGTTCTTCTAGATCATTTTCATCACCATATAATCCTTTCAATGTAGTCCAGATTTCATGTGGTGATTCAATATTTCTGATCTCATAAAGAATATCATGAGACACAGATAGACACAATCTTCCATAAGCCATGTCAAATCTGTTAAGCCAATTTGACTTCTCATCCTCTGACATTGGTTCTGTCTCAATTCCCTGTTGAACCCTTAGTTAAATTGAGAGGGGGGGGGGGGGAAGGGGGGTGAATCAGTTTACATCATTCATGGCCTTGTAAAACTTTCTTTTACACTTATTTACACCTTCATTTTGTGATCAACTTAATGTATAATGGAAAAAAAAATTAATAAGTGAGTAGTAGGTGTTAAGTAGATTAAATACAAAATATCAACACATAATCATCATGCACATAGACAACAGATATAAGTGGAAACCCATAAGGGAGAAAACCACATCTTATTATTGTTGTGATGCAAAAGCAAGCTCCAACTCCCTCTCACCACAGATTTTTGTAGACACCAACCTACAGGAGGCCACTACCTCATTTTGCAAGCGACAACTTGCAAGGAAGCTCCAACTCCCATCTATTTTCTGCAGGCTACAACCTACAGGAGGCTCCTACCTTAGCCAGCTACAACTGGACATATATCAAGTTACAACTTGATATGGAAGCACCAACTTCCTCACACTACAATGAAAACACATGCGGATTTACCTGGATATCAGCTCTGTTCTGTTCCTTCTTCACTGCTGTCCTCCAGCCTTCATATCTGCCTTATATCATCTTTGAATCTTCACAGCTTCTTTATCTTCTCCTCCTTCTTCTTACACTCTCTAACCTCCTGCAACTCTCTTACATTCTTCTTCCTCTCTCATACATTCTGCAGTTCTCTAACTTTTTTTTTTCACTGATATTGCATCTCTTATACAGAGAACTCCTGACTGTTTGCATTCTACAGGGAATATGAAGAGAACATGCCTGACCCTATGCCTTCCACTCATTTGATTCCTCATTCTTCAGTTCAAGTAATTACATGAGAAATAATCATTACAACACTCATGGAGTTTTTCCTATGCCTACGGAGACTTGCCTTTGCATCACATACAATAAAAAATAGTTAATGAATTTACATTTGCAGTTACAACACTATTTCAATTTAACCCTTTCAGCCTCTTTCTTTTCCGTTTATTTTGTCTTCTTTGTCTGTTGTCCCTTTATCTTCTCTACCTGCTGTTATATTTCTAACTGTTCTGCACAACCGTCTTTTTCTGACTTGACCCATGCCTTTACGTTTTACACAACCTCTGCCTCTTGCATATCTTAGCTGCATCGTTCCATGCTCTTCTCTTTATGTTGGGTCACTTATACTCCCGAGTACTGTATTCGTGTTTAGACCTTCCCCCTTAAATCACAGCCACAACTGCATCACACTGTTCTGCACAGGATCGGGTCCTTTTAACTACGTGAGCCTTTCCTTGCCGTGTTCAACCTTTTCTTTTGTTTCCCGAGTTGACCTCTTCTTCCCCTATTTTCTTCATAAACAACGCAGAATAAATTAAGCCTGGACATGAAATAAATTACTATTTACCTTTGAACAATATCGCGTCCACTTTTTATCGCATTTTGGTATTTCCATCGTTCTTTGCTATATGGATCCTTTGCTCTCCGAAGCGATTTACAAAAAGAAAATCACATACTTCCGGACTTGAAAACTTCTAGGCTTCAGCTTCGATCCGCATCACGTCCACTCTCTTTATCACACTTCACACTTCAGCGTTCCCATGTGTTTCTTGCTATGCATAGCTCTTCCAAACCCTGATGCGATTTCTCAAAGGGAAACCTTATACCTTCGGATTTGAAATCCTTTAGACTTTTGCTTTGAAGTTGCATCGCATCCGGTACTCTTATAGAATTTTGCATTTCAGCGATTCAACCTTGCTCTTACAATCTTCACCCCTCTGATCTTGTGATTTGCGATATGCGGGCCAGGTCCATGTCATCTCCATGTCATTGTGCCACGTCACCTTGCCATGTCATCGCCACATCATCTTGATTTATTTGCGATTTGTGGGGTCAGCTCCACGTCAGTTGCCACATCACTTGCCACGTCATCATATCGCACTTCGCATTTTCTGTGACCACTGTGTTTGTGCGATTTTTCTCCTTCCCCGATTGCGATATGCGACGGTAATATCGCATCGCAATATCGCAATATCGTCTATCGCATATAATTTACCATACAGTGTGAGCTCATATCATATGCAATATGTGATATGCGATCGCATCGCAAATTAAAACAATTACCTTATGACTTGCGATTTTGATCTCCGCCAATGTGATCATCACCGTTGATCTTCCTAGATCTACGATCCTTGCTGGTGTTGGCACTTCTAATTGGCTTCTACCCTGCTTATCTTGCGATGAATATTATCCATTCATTTCTTGCCTTTGCTGTTGCGATCTAATTGTGACTGTCTATTCACCTCACTTGGAATTCTTCTGCCTTAGTCTATTTTCCATTTGTTTACGTTGTCCCGCTCTGTGACACCAGTCCCTCCACGCTACTTCTCCTGAGCTTGTTCTTTATTCTAAGTGCGCTTATTTCTCCTGAGCTTTATCTTCTATTCGCTATTCGCTCCGACTTGGGATTATTTCACTTGTTTCACACCTTTGCTGCTTTGTTAGCTACATTCTCTCTACTTTAGGTTATGCTTCTATCGATGCTCTTTTTCCTATATGGTGATACTCCTTTCTACTCCTTTGCCATCAATGAAAATATTTCCAACATTCCCATGAGTAATTGGTACAAGCCTTTGCTCCTAAGATAAAGAAAAATCATTGGCTTCCATTCATCATGTTTAGTTAATTTAGTGTCCTAAATTGTTTGCATTAATTATCAATCTGAGGTTTGTAAACTGATAAAGTGTGGTGCACTATATGTGCTTAAGCAACCTATTCCTTACTTCGTTGTTTTGTATTTTATGTTGTTTTTAGAGGGGATTTTGTTCTTTGAGATATAAGAATGGTTAATATAAAACTATGGAAAGATTTAAGTGAATCTAAATGAATTTTAGAAGGAAGAAAATGAAGTGTTCCAAAACTAATCTAATTTTCATAAAAAAAACAAAAAACTGAGGGCTAGTTAAGACCTAGTTCAGAAAACAAAGCATCTATCTAATTTATTTATTTGTCCTAATCCATGGATCTATTTATAAGACTAAGATTGAGAACTACAATGCCTATCTTACATGAAAGTAGAAAATGAACAACTAGTGTACCTTTGGTTACTTCAATCATTCAATGATTAGGTATGACCCTATTGAGATGATGTCAAGCAAATGTTTGTACTTTTAATCTCCTAATGTCTAGAACAAGAAGTAAGAAATGTAATGAAAAATTCTAAGGTATGTTTAGTTACTCCCAATTATTCAATCTGTAAAGAGTGATCTTCTTGAAATAATGTTAGATAACTAATTACACCTGTTGAACTAGAGGACTAATAAAATCTACAAATGGATAACTTAGAAATTGCATTTCATTAATCATTCAACCATCCCATCTTGAAACATGATCAGATCAATTCCTTTTAGAGTGATTTTTATGAATATTATTGTTTGCAATTAAGTGAGGGTATTGAAAGTAAAAACATGTAAGATTTAACTAAAATAAACTAATGTATAATTGACTTTTTTACAACATTCAAATGTAAAATGTTTAACCTCTTGAGATACCTTAGGAGAAATCAATTATGCCTTAGTCTTTGGAAAGAAAATGACAATAAGAAAGGTAAATTCAACTACTGTATGTGTGAGATATTTAACCATTTAATGTAGGATTAACATGTTGAAAATGACTTTCTTAAACATCTGTTGTCACAGCAATTGACAACTCTATTCTAATGGAAATAAAAGACAAGAACAGTAAAACTAAGCAAATGTTGTTTCTTAGCACTTCAATCCTTAATTCAATATTGAAAACAAAGTTTCTTTTTCCATGAAATTCCTTGGAACAATAATTCTGCACAATTTTGATTTAACATTAAACTATTTGAAAAATGGAAATGAAGCATAAGCCTAGTTAGAAATAGAAATCGCTGAAACAGAGTAAAGGAAATTTAACTAAAAACACAAATAAAAACCTCCTTTAGAAGTAGGGGCCCTCTGCAACTGATGTGGTTGAACTCCTAGCTTGTTAAAGGTGCAATCAAGAAATCATTGGAAAATTGAAATTCTTATTATGATGAAAATAAAGTCTGGAAACAGAGTATCCACAGAAAGCCTGTGTTTACACTTAGAAATCTGAACTGTACTGAACTGTCTCTCGGTTCTGTGGAACCAATATTTAAAGGAAAACTACATAATTGATTATGAGTTAAACTAGCTACAGGTGTCTAACTCGAATTGCAATTGAAATAGGACTGTTGGACTTATGATTTTCTACGAAGAGAAAATTAGGAGTCCTAATGCTGCAGGTAATGTATTTTGATTTGTATCTTTGACCATGAGTTTAGGCTCCTTTTTATGTCGATTTGGACCATGTGAATAGGATAGAATCCATGTAGGCATGATTCTAGAAACACCCATGTTGCCCAATTCCTCAGCTGACCCCTGGAACCTGCTAAACCATAAGAGTGGATATGGAACGCACAATTAGCTGCAGAACAGGCCACATTCTGTAGCTAAATTGCAAAAAATTATCCATTTATAAAAATCATGAAAATATAATATGACAATCATTTAAATTCATCCTTAAGACAAAACTAAACATTCTTCATTGATTAGGGTTTGTGATCTTATAGAGAAATGATGGAATGTGGTGGAAAAACTGTCAAAGAGAGGGTAATCCTGAGGATCAACATGCCCCCACTGCAAAATAATTTCATGTCCTCATTCAATTTGACAAAAATGTCAGTTCTTCTCCCCTACTGCATTTTATTCAGATACCTCAGCGAGGACATCCAACCTTCTTCTTTTGTTCTTCTTTGAAGTCAATGGCATTTTAGGCCTTTTCATAAGAAGTTTGAACTTAAGGTTAATGATTGCCCTGTTCAATGACTTGTTCTTCTTCTTCAATTTCATATTTTTCTTATGCCATAGTCCTAGCTGTAGAGTGATATTATCATGCATTACCTTGTCCAATTTGTTTTGTTCTTTCAAAATCTCATTCTCCTGCTTGATGTGCCTATTCAATATCTCCAATTCATAAATATTTTGCTTAAGAGCATTAATTAGAGGTTCTTGTGGATTGACATGTGGTTCTGGGTTCATTGAGGCACTTCTTCTCTCCAATGATTCTACATAATCATATATCTGTTGTTGAACTGGATCTATGCCAGTAGATCTTCTGTTAGGGCCTTCTTCAAAATAATAAACAGGAGAGTCTTGAGGACTGTGCACAGGAGAAATATCAGCAGGTGATGGTACTGGGGTTTCTCTTCTACATTTATAAGCTCTGTCCCTTTTGATAATGTATTCTTCAGAGTGCCTCGGAGTCTAGAGCTTCTTCTTAGTTTTGGAGGAATTTCATTCCCTTCATTTGTAACCTCACTCTATTTATTTTTATTTCCTCTAGCCTTGATTTGTTTCCTAATTTCTGTCAGTTCCTCAAAAATTAGCTTTTCATCATTCTTCTGTGGTGAAGATTTAGGTCCATCTTCAACAATTATATCAGTTTTCTTTCTTTTGCTTCTCCTGACATTATCTTCTTTGGGTGGTGACTCTGGTGGTTCATGAAAATGATTCCTAACAAGGAAATCCTCCCAAGTGTCTCCAATGCTCCTTAACTGAAATTCAATCAATATTTTCACCAAATCATGATGATGCATGGTGGTCTCTATGGATTGTATTCACTTTTGTAAATTTAAGGCCATCCTTCTTAAACTATTGAAAAGAAAGAAAGGAAGGTTGATTTCACCATTTTCTAGAAAATTCATTAATAAATGGATATGGTAAACATACATGGTTCCAAATCTTCCTTCACAAGTTATGAATTTCTGTAAAATCAAGAGCATATTTCTCCATTTGCTTTTAAGAGCTGTACTAGGGATTTTTTTTTCTAAAAACTGAGACATCCATACCTGGCCGGTTTTTGAGTATCACCTTCCAAGATTCACTATGGAACTCTTTGTTCATGAACCATATTTCTCCATGCTTTGGAAGTTCTGTAGCCTCAGCCAAGAATGACTCTGTCACTGCAAATTTAATGTCCCCAATCTCTACTTTAGTTCCATCAAAGGACCGGGCAAAGGATTTTGTAATTTCCTTATGAAAACCATTGAATATTTCTATGAACCTCAACCATCCAACTTGCTGTAGAAATTCTTTGACCTGTGGGTATCCTTCCATGTATTTTACCCCCACTGGTTCTAATCTAACAATTAATCCCATCCTTCTTTTACGCAGAGTACTTTCAACCTTCAGAATTACCTTATGCTTTGATGAATTGGCTGTGGAATCGATGGAGATGAATGAGCTACGGATCTGATGGAACGTTATGGAGAATTGTAGGCAATAAATATGGGACATAGACAAGATTGTCACGTCATGATCATGACCGTTAATCATCAATCAAGGGTATTAATGATGGACCGTTATGTAACTTGATACGAAATATATGACTCATAGATAGTATAAGGATTGCAATCAATTCGAATGATGAGTTGTCAAGGACACATATGAATGTTCACATTATACATGTTTCATGTTTCTAACTTTGCTATTAAAATAATTTTTTACACTTTACCTCAGAACTTAACTTTTGTGTTTGTTGTTTTGCTTTGATGTTGTTCCTTAGATACTCTTTGTAGCATGGTAGTATTCAAAAACATATCCTTTAATCCCTTGCAATCATCATGTCAGAACTGCTGAAGTGGTTGCAGAATCAAATTAGTTGTAGAATAGAATCAGCTGCAGAATGTATTATTATTATTTTTTAAATATGGAACATGAATATGAAATGGAATGAGTGAAAAATATGGAATGAAAGTGAAATATGAACTATGGAATGAAAGTGAAAATGAAATGAAAGTGGAGAATGATGGAATGACAGTGGAGAATGATGGAATGACAGTGGAGAATGACAGTGGAGTGTGATGGAATGAAACTGAATTTGCAGATTATGAACTGCAAATATGAATGTAGTTTTCACTACTTATTACTAAAAAAGAAAATGGAAAATATAGGATGTCAGAAATCTCTAATTTTCACTGTATATTTTCTGCATAAGTATGCCGATCATTGATTGGTTTTCATACTTATACACTTTTTTTATTTATTTTCAAATTTTATTTATTTATTTATTTATTTTTTATGTAGGAAAAATAAAAGCTAAGTTTGTGAAGAAGAATAATTCTTCTTCACTGACTCCATATCAATATTATCTTGAAATTTCTTGAAAAACTCTTCTTTTGAAAGTGGTTTATGATATACTTTCAACCGATGACCATTCACAAGAAGATATACATTTTCTTCATCTATTGTTCTGATCTTCATTGCTCCATTATCAAAGACTTTTTCAATCTCATATGGCCTAAACCAATGAGTCTGAAACTTTCCTTGAAAATCCTTGAATTTTGAATCGACCAAGAGTGCCCAATCCCCTACTTGAAAATTTTTCTCTTTAATATACTTATCATGCCATTTTTCCCTTTGTTGTTGAACTATATTGGTTCTTTGGACTACATCTTGTGTGATTTCATCTAGTTCATTGAGTTTCTCCAGTCTATGCTTCTATGATTCTGATAAATCGAGTCCCAAATGGACTTCCATATTGAAGGTTCTGATCCGAAACTCTATAGGGAACAAGACTTGTTTCCCATAAACAAGTTCATAGGGAGTATGTCCTGTTGTATTCCTCCATGTAGTTCTATAGCCCATAAGGCTTTAGGAAACCTATCTACCCAATCTCTTATGTGTAGATGAACAATCTTAGTGAGAATTCCTTCAATCACCTTATTGGTAGATTCAATTTGACAATTTTCTTGTGGATAGTAAGGAGTATACTTTCTTTTCTTGATCTTGTAATCTTCCACAAGCCTTTTCACCATATTTTATGTAAATTGAGTGCCTGATCTGTAACAGTTTCTATTGGAACACCAAAACAAGTAAAGATATCCTAAAAAATAAAATTAACTACAGATCCTTCATTAGAAAAAGGTAATGTTTTAGCCTCTACCCATTTAGTGACATAATCAGTGCATACCAAAATATGCTTCTTTTGTCTAGATGGAGGATTGATAGGTCCAACAAAATCCAAGGCCTATTTTTCAAAAGGTTCAATGAGTACCTGAGGTTGCAATGGCATTTCATTTGAAGGAGCAGGTTTCCCTACCCTTTGGCAACTGTCACACCTTTTGACATATTATTTGGCATCTTTGAAGATGGATGGCCAACAACATCCTAAACGAAGTATTTTATAGGCTGTCCTCTTGTCAGAAAAATTTCTGCCACAAGGTTCATGGCCCTCTTAAGATGGGTGCTTCAGAAATTTTTTCTTCTAAAGTTTCAAATGCTAACTGGTAGTTAGAGTTCCAATTAAATTCACAATCTTTGGTGAGTATTTTGAAGAGTGGGGATGCTATTTTGGTGAAATTTTCTATAAATTTTATATAATACCCTGTAAATCCTAGGCATTTCATCTTCTCGAACACATCTTCTGATAATGAGATCTGGACCTGTCTTATACAATTCATTAGTAATCCATGAGTATCTTGCACTTAATTGAATTATTTTTATTTTCTCTCTAGAATGCGAATGTGAAGGTAACTTTCCTGTAGCAAAGTAATTGGCAATATCTGCAAACCAAGGGGTCTGAGTAGTTACTGCAAAACATCAGGAAATTTATCTTTGACTAGAGTGTCATCTTTGATATTTTGAATTCTAGATAGGAAATCAGCAATTGCGTTTTGTTTACCAGCCCTGTCTAGAAAAGTAATGTTGAATTCTTGTAGGAGCAATAGCCATCTTGTAACTATACCATTAGTAATATATTTATTCATTAAATACCTAATTTCAAAGTGATCTATATGGACAAAGGTTTCATAGCCTGTTATGTAATGTTTGAATTTTTTTATAGCATGAACAACAACTAAGAATTCCTTTTCAGTTACAATGTACTTTAACTCTGTGGGAGTCAAATTATTGCTTGTGTAATAGATGGCATAGGGGATCAAGTCTTTTTGTCTTAACACAACTCCTAGAAATGTGTCTGAAGCATATGTTGAAATGTGAAAAGGAAGTTTCCAATTAGGCCCTCTTAAGATGGGTGCTTCAGAAATTTTTTCTTCTAAAGTTTCAAATGCTAACTAGCAGTTAGAGTTCCAATTAAATTCACAATCTTTGGTGAGTATTTTGAAGAGTGGGGATGCTATTTTGGTGAAATTTTCTAGAAATTTTATATAATACCCTGTAAATCCTAGAAAAATTCTAACATCCTTTTGGCAACTTGGAATTGATAACTTGGAGATGACTTCAACTTTAGATTTATCTACTTTAATTCCATCTCCTGAAATGTGATGTCCTAAAACAATCCCTTCAGTGAACATCATGCAACATTTTTCATGGCTTAGTGAGAGGTTTGCTTCCTTACATCTTTTAAGAACTTTTTCCAAATTTTCTAAAGCTTCTTCAAATGTATTACCAGAAACTGTGAAGTCATCCATATACATCTCTACACAATCATGTATTAGATCAGAAACAATTCCTAGTACTTTCCTTTGGAATTTTGTAGGTGCATTGCACAATCCAAAAGGAAGTACTCGGTAGGCATAAGTCCCCCATGGACAGGTGAATGTAGTTTTATATTGATCTTCAGGTGCAACCTGAATTTGATTGTAACCACTAAAACCATCCAGGAATGAGAAATACTTCTTATCTGGCAATGTATCTAACACTTGATCTATAAAGGGAAAAGGAAAATGATATTTTAGGCTAGCCTTATTCAATTCCCAATAATCAATGCATACCCTCCATTTACCATTCTTTTTGGGTACAATAGTAAAGGAGAAACCCACTGACTGTCTGAAATTGGGTAGATGAAGTTTACATTTAACAACTTTTGCAACTTTTCTTTTACAATTTCCCTAAGATTTGGATTCATCCTTCTTTGAGGTTGTTTGATAGGTTTGCAATTTTTCTCAATGTAAATTTGATGTATACAAGTCTTAGGACTAATTCCCTTCATGTCAGTGTTTTCCCCTGCATATGCAGATGAATTTTGTTGTAATGTTTTGATTAGATTTTCTTGTTGTAATTTCTCCAAGTTATTGTTTATGTTCAAGGTTTTCCCTGGAAAGGTTTCAACTGTAGCGCTACCAAATTCTTCCATAGAGTAAAGAGACATCTGCTTAGATTACAAATATTCAATATTATATTTTTCTTGAAATTGATCATTTTCATATTCTAAAGATGATTCATAATTTTCTATTGTATTTCAGATTTGGCTATATTCACTAATGGTTGAAATAGTAAACAGAGGTTGTAGATCTTCTTCATCATCAATCCATTCTTTGTCATCTATCTCTATGATTTTTCTTGCTCGAGGATACAGAGTGAATTTCTTAGTTGAATTACCATCAGAAATATACATGTCACCAGATCTACAGCTAATGAAAGCGTCAGTTTTAGCCAACCAAGGTCTTCTTAATATGAGTGGGTGTCCTCCTAGATTTTTCTTAGGGGTTAAAATCATAAAATCAACAGGGTACTCCCAATAATCTAAATACACTGAAATATCTTCTAACACACCATCTGGTTTGATTACTGATCTATATGCTAATTGTAGTAACGTAGGTGTATAAAGAAGATTAGGAAGCTTGAGTTGTTCCATGGTCTGTTTGCTCATGATGTTTATTGTTGCTCCTAAATCAATCTATATATTTGGAATTTCAACTCCATTGATATGTGTTCTTACAACTGGACTTGTAGGATCTAAATATTTTTTAATGGAAATTTTTCCCATCATTATGTCTGCTATTTTTCCTGCAATCTAGATTATTTTTATTTCTTTTGTTTTTATTCTCAGTTTCTTCATACTCAACTCCTTTATTGTTTTAGCTAATATTGGAATTTCCTTGATGGCTTGTAACAAAGGGATTTTGATGCAAATATTTTTCAATTCATCTAGGAAATCATAATTAGGCAACATAATATGCTTTTCTACTCCTCTATAAATTTGTAATATTTCAGGAAAATGGGGTGTATAAGTAGATATTGATGGTTACTATATGATAGGATTAAATTTATTGGTTGTTTTTTCTTTTCATTTTCATAATTTTGGTTTTTAACAGCTACTACTTCTTCAAAAAATTTATTGGGATGTAGAGAATATTCCTCAGCATTGTCTTGTTCTTGAATGACTACAAAAGGCTTCCTCTTTTCTAATATCCTACCAGATATTAGTTGGACATCATTAAGATCTAGAGGAGTAATCACATAGGTTGGAAATTTCTGACCTTCTATCATATAGGTATTCTGAGGATTTTTATTGTTGGGGTTTGGAAATGTTTGGGCAGGTAATTGATTTGGTATTTGAGGCAATGGTAGTGCGAGTTGTGGATTTTGGTTTTGGTTTTGGATTTGGGGTTGTTGACTTTTTGAGGAATTTTTTGGGGAGGATAATTTGGATATGATGGAGGATATTGATAGTACTAAGAGAGTCTTCCATATGGATTTTGAATTCCTTGAGCCCAAGGTTAAGATTATGATTGAGATTGAGGCCAAGGTTTCTGCCAAGAATTCCAATTTGGTGGGGGTTGAGTATACATTGGGTTGTTAAACCCTTGAGTTTGTGGCCCCTGCAATGGTCTTGTAGAGACAAAACAAAGAGATTCTGTAGGATTTGATGTTGTTTCTTCTTGAAAAATAGCCTTAAGACCAAGAATTGAAGGACAATTCTTAGTCTCGTGACTTTCTGAACAAATCATACTGGTTTCTATGACTTTTTCTTCAAGAGGAAATTCTCTCAAAGCATGTTTGTTTCTACATTTTGGACATAAAATATCTAAAGCATCAGTCTCGACTTTCTACTCTTTTTGTAACTTAAGGGTGTCTATCTGTTCATTAAGACTCCCTAAAATGTCTATTTTGAATTCATCAAGCATGTTTCCAATTTCTTCCCTAATCACTGTTCCAGTTGCAGATTTATTTACCCTAGCAAGAGCAGGATCTCTTGGTCCTTTCCAAATTTTTGATTTTCCTCTTGAGAGATTAATACATAGTTCTCCAATATCAGGTAATGGAAGTTGAGATATATCCACCTTACCCATCATGTTAAGGATGTCTATCCATTCATCGCTAATTGTTTTCAACAAAAGAGCTTTTAGAGTGTCTTGATCTAGATTTTCCATTTTTTCTCTTTTTATATTATAGTTTGATCTTTCAAGTAAATCCTCCAATTTTCATCCTCTTTTTGCATCATCTTAAACACTTAGTCCTTGTGAATAATAGGTATGCAATAATCCAAATACTTTTCTAGAAATTCTCTCTTCATATCATTCCATGTCCTAGTAGACCTAATGATTAAACTCATAAACCATTTTAGTGTTGCTCCTTTCAATGTTGAAGGAAAAAAATTGAGTTTCTGAGCATCTTTCAAATAATAATAAGTTCTGCAATGCCTGATTTGAGTTTTACATGCCACCTCCTCATTTCTTCTATAAATACCTTTGTTGAAGATGAGGCAAAGGTTGGTCTTCGAATATCTGTTACATGTAAATAGTTTTCTAAAGCTGCTGTAAGCTCTGTTTGTAATTGAAGATACCTAAGTTGAGATGAGAAGTTTGAATTTGTAGAGATCCATTGGACTTGAAGATTGTAACTGGTTTGAAGCATCAAATACAAGCTGATTTATGGGATCCTGGTCTATGTCAACGGTGATGTTTTTCTTATTGTAACTTGTCATTTTATTTTTGTTTTCATTTTGTCCATTTTTTCTGATAAAGAATAGCAATTACAGAGTTAGGACTTATTGTCAAAAGTACCCTTCTCTTACTGATAAGCTTTATCTACGTGTTTTCTTCCAATTTTCTTATTTAAGAATGATTGAATACTGTCCAAGCAGTCAAGATGTTGGCATTCCCTTCTCTTACTATCTAGATTTTAAAAATTGTTCTTGAATGTTATTTTCAGTGTCTACTAAGTAAAGTTGAACTAGGGAAGTCTATGGTTAGCCCTGTCGTCTAGTCTCTTCTCCAAAGGTTGTCTGAAAGTTTCCCTAAGAGTATGTTGAAAGCAGGCTAGGTTCAAAGTCCTTACTTGATCTTAGACTATTCTTTGTTTATCTTAAGTGTTGTCTTGATAAGTTTACTAATTAAATAATGAACTAGGGAAGTCTATGGTTAGCCCTGTCCTCTAGTTTTCTTCTCCAGCAGTAGCTTTGAAACGTTTCCCTTTATGTTTTAAATGTTTTCTATTGAAAGTGCATCGAAAGCAGGCTAGTTTCAAAGTACTTACCTGATCTTAGATAAATTTTATGTCTTTCTTAAGTGTATGCCAAAAGCAGGATAGTTTCAAAGTACTTACCTGATCTTAGGCTGCTCTTTGTTCTTCATTTGTTTGTTTCCCCTTCTTATTGTTTCATTCCATTCCATAAAATCAACTTTAAAGAGATCCTTAGACATAGATGACTTGCCCCATGGACCACTCTTGAACCTTGTTGTTTCAATTAAATCCTACTATGACTCCATAGCCCAATGGATTGAAGTTGTTTCTTGCCTATATTTTTAGCTGAATCAATCTTTCACTTTCATACACCTTCACCCTTCATTTAGAATTCCTTCACCTTCATTTATCTTAGCCCAACCAAAACAAACAAAACCTTGTTCTTCATAACTAGCCTAATATCACATTCCAAACCTTAAAGATACATCAATATTTGCACTTTATAGAGAGATCCCTCTCTGGATTCAAAAGGGCTAGATCCTAGAATCCCAAAGTGGTTCACATGTTGCCCTTGCAGTTTTAGTCTTGCCAATCTGCTAGAAATTACAGGGAGATAACATTCTGGCGACTCCACTGGGGAATTCTGAGTAAAATTCTGAAAATAAAACACTCAGTGTTCATTGCAGTATAAGCATCCCTTTTCAAGCACTACCAAAGCAATGTTAATCATGATAGAACTTATCTGAATCAGTGACAAACTAAGTAATCCTTAGGATTCTCATAAGAGCTATAAAACCTTGAAGGAACCAGCTAGCTAAGCCACAGGAGTAGACTTCCTTTGTCTCACCACCATAGCTAAGTATTGAAACATATTTAGGACACTCTTAGAACCCATAAGATAGAAAAAATCAGAAAACCCAAAAACATTTCAGATTGGTATTCAAATAAACATGGTGGTGGACCATAAAACATTTTACCTCCAAAAGAGCTAAAAATTTCCAGGTGGTGACTCAACAATCCTAAACAGACCTTAAGACTCCATTGGGAAACCCATTACTCTCATAAACTCATACAAACTCAGTCAGAAGACTTTAAGCATTAAAGTTTTCTTGTTTTAAAGATCAGTTAGCCTCCTAAATATTGTCATATTTGGATAAACTTTTCTTGTTTAGTTGGGTCTGAGAACGTAGCATAGTGGCTTCTAAAAGAATTCATACTAGGAGCCATCCTGATCCAAACCCCCCTGAGATAGTTGACAACCCTGAAAGAATACTTAGGAAGTCTCCTAAGGCCAAATCTTCAACTATTGTCAGATCACTCCATAGAGCTAATTCTGTCCCAGATAATCTTACAGCTCTACAATGATCACAAGTTGACTTAAGAAATCTATTTAGAACTAGGTCACTTGATGATATAATTCAGATAGACTCTGAATCTCCACTTTCATCCCAAGACAGAAGTGAGCATCCTAGTAGCAGAGAAACTACACCACCTGATTTACATTTCCTTCATAATTTTGGTTTCTCTCATCCTAGATCTGCTCAACAACCTCTTGCTGGTGTTAGCCCCCCTATAAATTTTTGACAAGCAAATAGGGGGCTAAATTGTTTTCGAGCCTTCAAGGAATGCATTTCCTCTGAAAATACAGTCTCCTTGAAGCCTCTTTGTGCCTTTTATCCTTTGATGAATTCCCCTCTGCTGATTCCCCTTTTAAAGCCTCTCTGCTGATGAAGAAATGCCCAAAGGCCTTCCTTTTCCCTCTTATTTCCCCTCATTTAGCCTCTTTTTATCCCCCCTTGTTTCCCCTTCTATTTCCCTTCTTACCCTTCATTTCCCCCTAAAATCCCCTTTAAATTCTTCCCCCTAACCTTTGTTTTCCCTTTTTCCCCTTTTATTCCTCTATCGTTACCCTTCCCCGGCCCTCAAATTACATTAAAATGGGCTAAAAAACCCTCTTTCAACCTTATTATAGGGCTTAGCCCCTTACCGCAAAGCCCCTTAATCAGTTCCCCACATATGACCCCGTGCCAGGACCAAGTGATTAAGTCCCCGGCACTTATCGCAATCGGAGCATCGGCGGGAGGCAAAATCCTTTGTAAGAGTGTAAAAGTCCCGATGCGATTCGTTTTAACACGTTAAGTCTTGGGATGGGTTCTCCACTGTCGATCTGTCACAAGATCTGACGGCTGGGCACTAATTATAGCCCCCTGCTCAATCGCAATCGCAACATTCACATCGTGCCCTCCGATTAATCGCAACCCTGTCCTCCGATTCCCCGATTGCGATCCTCCGAGCTCATCCTGGCCGTTGATCTGCCCTGCGATCCGACGGCCAGTGCTTAATCGCACTGCCCCCCCGCCAATCCACTTCTCCACCGTTGATCTCCCCGCCGATCCGACGGTTGGCGCTTAATCGCAACAGCCTCCGATCAATCGCAAGCCTTTTCCTCCGACTCCCAATTGCGATGCTCCGATTCAATCACAGTCGTTCGTTCCTCCCGCAGATCAACGACTATCGCGCAATCGCAAGTCCGCCCGATCGCTGATCGCATGTCTTCCATATCCCCCGCGATTAAATCTCCACCATCCGTTTCCTCCCAGATCTACGGTCAGCGCTCAATCGCACCGGTCTCTCCAATCGCAATAGCAAGTCTTTCCGCGTTCCCCCCGATTAAATCTCTACCGTCCATTCAACCCACGATCCGACGGTCATCACACTCCCATTTCTTCCGATCGCATTCTTTTCCTCTGTCTCCCGATTTGATCGCAGCCGTCCATTCTCCCACCGATCGGACGGCCAGCGCTCAATCGCATCGCCCCTCCAATCGCAATCACAAGTCCTGTCTCCTGTCCTCCGATTGTAAGCCTCCGATTACATCTCCACTGTCCGTTGGGTTAAGATCTAACCTACAATTAACGCCTGCTTGGCTTGCTGGTACTCATCACGCCCGCTTCCATTGTTTTCCGCTGTTTCTATACTCCGCCCAAGAGATAACTTGGGCTTTACGCTTAATAATGCTTTCCATCGCTTCTTCACCATTTTCGCTACTCTCCATTTTTCCCTCAGCATTCTCCGCTCAGCATTTTTTCCTTGCTTGCTTGACGCTCTAGCTTGTCTTGTAATGAAAGTCTATTCAATGTGCGATAGTACAGATAGGCTATTTCAATACAAATATGCAAAGCAGAAACAGGATTTGAAGGGGATTTGAGCCTGTAATTGAAGATCAATGGTTATAATCCCGCATTCAAAGGATTAAGGCACAGTTCAAAGACCAAGAACGCACTGTAAAAGTCTTATCTGTGTTAAATATCAGCAGAGTACGTTCTCTCCAGACGTACACCATTCCTACAGTGTTCTCCATGCCTCTCGAGCCCAGGGAAATTAAATGCACAGACAGAAGCTTCATTAAAGACTGTTTGAGCAACAATAATGGAGGTATGGAGAAGTCATGGACTTCCATCCATGTCATTTATTTCAGAATGGCAGCACAGAACTCCAGGCTCCGTAAGGATTTAAAGAAGTATCAGAGGTCAATTGCACTTGATAGTGAGGCTCCTGCACTGGGCTTCAGAGACTAAGATTTAGAGCAGCTGGCTACAAGGTAAGTGGGACACTTCCATTAGCCTCCCGTTTTAATGAGTCTCATTTAATTTTCTATCTGCCTCTGTCTCTTCCTCTTCTCCTATAAAATCCCTGAGAACGAATTGTAAAGGTGGTTGTTGTTGCCTTGCTGGGCATCTGCTGTTAGAGGGATTCAGTTTGACTGTTAGAACAGTCGTGGGAGGAAGTTGCAGAGTATTTTGTATGTAATAGGGTAGGAGGAGAAAGTTTGGATTGTATCAGCCATTGATCTCAAATGTACATGACTGGTTTTGCATTATTAATCAAGCACATTTCACAGGATCCTGGTCTATTACTATTGGTGATGTTTTTCATAACTCTGTTATTTACATTTTAATATTGTTTCATGTTCTTCTGGGCTTGCATCAGAATAATGGTATAGGATTCACCCTTGTTAGGTGCCCTATGCTGTCTGCTCTCCTTGCCATCAATGTTTTCTACTAAAATGTGTTATCCAAGAGTAAATTCATGGGTTTAACCAGTGTAGCGGATGTTATTGCCTGCTGGCTGATGTATGAACTTGGGGGTTTGCCACTTGGATGCTTCTTTGTCCAATCTATCTCTGTTTTTTCCCTTGGAGTTGCTAAAGCAGACCTGGATTTAAATGACCTCTGGTCTGATCTATAAGTAGCCCCTTTGTCTCTTTGAGAGCTGCCTTTGAGTATTTCCAAGCAGTTCTGGAGTTAAATGACCTCTGACCTGATCTATAGACAGAAATCTGGTTTTTCTCCTTCTTTCACTTTCCTTCCTAATGTTCCACCCCACTCTCTAATCTAAATATCCTTTAGCATAGATGACTTGCCCTTTGAAAGCCTTGGCTAGTGGATGCAAGTAATTTTATCTCATGACTCCATAGCCCAATGGATGGCACGGTCTTGGCCCATCCTCTTTGCTGAAACAGCCTACTGTTTTGTTCCTTTCTTTCCATTGCTTTCCCAGTCCATGATCTCCTAACCAACCCAGCAGCCCTTCAACCAAAACCATTTTGTAAACCCCTTCCAGGTTTCATAACTGGGCACTCACCTAATGCCATCTCATTTATTTCTAGCAGTTCATTCTTTGCTCTATTTGGAGAGATCCCTCTACGGGTCCAGGAGGGCTAGATCCTAGGGCCCCAAAGTGGTTCTGATGTTGTCTCATCTTTTGGTATTGCCAAATCTACCAAAACATGGGAACCCCAACATAATGGTGACCATACTGGGGAGAATCTGAGAGTCAAGGACCGCTTTGCCTCTAGATTGGCTTCTAATTGCTGATGGTGGACAACATCTTGCTTCAAATATTCATATTCATCCACCTGGCGACTCCACACTCCCTATGATCCAAAGACCTGATGACTCCACTGGTGAAGAACACTGAACTGGTTGAGAAGAGATAG